>JAFBJZ010000360.1:600000-924108 GCA_016785225.1 Psettodes erumei
GTGGGCTGGGCCTCAGATATGGCTATTCCATGTTAAATATCAACGTTAAGACGTTAATTTAACTTAGTCCTCGAGTGTTTAACTAATAAGGCATAAAACATTTAAATTAATACACACAATCCTGTTGGTTACTTTGCTTAAGGCATTTGATCATGTCAGTATGCAGAAAACAAATTGTAAAATTCAGTTCATTTCAAACTTTGGAACAATAAAGTAAGTTTTCAGACTTAAAACATGCGTCAAGTGACAATTTGCAAGGGGGTTTATTTATCTTTTGGCATACCAGTAGTACAACTTAGCATATAAATGAAATCTGGATGCGCAACACTTGGGGAAACTTGGGTTCACCATTTGAAATATTGAGCTGTGGGGAAGTACCTTCAGTTGTACGGCTTAAGGTGTTTAAAGAGTGCTTTAAATATCAAAATCGTTATTTAAAACAATAAGCCCAACAATGATGAAAAAAGGTTTACTCCGTCATGATCACCATTTCATTTATGTCCCTCAAGAAAATACTGTAGTTTGATCCAGTAATGTTTTAAGGTAAAAACAGTTTACAAAATACAAGTTTTCAGGAACTTAAAAACTATATATGCCATGCATGTTGACTTTGCTCAAATATTTATCTTCTGTGGGGGATCTTGTTCCAGCACATAGCCCTAAATTATTTACTATGTAGAATGTGCACAAACAAACCTAAAGGTGCAATAATCACAAGCAATCAATTTGTTAGCTGCACAAAGTAGTGCCTTAGCTACTTAATAATCCTCAGAAATAAGGTTATTGGGTTCTATAAATTATTTTAAGTATGCAGTTAGTTTCAAAGTATAAATATACAGGTTGTCACTTTATCTGCATTGTCACATTGTGGAGTGTTCAGGGACCCTGTGACAAGTGCACTACTGAGGTGGTACACATCAAAACCTATTTTGAGTGAGTTGCATTATAGTTTGTTTATATGACAGAATGGAACATTTATTCATTTGAGTGGGATGTGAAACTTCTCATATCCATTGCCTTTATTCTGTCTTAACATATTTTAATTCCCCACAGATAGTGTTGAGCGGACACAAAACATCTTAAAGCCTGGCCTTTGAACTGTGGTAGAGCTGAGTGAAATGATTCAGTGCTTTCGCGTTTATTCGAAATGAGACTGAGATGGATTTAGTGTTTCAATTCTCACTCTCTTCAAATGGAAGTCAAACTATTAGCATCATCAAACGAATCACAAAGCCAGTAGCATAACTTGTTTAAATAAGATGTTACTACAACATTGTACACTGACAGCCTTGTCACGTGACAGACATAATAGCAAATTAATGTTAGTGATAACTCCTAGACGTTATCAGCAGCAGCTGGTGGCAGAGCGAGGCTTTCGGTGGAGCTTGACTGTGTCTGTGGGGATGAGGTGGTCCGTTCTTTCATCCACTGCCAACACTCTGCGCACTGCTTCCTCAAAGGCCACCGCTACATTGGTGGCATCTTTGGCACTGGTCTCATAATAGGGGAAGCCGCCGTTCTCCTGGCACCATTGCTGAGCCTCCTCAGTAGACACCTGCCTCTCTGGCACGTCCAGTTTGTTGCCCAAGACTACGAAGGGGAACTTCTCTGGCTCCTTGACATCTGCGTAGTAGATGAACTCCTTCTTCCAGTTACCTAAGTTGAGAAAACTCTGGCTGTCATCCACACTGAAGGTGAGCAGGCAGCAGTCAGAGCCACGATAGAAAGGAGTCCTCAGGCTGCGGAAGCGCTCCTGGCCAGCAGTGTCCCAGATCTGCAGGGTAACCTGGTGGCCATCGACCTCCAAGTCCTTGTTGAGGAACTCGACGCCGATGGTGTGGAAAAGGTGCGCATCAAACTTGTTGGTGACGTAACGGTTCATGATGGAGCTTTTTCCCACACCGCCATCACCCAGCAGAATGACTTTAAGCAGGGACGTCTTCGTCGTCATGGCTATTCACTCCCGATCGACCACTTTGAAATAATTTACCTAATGGAGAGATGCAATGGGTGAAAGATATTCATGTCTGTGCACCACAATATTATAAATTGGGAAAGCGTAACACACGCGCCACTGTACTTCACTTTTTAGTGCAAGAAAACTATTTCTGGCGGATGTTGTGTGCCTTGTTGTCTCACCCCTGAGTGATTTTGGCCTCCTCCGCTGATCCAGATCATGTGCTGTAAACCCAAGTTCTTCGTCACATGCTCATGTGTTTACAGATGATGTGAACAGCCATGTAGCTAACGTTCAACCAGCTGGAACAGTGACGAACAATCAGGTTCCGCATTAACAGACAGTCAAGGACAGCAGTTACAGATGGGAAGCTTCAGTGCAATAAAGCAGAATCTGCTATCAAGTGTCCACAATACACTGTTTGTGAGCACTTCAACAAGGTATACACATTTCCCTTGTGACATGCAACGCACACAATATTAACTGAATGGCTATAACGTCTGGTATAGAGCAACTAATTGGGATCTGTCAGCTTGCTAAGCGCTAGCTACGCTAGGGGAACATGAAAAAGGAAAACAAGGGGAACACAGCTGGACTTAATGCAACATCCCACATCGGATAACTCGGGTTTATTTGCGGGAAAGACAGCTAGTAACGTACCTTACAGTTTGGGTCTTGCAGCTGCGGAGCCACCGACAAATACAACGCGAAATAACTGACAGAATATTAATGTATATGTTTGACAGCTAACCGCCTCGGCGCGTCTCGAGACAACGTCAGGTCGCACCGTTTCCTGGTGAGCTCCCTAAGGCTTGGTGCTAACGCAGCTAGCTGCTAACAAGCTAACAACAGCTAACGCGGACAGCCGCGGATCATGTGACAGAAACAACCGACGAGCGATGAGGTAAGGTTTCAGGCCCGACCAACCTGTACATATAAATATGTTTACCGTTAGCCTTAAAAAATTAACAACTGCTTTTTATTCGAGAAGGAAGTTGCCTCGTTTTCTTCATTAACGGGTATTAGCTAGCCCTAGTGTCCCTCCACTGCTGACATCTTCGTCTTCTTTGTATTATTCGCGCACCGCCGCCAGGGGGCGACATTTTGTTAGCCCACATCCGAGCCGCATACTGTTAGCACCATGAGAAGGAAACTTCGCTCCAGCCACCTGGAAATACTGAAAAAAGCTACCTCAAAATTACACTAAAGTAGATTTATTTACTTTGTAAATAATTAACATCCTTCAGTTAAGTGACATAACCACCCACATGCACAATCATACAACCTATGTGAAGAAAAAAGGAATGGCAAGCAGAATTAGAAAAAAAAACAGTTTTAATGTAATAGTACAGCATAATATGAAAGCAAAATTTACAGCAGTTATGCACTGATGTTTTTTTTAATCAATATAAACTAACAAGCCTTCAAAAAAGTTATTCATCTAAGATTGAATTTCAGCAATAATTCGCCTACAAGGATTCACATTACATGTCATTGATTATTTTTTCATCGTTTCATCACGTGCACAACACAGGACTAGGCACAGTACTGTTAAACATAACTAACAGACAAGGTTAGACTCTCCACCTATTCCTGAGATCGGAGTTGTCTGGATTGTAAGAGACTATTTGGAAAATCACGACGGAGGCGATAGCAGCATGTTATTGAAGTAAGCATGCGTGCGCTGGTTTTACATGATGTCCCCCTGAGACCACCTGTCTTTGTGTGCATGCCCTGAGGCTATGCCATGAAGGGACACTGACAAAACTCCACAGTTAGGAGACCATAATAGGAAACAGGCATCTGAGACATGTAGAGGAGATTTTTCAAATTGCTGATCCAGGCTGGAGGTTTCTAATAGACTGGACCATCGTCCTCTTGACACGGCCCTGAGGTCAGCACAACATTGTCCAGCCCTAGCTCTCCTCCAACACCTGTCCCACGCTGAGCTTCAAAGATAATCTGAAATGACATTCAGTGTCACCATTGCATCTTTAGGCTGTAGATTCCGGGGATAAGTAAACATGATGGGGGGGTGGGGGGGGGGTGATATTATTACAGGTGTTATTGTTGTTAGTCGTTACTGCATCGATTTAAGCAATGGTGTGTCTGTAATATGTGTTATGAGTTGAGAAAAGGACTCACAGATTCTGGGGCCTCCTCTTTCCAGGCCACAGTGAGGAGCTCCGTCTGCCAGCCCTGGCCTCTGCTTTGGCTCTGCTCCCACACAGGGTAAGCAATGTTATCCAGCAGCACCCTGAGAGCACCCACATTATGTCCCACCATACGGTAGTCAAAGGTGAGGCAGAAGCTGCCCCGCTGGACCCGGTCATTCAGAAGCAACTTCAGCCTGGCCACGTCCTCCCGCTCCCCCAGGAGCCCACTCATAGCCATGTAGTACTCAGCACCTGAGAGAATTTGTAGCACTTCTAAGTTACTGCGTCTGAATGCTCTGAAGAACTCCTCTCATCTAACACGTGGAATAAAAATATCTTGCTGAATGCTCCTGAGTTTGTTACCATTATCACGGTAGGCTACACTCCAGTCCATGTCGTCGTCTTTTTCTTGGACCCACTCACATGCTCCCTCGTCAAAGTTGCAGTCCATGATAAACTCTACAAAGTAAAGGGACAGGGGTACATTAGCAAGTCAGACATGTAAGAAGCAGTTTAAAACAATGGCTCATGGACAGATATTTGATTACCCTCCTGAACTGGTGCTATTTGGATTTCTTTGACTTCTGTGGTGGGGCCAAATACCGATTCAAAGTCCTCCGATACTGTATTTAGAAATTAAAGAAGAGAAATTCCTGTGAGTACATGCATTTTATAGATAAATACCACAAAGCTAATACATCCACTAAACAAATAAAGGTTGACACGGCGGTATCAGGATAACACTTATAAAAAAATGTGGCATGGAGCCTTTCGGCCCTGAATTCCTAAGAAAATATGTGATCTTAAAAAAAAAAAAAAAACATTCCAAAATTATGCAGCCAAGAGATTTTACCCAATGAAACAAAAGCCAGAAAGGGGCTTTTTAACCAACAGGTGTAGACCTGCCCTGCTGTCACTCACGGTGGAGATGGAGCTACAACTTTAGGATACGGCCCCCCCAAGCATTTTAAAGCTCTTGCAGCAAACCACCCCCATGGCAAGCAGCCTTAGAAAGTCAGATGAGTGACAGCTGGGGTTATTTAACCTGCTCACCCAGAGTGGGCTAGTGTTAGAGAGGTCTCGAGCGCTGATGACAGACTTTGCTACCAGGAGTCAAGTCTGTTTGCACAACAGCTGTTTTGGGGAAAACATAATAAAAGGCTCGGGGGCTCCGTAACCTCCCTCCCTTCCTCACCCTCCTCCCGAGAGATGGGAAGCAGCCCCGGGATGACTTAGATCCCTGAGCTCTCACATGCCGACAGAGTAACATTCCTCCCTGGAGGTGATGGATGTCTCGGGGCCTGTCTCCTCTTGCTGTCTAAGTTTTTTGCACAGACTGAGTTTCCGTGAAGATCGAGATTCACGGTAACCACATTTATGGGGTGTTTCAGTCAGACGCATGCCAGTGCATATAAATGTCTGAATCTGTTATCAGAATTTGTATGCACACCTTTCCCTGGTGTGATAGCCAATTAGCCAACAATTTGATTCGAAGAAAGAGTTTTGAAAATGTCAGTCTACAGTTCACCAAAGGATTAGTGGTGACTGCAATGCTAAAGCATGACAGACACTGTGCTCGCCATTCATCGTGTGACTGGGAGGCCCCGGACTAACCAG
This sequence comes from Psettodes erumei, assembly GCA_016785225.1. Lineage (NCBI taxonomy): Eukaryota > Metazoa > Chordata > Actinopteri > Pleuronectiformes > Psettodidae > Psettodes > Psettodes erumei. The sequence continues at coordinate 605,731 of JAFBJZ010000360.1, forward strand.
ATTATTTTCAGGCCAGTAATTTTGGAAATATGTGTGTCTGTGCTGTTAGTAAAACCCAACTTTCCATAGGTCTTTGAGAAGCCTGAGGTCAACAGGGGACACGGAACGAGGGCTTAGACCTGACCCACTCCAGATTTGCGCATTTCTGTTGGAAAATTGGTAATCGGGGTCAGATGGTTCATCAACATCAGAGCAAAATCTCTGCAGAAACATCCTGAGTTTGTTTAGTCTGTGTATGATTAATCCACTGTAGACCACCCTGGAATACAAGAAACAGAAATATTGCAAGGCAGCCACACTCAACTGAAAACATCTCCCCTCGGATTGAGCTGGTTGTCTTCCACTTCCTCTTCCTCCTCCTCTTCCTCAGGAAATTCATCCTCAGTTCTCTCCACTGTCCGGGCGCCAATGTAGACCTCTCCATCATAGTCAAAAGGCTGCTGGCGGTCCTGAGGGGGTGGCGTTGCAACCGGTTCGGGGATTATGTTTTTGATGTCTTCGTTGTCCAGCTTACCTCCCAGAATCCCAGGCTTCACTTGGGAGTCTGGGATGGCTGCAGGCAGGAAGAGGAATCGGAAAAGACATGTGGAATTGCAATCAAGACTGGGAATATTTTACCAGGATTCAGAAGCATATGTTGTTTGGTGTCATGTATTTTTGCAGCCGCTTGTTAATTACTTTCCCCTGCAGTTACTTACCAGTGCATCAATGAAATTCTTAACCTTTCCACTGCAGCACGACAGCCAATGTACAGTACATGCTAAGACAACAGAGAGGAATATCCCATTCCATGCAGATGCATGACTGGCATTCAACTTAAACGCACAAGCATTTTATCACAAGCTAAGTTCGGCTCGTTAAGAGTCATGCTGAGGATTCCAGTTCTCATATCCAGCCTGCGTTTACTGAGGCCGTACAACATTTCCAGCCATGGGCAAGGGAGAGATTCGGGGGAGGTGTTCTTAAAAGTAGGCAAGTTGGAGTGGGGGGGTGGGGGGGTTGCAGGGCAGGGAGCAAACAGAGGAAGCAGAGTCTCGGGTTCCACACGGTCTCACCATTGAGGAAATCATCTGCACTGCCTTTGTCTCCATCCCACGGCTTCTGATAAAACGGCTTGACTACAAAAAATAAAGGCATCTTCATTCAAACTCCTGGCCCATGCCCTTTCTGTTGTATCTGGCTGCACGAGGCTTCACCTGTTATTATCTGGGCCTGGTTCAAAGAGTACAACACAACCTGTCTTTCCCCTTCTTCCTCAGATTGTTGGCTACCGTGCAGTGTCATATTTACACAGGTGTGTTTTCAATCTGTGGCTCTTCATTGCTAACATCTGTAAAGAGGAGTGGAGTCTGAAAGCAGGAAGCTATCCTTGGCAGGACTGTTGTTTGCTGATGTTTAAAGAGTCCAAATGAAATATGTGGTTGTAAAACTGCTCCTGACCTATCTGACTGGCTGCTCCCACCTGGGAAAGGCCTGAGACATAGGCTTTTGTAATCTATTGTGAATGATAAGTTGTTTGACGGGCTTCAGTGCATATTCAAAGACACTCTCAAAACCAATTAATCGGTAATTCTGTGAAACAGTTCTCGGATCTCACCAGAGCATTCAAAGCCATTGCCTCTGAAGCCAGACTTGCACCTGCACTTGTAGGATCCTTGAGTGTTCAGACAGACAGCGTGGTGGCTGCACTTGTGGGTGCTGGCTGCACACTCATCAACGTCTGGAATTAGGAGAAGCCTATTTGTACGTTTAGGAGCAGAGCTGTTCACAAATATGTCCCCTGTATCAGTGCGTATACCTTACCTACACAGTCATATTTGCCGTCAACATATTTCAGATCGTAGCCATCCTGGCACTTGCAGTAGTAGCTGCCGAAGGTGTTCACGCATTGTCTGTTGTATGGGCAGAGGTTCTTCCCCGTAACACATTCGTCAATATCTGAAGGAAAACAAAATGGGGGACGAATTAAAGGGCCTGTGATTTTATAGTTATCACCTACCTGTGCACACCTGTACCAAGCACAAACCTTCCCATGGCACTAGACTACAAAAGTACATTACATCACCTTTCGCTGCAAGTTTTATACCCCTGCAATTTGCAAAGTGCAATTAAATGAGTATATGTAGTCACATTTGGCAATATTTTCCTATTCATGCTTTTTTATTGTTTTTGCCAATGGCTTATTCCCACTGCTCTGAGTCCTCGGTACTTTCAGTGGATTAGGGTTCTATCAACTGCAAACTGAAGGAGTGCCACTGTACTTTTAGCTCAGGTTTTGACAGGAACTTCTATTAAAAAGAGATGATAAATATTACAAACCACTTCATTCTTTCATGTTGGATAGAGTAGATATGCATCTGTCTCAGGAGGGTCTTTTATTTTCCTAAATGGTCCAGTAGGACTTGGAAAAAAATCTACTTTTGGTCCATTTTCAGAGTAAAGGTTTATTTCTGCCGTACATCTATTTTCTAGTGTGATGAATCCATGGTAATCATGAAACCGAATGCCCCTATAACTATTATATTACTTCCCCTATGTGATCAGTGTGTCAGACTGTCTCTGTCATGGCTCAAACAGTTTTGTGGGAAGAAATATAACTTAATTGCATCCATCTGATTTACAAGCCAAGTATGCAAAAGCCACATAATAGAATCATTACAGACTTTTTCCACTGTGCAAAAAAAAATCCTAATCCAAGCCAAAGTCAGTCTCTGTTCACTCTATATGCTGTCCCTTATTTAGATAAGAGCTAATTCTCCATCTGGTTCTCTACTCTCGTTCCATCTTGCTGGGGCCTGATTCTAATCGCGGTTTATATTTGACATCGTTTTTGTACTTGCATGACATCAGGTGCCTCAAAGACATTCAGGTTCTGTGTTAATCTGTCACCGTGCGAGTGTGGTTTGCTCACCTACACAAGTCCTCTCGTCTTGCCCCAGTTGCAGCCCTGCAGATGGGCAGAGGCAGCGAATCTCCCCCTGAACCTCCTCGCAGCCATACTGACAGTGGGCAAGAGAGCATGTCCTGGAGTCTGCGTGCGTAGACACAAACAAGCATTTACAAATATTCCAACTCGGCAGATACATTATTCCCATTTGTTTCCACATATGTACGGATAGTGGCGAGTTGGGACTCACTGGCACAAGCTCCATCGGGCATTAAGGTGTATCCATTGAGACAGTAGCATTTGTAACTGCCGTAGGTGTTCATGCAGCGATGCTCACAAGGGACGAGGCTTCAGGCCGCACTCATTCAAGTCTGGAAATAAAAGCCATCATCATTTTTTCCACCCCTTTTCTAAAAGTTAGGAACACAGCGAGTTATCAGATGGAGGTTTGATTAACCTGTACCCAGTTGGATCCATGTTTTTCCCAACCCACTTCGCTGACCCCCAAATACTCACCTTGATTACACGTCTTTCCGGCGTATCCTGGGAAGCACTTGCATTTGTTGGGGCCAACACACTCTCCGTGCTTGCAGCCGTGCTCACATTGAGCTGGTAAAACATTTAACACGGAGAAAATCCCGTCAGAAATATCAGTGGTTTGAGAATGATGGATTGTAGTCAAACCGCACGTTCTATTGTGCAGGAAAGGTTTTTCAATCTTGACTGTCATTTCCTCCACATTTTCTGGTTTAGGAAAATATCTCTCATGAAAAGAATAACACTTGCTTGGACACTGTGTATTGTGGAAGTAATTTTAATCATTTTTTTGCTAATCCAAAAAGCACGGTGTGTAAACTGGACTATTAATGCACCGGTATATCTTGAGAGAATAATGTTTTTGTATGAAAGCCATTATTCGCTGACAATAAACTGATCTTTGAATCAATCTGCCCTTACCCTCACACTGTCCTTTGCTGTTTTTCTTCCAGCCATAGCAACACTCCAGTCTCCTGCCGTAGCGACACACACCTGGTTGGTTTCCAGTAAGGACTTGTCGGTAGTGCCTTTATAGAAGAAGAGGGGAGTACAAGGTAAGATCTGTAATTTCACCGTCTTAGCCAGACCCGGTAATGCATGGAACAATAAAGAGCAAACTAGGCCTCAAAGCAAAACATCTTCTCACTGTAATAACAATAAAACACAGTTTAATGACAATAAAACAGTTTACAAGGGTAGGTTACTACAAATTCATGTTTGTTTAGGTCCACGCATCCTCGATCTCATTAAGCTCTCCAGCTCCCGACCGCAGGCTTTCAGACATCCATTTCTAATTAATGGTCCCACTTGTAGGGGTGTGAAAAAAAAACAAACAACCTAAATAAAGCGGCCCCTCTCAGGCTCCATTATAAAAGCAGGGCTCCCCGTGGAGCAACAGCCAGCTGACAGGATGAGAAAAACACACTAATCAGACACTTCCTGTGTTGCACGTTGACACCTAATGCCCGACTCGATCTTCATCTGTCTCTTCTTACTGGAATCAGATAAGAATCTAAAGTGAAGTTATTCTCAGTCGTGATCACAGAGTCAGCGTTACGCTAGAATTAACCTACAGCACTTGAAGATAACGTTGCACGTGTGTATTTTTACCCTGTAAATTAGATCGAGATGTTAATGTGCCATTTGCCAATGACAATGTCAATGAGTAACTTCAGGCCAGAATCACACATCCACATCTAACTTCACAGCTTTGGGCATCATTATCTCTTCTTTTGAGCTCAGTGGCTCTTAATTCTTAATATCCCAGATGTTTAGGTGGCGCAGAGGCAGCATCCTAAAAGCAGCCTCGGCTCCAGCGGGACTGGAGGAATCTGAGACTTGATAGAAATCAACCAGAATAGCTCACAGGAGAGGGACTTCGAAGTGTGACAGGTGCTCGTCAGTTATTAACAGTTGCTGCGCCACATTTAGCTGACACACACGGTCATAGCTCACATATTCCTCTTGTGGGCAGCCACACCAGCGTGTAAACACCATCGAAACAACAGTTTGCAAGTTTAGTAAAGAACAGCATGATTTAAACCAGACAATGTGGTGCAAAAAATATAGGAGCGTTCATGTTACCCATTAAGCTCCCTTTAAGATAAAAGCACATGGAGGAAGTAGCAGTTAAAGTGGTAGTAATTTCTTTTTTTAGCCACAGGATGTAGGCCAAATTGCATATTAGCCAATACCATAGGTTACATTTTAGGTTTGTAATTGTTATCAGTGCATTTCAGACTCACTGCATTATAATGTGTGTGCAATTTCCTACTTGTGGGACTAATAAAGGTCTCAATAATTGTATCTTAATGGTAACATTATAGTACATTATACACATTATACGAAAATATGTTCTTGACTCCTAACTGAGCAAATATCCAAATAAAGTTTACACCTGCTGCAGGGCTCTGGGTGCAAACCCACCATGCAACTTGAAACACTTTGGGGCTCTTCTTCGGGGACTTACCTATGGGTTTCCGCACAACCAGAGGAGATGTAGATCAGGAGAAGGAGAGCACCGACCAAGGTGAACGGCTGCATGTCTGTGACCGTGAGCAGCCGCAGCGCTTTGTTTCCCACGGAGCTGACTTTGGTTGCTGTGAGTTCCGACTAGTCCTCCTGGGGGCTTACGCTCATTAAAAGGCTTAGACGGGAACAGGTCTCAGCTGAGCCTTTAGACAAGGCACGCCGGATTTCATGTATTTCCAGTAGCACAAACTCAAAGTCTTCTCCAGGGGGGAAAAAAAGAAATCTCTCTCACTCCCTTCAATGCAGCAGCTACACTCTGTGTCCCATAATTTGCTTCCTCTTCTTCCTCCCTGAAATTCCAGAGGTGGGTTGACACTAAATGACACTGCACTGTGAGGGATAGGTTGTGACTTTTGGAGGTAGGAGTGTGTTTGTAAGAGGGGTGGGGATTATGTTTAGGGGTGCTCCTCTTCTCACTGAAACCCTATACAGGACCACATGAAACCCTCTCTGTGGATCAGGAGGAATAATCCTCCTGTTGCGCAAAAGTTCCAATGAAGGGTAACCTACTGACTTCATTGACTGAAATTTACTGAAATATCATGAGCTTTACATGCATTTGATACTCTGCAGTCTGCCTACGCCGTGTATTTTTTTCTTATTCTTTTGGATAATCAGCCATATCGACTAATTGTGGAACTCAGACATGCGCAGGCCTGTCATTAGCAGCTGCAGGGCTCTTTGATGTCTCGCTCACAGGTAGCGCGTAAAGCTTTGCTCTCTCACACATGCTAATTCCAAGTTCAGCCATAAAGACGTTTAATGAGTTTTGCACCCTTTCAAAGCCAGCTCCAACATCTGGTCCTGCTCCTCTGTAGCCTCCGAATCAGACAGGTGATGTTTTCTGCAGGAGCTGCGGCGTTTAGTGCGCGTTTGCTGTCATGTACGTGTCCCGTGCTTTGGAAGACAGAGGCCATTTAGGCAGTGAATTAAAAAAACCTGTTTCATTTACACTTTATAATATCTGTCCAGCGCCACACCAACAAAAGAGGCCGTAGTGGCGATTTGAAAAGTGCAAAGGAAGAAGTTTTCAGATGACAAGGAAGTCTGGCCTTAAACACTGTAGTTGAGCTTAACAGTGCAAGTCTGTGATTATTTTGCCAGGCGAGCAGCGCTCACGTCAGGGAGCAGAAAGGTTTCAGCCTGTTAAGTCGGTTATATCTCATTTTCTTTACATAGCAAGTGGTCAAAGCAAAGTGGAAGCACTGTTAAACCCATTTATTGCAAAAATAATGCCTGTTTGAATTTGATGTGTTGCTCCAGAACAAATCGCTGCAACATAGGCAAGTCTGCGAGCTAACAAACAGAGCAGGGGATCCACAACCACAAACCTGAACCCATCTTGCTGGATCCATAAAAAAAAAAAAAAAAAAAAAAAAATCCTAAATACTAACTCCAGTTGGAAGCTTGGGGAGGCAGATGAGGTGAGGTTGCTGGGAAGTACGCAGTGGTTTCAGTTAAGTACGCGCAGCTGATTGAATCATTTGGATAAGTTTTCACGAGAGCGAAAGGTCGGAGAATGAAAGAATTCAACAAGAGTGTTATTTTGTGGTAGATTCCTCAAGAGTAACATGAAGCTGAATTCTTCCATGACAATTATGGGGTTAATTTTGGTTTGCAACACATATTACGGAGTGTGATGGCATGATGATGAGGAGAAATTAGCTCTTTTTTTCCTGACAAAAACAAAGCATTGTTGTGTCTGAGTGTCAGCCTGTAGTACTGCACTGTACTAGAAAGTAAGTCACTACTTAAAGTACAGTGCGTGGTATTTTTTTTCCTATGATCTGTGTTGTAGTTTGTGTTTCTACTATAACGAATTACTTTCCATAGCCATCCTTGTTTCATACGATGCATGATATATTTGCCACCTCTGGCAATCTTAGGAAGAGCTGCAAAATAACACAGACAGATACAAATAAGCATTTCCCCGTCAGTCCCATTTCTAGTCTGCAACCTGACTCTGTGTGACTGACATCTCAAGCATGTGGCTCATGCATACTATACATTAGAGCTGACTCCTTGGTGCTGCCATGTTTGTGAGTGCGCGGGCACGCGGTTCTATGCTAGGTGTCAGGCGGACCTGATGAGAGCATTATTTTCACAGCAACAGCGCCCTCTTCTGTCTCATTTAGATCACGACCAAAACTTGAATCAAACTGGACTTCTGCTGAAATAGCGTCAAATCACAGCTGTTCAGTTCAAAAATATTCTATGCTGCAATACCGTATGGGAACATAATCCATACGAGTGAAAAACACAAGGATTTCTTGAGTTAAGGTTGTACGAGATTTTACAAAAGCCTTTGAAGTTTTGCTGCCTTTTTAAGGCTAGTTTCCATAAAATGTATTATTATTATTATTTTAACAGTATAGTTATTTTTTGAAGTATTCATTTTGTTGAGTTGTTGTTGACAAAGTTGAGAATCAAACTTAAGCTTGCCTATCAAGTTTTCTTCAAATATGCTTTCTCCCAGGAGGGGGAGACATAGTTCAGCATTTGACAATAAAGAAGAGGCAGGGTGTAGACAAAAGGCCGTGTGTTCACTGTGGACTTTGCCTGCAATCAAATTATAATTAAGTTCGGGTTGCACCTTCATTCTTTAGTCACTTAATATATTGTTGTTTTGTTTCTTCCAGGTCTTCTGTAACATAACTTGTGGTTTAATGGTCTGTGCCTAAATCTGAACAGGAATCTCAGTGGTTTGTGAGTGGAATTTTACGAGCAGCGGCGATGCATTGTGCGCTCCATTCCTTCCCTGTCACCAGAGGTCCATATCGGTCTGCATATTTCCCATCGACGGGAGAAGGCCGCATCATGTTATCGGCATTTTTTGCACACATGTCAGCTCTGGACTTACATAACTCATTTGGCTACTTTCATGTATTACCATTGGGTATGTCTTTGTATGTGTTAAAACTGGAGGCAAAAAAAAGACTGCAGTTTGTTGCGACATTGGTAGCTTCAGGACATGTGCCTGCCCACCTCCTAGAATTCTCTCTGCTCTTACTTCAGTCGACGCCAACTTTGCAGGTGTGACTCAGGCAAGTTATAATTTTGATAGTACGACTGATATCGGGGCATAGGAAACCTTAGTTTAACAACCGTACAAAATACTTGTTCTTCTTTTACGCCTCTGCGTGGGTACACGTCTGCCTTACAACGTAGCACAATGAGCTAAAGTTTTACTATAAAAGGAGAGACGAGCCTGTTGAAGAGTTATTTTGAAAGTGATGTGCGTGTTCAACCACATCCTGCCCTTGAGCTGGAGACGGCATGAGCAGCGAATGCGCCGAAGTGAACGCCGACTGCTGTGAAAATGGGCCGCTGCTCATCAAAATAATGCACGCTCTTTCCGCTGATGTGTTTAAGTACATTTCAGCAGTGCTGTCTAGATTTGCCAAGATTCTCCGCAAACAGTCGGCCTTCAAATGGCTGTGTGCAACGCTCACTGCTGCGCTTTGTTTTAAATCTGCTTAACTGGCTAGTTGGACGAAATCTGACATCAAAGCTTCCATGTACTGTACAGTAGAGGGCTTGCAGCTGTGCAGGGGAGGGAACTTCCTTTTGCATCGATGTGACCTTGAAAAATCCTTTTGACTGGGTGTGTACAATTCAGCTATACCCACCTCGCTAGCGCAGACAGAGGATCAAGCAAGTGACTACAGGGAGTTTGTGGCTCCACATTTTTGTTTGAAAGTTGAAAAGTAACACGTCGAATCGTTGCAGAACTGACGAAGCCTGATAGCTGAGAAACAAGCTTGAGATAGAGTCACTTTTTGATTCTGCTTACACTTTCCACAGCGTCGAAAAAGAGGACTTCAACTTCGGTGTGTCGAAATTCACGTTCGTCCTTACGCTCCTTCATTTCATGACTCTGTCCTCTTCGTGACCCAGCACAAAGCTCCTGTAGTTCACACACAGGAGATCTAATAAGTCCAGGTGCTCCTCCTGGAACATCTGCTGCCTGCAGATTACGCAGTGACAGGCCGCCACTAAGAGGGGTTGAGCCCAGTGCGACCACAGAGGGAACAACCTTCGGGGGAATTCAGGCCGTGTACGCCCCTCCTCAATGTGACGAGCATGACAGGCTTGAGCGCAGCTGGACCCCCCGTTCTCCTCCTATTAATAATGTAGCACAGGGCACCGTCGTGCCATGCTGCGAGGATGGCCTGATGGGGAGGCGCCAGACCTCTCTGGAGGGTCGATGTGTGGCTCAGCATTATTTGTTAATGAGCTTGCCCGTCCTGAGACATTACAGTGTTCTATTAAATCTGCCACAGTCTCAAAAAGAAGCTCTCACGCCGGTCGCTCTGCTGCGGAGCTGGTGATGGTGCATCACTTGCTTAAAAGCCAAACAGAACTATTTCAGTTGCAGTACTAAAGTTCAACCCCACACTTCCTGTATCAGAGACGGGTCTTTGTCTGCTGCATTAACGCTGACTATCCAGTTTGCTTTTCTGAGTGATGCATTGCCTTCATGTGAATCACCCTCCACACAACACACCACTACACAACACTGAATATACTCCACATAGTTCCTTTATATATATATATATATAAAGACGCGGCTGTTACATGCTTCTTGACTTCAACTCTGTGGTTGCTTAAAGGGGGACTTCCCTTGTGCGCTTCCTGCCACATGACTACATTGAAATGCATGTCCTTTTCACACGGCCTCTTTTATGAACCTCCTTTAGAGACAAGGGTGTTCTTTGAAATTTCTTTACTCAATCGTTATCATATCGTCACTTAAGAACTTAATCTTCTCTTTTTTTTGTTTTTGTTTGCTGTATTCTGGTCACGCTGGTACCCGGGTATATGCCACAGTTAGGAGTTAAAACCATAAGTTGTTGTTATCAAAGCTTAAATCGAAGGAACATGTTGCTGTGGTAATGAAGCTGTAACTGGTCTGTACCTGAAATTTACATTGTTCTTTGGTGTTTGCAGGGGTTCCATTTTGCCATTTAACCTTTTAAAGTGGCGAGACCCTAAAGGTTAGAGTTTAAAGCTGCCCTTTGTTCCTCCTAACCGGGAAGGTTCATGCTGGGTATAATTACACAACTATGCACCCTAAGAAGAAAACCTCTTCTCACCTTAGTGCAGTGAACATGTTGGCTGCATGCCTAACAGGATAAGACATGCTGCAGTATCACTTTTACCACTTATGTGCACAAGAACTTTAATGTCCCTACACTATTTCAGGAGTTAAAGGTGCCATTTAAAAAAAGGTCTGTTCTGTCATTATAGACCTGTGTGGTGCAAACATCTATGGAAATTTCTTTTCCTGTGTCAGTTTCACTGAGCTTTGTAACTATCACTGCAGGGATACACAGAAGGCAGGGAGGACCAAAAAAAAAACTACTTTAAGTTGTGCACTACATTGTTAAGCTTTAAGGTATGAGAAGAAAATATGTACTGGGTGTTTTAATGCACACAGCAGGTATAGTTCTTCTGTTTGGCTCCTATTTGCATTATGTCTGAGATCTGGGCAGACAGGAATGAGGCTTGCATGTTACACCTACAGGTTCTTCTGTCGCGGTGCACAGCATGAAGCAGAAGCAGCCTGCACTAAAAGGAAGAGAGCAAAGTCATGAATAGCAGGCGTCGGAAGTACCAGTTCAGAAACCTTTGGCCCGTGCTTTGTCTTAACGGCTTCCGCAGACCCACTTTTAGCTGTACACACAAGGAAACACACACACACACATCCCCAAGTGCTTATCCACAGTAATTAAGATGAGATTAAACCATTCTGAGACCAAATCTGAATGCCATAGCTTTTGGTGGCCTTGTTTCACGACAAGTTTTTGAAGACTAGCGCAGACATACGTAGCTACAGAACACGTAGGACATAATGCAATTTGTGTGATTCTATGACTTCATCACAAACGTAAATTTAGCCACACGTCTTTCCAAATGCTCAACGTGTAAATCCCCAGTTTGGCCAATACATTACTCTGTATATCCACTGCGCTGCACATCTCACTATACTGAGACATGCTGTATCTTGCCAGCGCTATAGGAGTGCTGATAGCTAAGCACATTCCTCAGACGGTTTTCATCAAGCTGTCTAAATCCTCCAGGTTTAGTGTGCTTCTGTCCGGAGAGCTCTCTTGTTCAGTTCTCCTTTCTCTCGTCCATGGTGCACAGTAGTAAAAAATATATATATATATATATTTAAGAATTCAAATCCAATACAGCCACCATGAAGGACAATAACAGAGCACATGTAAGTATAAATTACACATAAAACAATTTATCATCATCACCTCTTTTCAAAATATACAAATGGACGCCTGCAGCAAATCTTTCCGTCTTCCCATCTGACAAGTAAGGTGTGTGCAGCTTTTGTTAGGATGTCCTCGCACGTTAATCATGCTGTTCTGTACGTTGTGCAGTTCACATTCCTTACCGGAGCCTGACATTTCAATCTATGCTGATGATCATAGATTGGAGGGCGCAGTGAGTGGAAAACATCGGCACACAAACACACACACACACACACACACATAGCACCCTGATGACCTCATTAGCAATGGCATTTTTAAAAAAATATTTCAATGGCTTCCTACAATATCCATTAATTTAGCAATATGGAGCAAAGTCAAAATTATCGTTGAAATGTAAGTCCAAGAGTTTTGCTTTTACAGTAAAGACACTGCAGCTCTTTAACCACATCCTGTCACACGCCATTGAAACTTGAGTTCTGAGATGCTAAGGAGGCAAAAGACTTTTACACATTTTCACCAAAGAATTATAGTAAAGTGTGAAAAAATGGCACATTGTAGATGAATGCTAATCCTCTGCAGACAGTCAGAAAGTGTGCATTTGAGAAATATAACCTGAGCAGGATGGAGGAGAAGCTGACACATTAGTGGAGCTCTGAGGATTTGTCAAGAGCATCTGGCTCCGGTATGATCGTGTACGGTATACAAGCCCAAAAGACGCAACCAGAGTCGCGCCATCATCAGTGGAGCTTTGCTTCTTTGTGTTCAGTAACATTAATCACAAGAGTCATGTATTAATTCCCCTTCCTGTTGTTCGTGGGGAATATTGCCAGAAGTCTGCTGAGACAAAACAAAACTGGATGGTCGGTTCATGTCACTTTGTGTCCAACTGGTTAAGTATCACAGTGGCGCTTGTTTCAGGAAGCTGCTAAGCGGTGTTCCGGTCAGTGCTGCAAGCTGAACTCAAGTCTGAACTCTGGACGGAGAGAGGCACTTAGTCTTTTTGTCAAAAGGGAACAACTTTGTGTCTTTCAGCGCACACAGCCCTCAGCATTTTGTCAGACGAAACTTCGTGACTGTGACAAAGCGTTGAAATAAGAAGGGCCTTTGTTGTCTCTTAAGTCATCTACCTAGTGGCCCAATAACTGTGTCGCTGTCGTCAGTTTCTTTATAAGAGCCAGACACCTCAGTGTTTGCTTTTACCAGTTCTACTTTTCAAACATACCGCATTTCAATTAGTTTTGAGGGGAAGTACAGATTTGTCACAACACTGATCGACTGCTTTGTCCCATACATCACTGTTTCTGACGGCTCCGTCGGAGCTCTGTTTTCCCCTCACACTTATATCTCTCACTTCCTGCCCCTCTGTCACACGCGGCCACTGTTATCACTCAAACTTAAGCCGTCACCTTTCTCGCAGTGTTCTGCACAGGTTTCTCGTGCTTCAGTTACAGCTCGTAATACTGCGAAACCGTCCTGGACGTACACACGCCCTGCCCTTACTTGCGTGGGGACACTAGTGCTGAATGAAGGGGAGACTTTGGGTTGCCAGGTACTACCAACACCTGGGGTGACTCTTGCAGCTGTAAGGTCGCATGCACGTGTCACATCCAATCGCACAACACCGCACCTTTGCACTTCAGACACGTCTGCCGAGCTAATCACATTATAGAGAAGTCTAGTCCAGCAAGCCAAAGAGGTAGTGCGAGTATTTCATCTCGGAATTTGGTCCTATAACTATACCTACAACTTTTCTCTCCTCCCTGTTCCAAATATGAAGTTAGCATAGGTAAATAGTTTAAGCTATGTACTTGGAAATGTGAGGAAACCTTTGAAACCATTTGGAACCCAATTAAAGGGGGACAGAAACTGTTCAATTAATAAAGTGTAGTTGTTTGGGTTTTGTCCTTGTGCCTTTAAAATACTTCATCGATGGAGTTGTACTTGAGGTCTTGGATTGCAGTCTGTCTGCAGATTAGTTTCAGCTTCACTTTGTTCCTCTTTTCAGTGCAGTTTGTGTGCGTATTATGCGTTGTTTAAGTGTCTGTGACTGTGATGGAGATACCTCTGGGTTTAAATCCTTCTTCCTCCATCAGTTTGTCTCCCTTCCGCCTTTTTATCACCAAACATGCACTGAAGCTCTTTAACTATGCTGAGAATTTGCGGGGGGATTTTTGGGTTCACATTTTTGGCACTTCCACTTTTTCCTCAGTGTGATTCTTCTAACTCTCCTTCAGTTAGAATGTACCATAGTTTTCCCTAATGACCCACAGTCCTTTTTTGGCCCCAATCCCTGTTATGTAATTCTGTAGGACTGACACCATAAATGCAAGGTACACTCTCTATAAGGAGGAGGAGCTCTCTAACTGATAATTATCAGCTTCCAGAGAATAGGGAACAGGTCGGGCAACTTTGTATTTGATCTGTTAACAAGGTTTCAAATAGCATTTTTGAATTTTAAATAACTTAACAAATAACTCATCAAACTGCACACGGATTCATATTTGTGCATCGCTTCTATCTAATAAGATTGTTAGAGCGATAGATAGATATTTTCCTCTGCCACAAATCTCAAGTAGCACGAGTTACATTTCTGGGGGTTTCTTTGTCACACATAACAACCATTATGGTGTCACTCTGGACTGGCCGGCTCACACCCTCGTCTTTTGTGTCTACATATCACATAATAGCAGCGCTGCTTTTTTCCCACCACGGGTATGATAATGAAGACAAAGATGAATTGTCCTTAAGAACATAAAGACGCTGAACCTCCGCATAAGGCTGAATGAGTGTTTTTGTCCCAGCTTCAGCTTTTTTTTTTATACCTATGGTTAATGGGGAAAATGGGGCAAACCCTTCTGATATTTCCTGATAGATTTTATGATCTTAAAACATCATGAATACATGTGCCTGTGTTTGATGCACTCCAAAGTAGTTTCTGCTGCTGCTGCTACTACTACCAGTCCTCCAAGTCATAGGCCACAGTTTGCATTTTGTGTTACTGTCAGCTGGTTTACAGTATGTGTGGCCCTGCTCAGCCATTTCCACTCTAAAAAAAAAAAGATGCATTCCTTTGTCCCACAAAAATCTAAATCAAGAAAAACAGCAGGCTCAATGAAAGATTTTCTTTCCCCACAGATATTAATAAAGATGGATAATAATAAAGATGCCAAGTATGGCATGATTAAACAAACAAACTTACATGTTTGTATCTCATAAATATGTTTCCGTCACTTAATTTGATTATGTACACAATAACAAACATCCCTTAGCATCTTTTTAGCTGTAATTCATTCCCAACTATACATTAGTTGTTGGAATAGAGCACGACAAACTGGGTAAGGAATAGATGCTCAACAACTCAAAATGTGCCGCATACCTCAGGCCATGGAAAATAACACAGCTGTGCCGAAAGCATAAGGAACATGTTTGAACAGGTAGAAAACTTTAACATATTTTTCCCCGAGAGAAGCTATAGGAGTGGAGGAGGAGGGGGAGTCGGGTTTCTCTTGTTTCACTTCCCCTTCCAGGTATTTGCAACAGGACTAACCCACACGTCTTTATTTCAGTAGGTGTAAATATGTTTTGCCATTTCAACTGAGAGTACACCTGGATAAAACCATTGGAGTGTTGCATTTATTGTGAGCGGCAACACTAATGTAAAGAGACCAGATCTACTGTCTGCTGCCATGGCAACAGAGTGCAAGACGAGATCGACTGGGTTTTAGTCTCAACATGGAGCAGAGACGCGGAGATGAGTCTCTCCCGGCTGCTGCTAACAGCTGTGAGATCCTGTCACTTCCTGTTAAACGTGAAAATCATAACCTAAGGGAACAAGCTTTGTTTTTACTCCCACAGCATTTCCTCTTGAACAAAGACAATGGGAGGTCAAGATAGTACATTAATTTGCTGCCAACTCGAAGGCGAGTTTATTAAGTTTGTATTTCATGAAGGGGTTAAAGAATTAGACATGGACTGGCAATCCATTTATTTGCATTAGCAAACAAATTTGATTTGGTCAGCCTTACTTGTGATATTGTTTCTGTTATGTCAGTGACTTTGATGGTGGCATAACTGTTGAAACTGTTGAATCTCCTGTGATTTTCACAGTCCAACAGTCTAGGCTGGGGTTGGTTGTGTTGGTGTAATGCTGTGTGAAATTATTTCTTGGCACACTTTGCGCCAATCGATACCAACCAGTCATCATTCGAATGCCACAGCCTAGTTGAGCATTATTGCTGACCGTATGCATCCCTTAATGGCCACAGTTAATCCATTTTCTAATGGCTACTTCCAGCATGATAATGCACCATGATGTGGTTTTTGATATATAATATAAGCCAGCCACTTTTGGGGCAGCAGAGTGGTCTCGTTCTCAAAGCACATTATGCATGTGGCCATAGGCAGTGTCCGAGGCATCTGTGCTCTTTGTAGTGGGCTGCAGGCGGGCGGTCCGAGTCACAGCTGGTCCAGAGGGTGCCCGTCACAACACTGGCAGATGGCCCTGTGGTGCCTCACGCCATGCTCACCACAATCAGCCCCTTAGTGTCAAATCAGTGTCATCTGCATCCCTTTTCCAGGACAGTTAGCAGTTCTTCACTGGGCTGACACCATCATGGAACGCAGACCCACCAAGCAGCAACAGTAAAAACAGGATAACTCAGTTAATATTTGTATTAATGCTCCGCCTCCCTTAGCCCCCCCCCCCCACCATTCAAGAATCAGGTTTGATCTTTCCAGTCTGTCTTCCCTTGAAGTACTCTGGAGGAAAATACTGCGACCTTTCAATATATTCTCACTGTAAGGCTCTCAAGTCTGTCTAAGATACTAGGAATTGTCTTGAATAGTCTCAAGTGTGTCTTGTAACCTGTAATACTAGTCAATGTGCTCCTCAAAGCGCACATTGTTATAGGACAATGATGAGCTGTTGTGTAAGCAGACTACTGTGAAGGAGAGTAGAAATCTAAAAGTAACTCGAAGTGTATAAATTGTGTGGCCTTTTCTGGGCTTAAAATGGCAAAAAAAACAAAACAAAAAACAAACCAGCATGTCCCTTTTTCCCATACGAAAAGTGACTCGTGATTACATGCAGCCTCATGGGAAAGGGGACGAATGTGAAATTGTGCCAGTCCCAGTCCGTCAGCAGAGCCTATTGTTGTTGTTTCAGCACAGCTGTCATGGTCTACTGTATAGACACACTGCAGTTACGTAATCTCAGCCCCCACCCCCCCCCCCCCCCCCCTTCTCCCTCCCCCCACATGCGATACAGCTGCCCCGTCTACAGCAGAAAGAGGCGGGACAGGTTCTCCTTATATTCTTCTTTAAATAGATATTCCTTTTTTTTTTTAAAAAACTTGGTGGCAGACTCCAAGTAGGGCAGCATTGTTGACACTGCAGTTTATACTGTACATCCCCCACCCCATTTTCAAAAAAACATTTTAATTAAGGCAGAGCAGCTCGCTGTGTACCCGTCACCTCTGATGACAGCACACAGTGTCAGGTCACCCAGTTGACAGCAGACATGGGCAATTCTCACCGCAGGTTATTGTTTTTAAGCATAACCTACCATAAGCTTTACCCCTGCATTTATTAGGAAGCAATTGTGAACATGCTAGCTGCTGATTTAAAAACAAAAACAAGTCTGAGATCCATGTAATGCAAGGAAGTTCTCAAAATCACCCCTTTGCAGTTTCACAGCAGGAAGCTGCTGTGGCTAGAGCTGGAGGAAGAACAGGGAGGGGACTAGGGATGTGCTTCTGGTTTAGGGTTGGCTGAACTTGGTAGCGTACTGTACAGAACCCAGAAATGACTGTGTAATCTGAACAGAAAGTCCCCCACCCCTCTTAAAAAGAAAGAAACCCTCCAAGCTTAAGTCAGTAAGTTATGGAGACATCCAATGATGTGTAGCTGTAGTAAGTCCAGGAAAGGTTTTGGCAGGCTTTATTCATACCTGTGTAGTTTTATTTCCACTTGGGGTTTGCGATACATTGTCTGCAAAACACAATAAGTGCCATGTCCACAACATCCCCCTCCCCCAACCGTTAAATCACAAGGACACATAATCAAACTCCATTTTTTTTTTTTTATTTTGCATATTTAACTTCTGCATTCCAGATTTTTTCCTACAAAAACAACTTGCTTTGTGAGCATTCACAGGTGTCCATACAGGGGTTATAAATCACCCCCCAGTTGTTTCATGACAAAGATTAAAGTTAAACCAGTGACCAGGAACCCATGCTGACGCCGAGCTACACTTCCTTACTGTACAAAATGGGAAAGCTCCGCAAGTGTATGGTGTGGTTTTACAGCCATTGTTTTGTCAATTACAGGGTACACGACTTTGAATACATGTTGGAAACGGGAAAAAAAGCAAGTGACTGCCCAGCACACAGGTGGACCGCTCCTCATTATCCCAACTTCTCCTGTTCGATGGCTGCAAGTGAAGGAAGAAAAGTTTGCATTAGAGCACATACACCCAAAATGTTCCAAATCAAGTAAACCGGGAACAACACGTACTCTCTTTGGTTGGTAATGTGTTTTTCTCTTGAGTCTCAGTTTTCTTCAGCTTGGATTTGTCAAAGGTTGTGACTTCCTCGATGTTGGGTTTGTCAGACATTTCTGCAGAGGCTCTAGAACAGACAAAGAAAACGTTAATCAGCGAGTTAAATAAACACTTCAGTACAGATAATGTTAAACAAGTCCAAGTTACTTGAGGTTATTCCCAAAAATTAATATTTCAGGCCGAGAATGACATGTCAGATTACCCCTGGTGGATCTCATCAGCGCCTGATGAGAAAAGCTTTGTGTCACTTAATGAGCGAGTGCAGCTCTGAGAGACCACCGCCCTTTTGAGCAATCCAGACGATCAGAGTGGCTTCAACTCATGCCAATTACACCCCCACCCATCCATCCATCCATCAAGTGAGAGTCCAAAAGGCAAAAAAATACACGGGTATAACGGAATATTAAAATTCTAACGCGCCGAGCCAACATAGATGAGGTTTGGAACCGGCCCGGTCTGCAGCAATGAGTGGTTCCGCAGACCGCACGGCAAAAGCAGCAACAGCGTGACTCATGCTCGCCGGTCTCTCACAGCCGAGCCTTCCTTTGTTTCCATAGGTGGAAACATTACGCGTTCTCCTTATTTATCCCCACCAGTTTCTTCAGCTTCAACGCGTCTCGGCGCAGCCTCCGACATTGGATGATGAGGAGGGGGGAGGAAACGGAACCGGCTTACAAACCGCGACTATGTCGTTCAAGCAGCCTGGCTAAACGAGAGGCAGGCTGGAAATAAACGCCGGCGTGACTCAAATACACAATGCGCACTCACCAGGGGTTTTCTTAAGCCAGAGAAATCACGGGAACGAGGTCTGGACAGCGCAGCAACGGAGTGACGCCTCGGTGTCGATCACACTATTAATACTGAGCGGTATGCAAATGAGCCCTGACGTCACGCCCAGCGTGTCTAAGCCCCGTTTCGGGCGAATATACGTCGATGCCTTTGTAGTTACAGTGATAAAAAAGCAGAATTTAAAAAAGCGACCAACGGCTGGATGTATCTAGGTTACAGTGCAGGTTTTCCAAAGTCTGGGATTTTATTTGAAAAATTAAAAAAAAATGCGGGAAGTCGGCAGCGACCAGCTGTATCATATTAGGTGTGTGAAAACAGTTTTCTGTTTCACCCCTCCCGACAGAAGGCTTGGATCCCAACACTGCGGACCCAAGTTCATGCCAAACAGCGATAAGAAAATGTAGGCTACAATCTGGGATAATGATTTGGACAAGAAGTTCAGGTTGAACCATGGATTAAAGTTGCACAGAGTGGCCTATTAAAACTGTCAGTGGCGACACCATGCGGACAACCCAAGTAATAACCAGGATGTAATGCAATTGAAAACTGAAGATCAGAAAAGAGCACCTGCAGGATTTCTAACAATGGGAAATGTTGTCTGTGTGAGTCTTGTCAATTTCTCTATTCATCCAGAAATTAATTTAGTACAGACTTCCTTTGGTCGCATACAGCAAACTTCCCATTTGTAGTTTAACCACAAAAAAATATTTTCTCGGTGAGAGGGAGACCAGGTAACAGATTGCAACATGTACGTCCACAAAATAGCAAAGATTCGAAATGGATTTATTTATTCAAAAGACAACATTTGCACTAAATAGCAAGATATTAAGTATCATTGTAACAGCAAAATCTATAAAACCAAGTCTTTAAATATCTCACATGATCTGCCCAGGCTGAGTAATAGGACCAAACTAGTATTGCCATAGAAAAACAAGCTCCGGATTTGGCTCTCCACATAATAAATGTATAAATTACTCCCAGCCCTCACTGATCTTTATCCTGCTTCACCTGTTGGTGAAGTACTTTGAGTAAGTCTTGTTGTATATTAACTGATTGTCTACTCTGATGACATTCCTCAGGTTTTGCCAGAACCAGGGTTCTGCGGCTGCTATCCGCGGCCACTCTACAATGCTTCTCCCACACAACCTCCTCCTCAGGTGCAGGAAGTGGGAGTGCTGCAGGACCGGCTCCAGCATCAGCAGCACAATCACGTCCACGTTTTCGTCCAGCAGTCTTTGGTGGGCCAGGTACATTGCCAGCTTGAAAACCCCGGTCTTAACGTAGCCCTCCGTTAAGACAAACAGGGTCTTGCGACTGTGCTGGATGCTCTGTGTGAGGTTGTCTACCAGCGGGACTCCTGGGGACCAGTCCCTCTCCTCCAGACACAAAGGAAGCTGCTTCTCTCCTTCCTCTTCCAGTTTAACCCGCAGATTTCTCATGACCCATTCGGAGACATGTGGATCTCTGGTGTCATATGTCACAAACACATCATAAATACTGTCTGGTGAGTTCAAAGATCTGTATCCCTTCAACCTTGCTTTCATGTAGTGTACTACATAGGAAGCATCCCAGTAAAATAAGTGAGCAATGGTTGCAGCAAGCATAAAAGTAATAATTAATAATGTTGTAAATATGTAGATCAACAATGCCTGACTGTCATTTACACACTGGTTAATGTCAAACTTTATCAATGCGAGATCCTTCTGGTTTGCTGGTGTCTCACACGTCACCTCAGTGGTCAGTCTCGGGATCTTTACATCACTGTTTTCAATCCAAAGAATGAAATCTAACACATCACAGGTACACTGGAATGGGTTTCCCTGCAAGAACAAAGTCTGAATGTGATTATCAGGTCTGGGTGCGAAACTGGACTGATTGATGGTCGTCAGTTTGTTGTAGCCAAGGCTAAGAGTGTTTAGGCTTTTCCAACCGTTTATGAATCCATTGTCCAAGTGGCTAATCTTGTTGTGACTCAAGTCAAGAAAAGTCAAAGTGTCTGTGACACTCGATTTTATATTTTTAATGTCAGATAACAAATTGAAGCTCAGGTCTAAAATCTCAAGTTGATGGAAACACCTCAGTTTTCCCCACTGAAAATCAGTGAGCAAATTGTGGCTTATGCGTAGTGTGGTGAGGTTGCGTGGCAAATATTGATAAACGTGTTCTGGAATCTTTGCAATTTTGTTTTTGGATATGTTTAAAATTTTCAAATTAGTGAGCTTAGTAAAAAGCATGTGGTATGAGGTTTCTTTCCAAAGCGTCCCAAGATAATTGTTTGAGAACTGAAGTTCTATTAATGATTTGCTGTCCAACTCTTTTGTTGTTAATGTGAAAATGGCATTGTTACTCATATTCAGCACTCGCAGGACAGGCAGGTTTTTTATGAAATTCAAATTATGTGTTATCCCGTATGCTTTAAAGTAGTGCGAATTGTAACTGAGGTCTAACACTTGCAGTTTCTGTAACTCTTTGAAGGCGTTGTTGTAGGCCAGATCGACCTTATTGTATGACAGATCCAGGTATGTCAGATTCGGCAGCGAGGAGAACTCTGTGCCATTAAGTGCTTGCGAAAACCCATTTCTTGAAAGGTTGAGGCACGAGATATTTACATAGCCCTCAAATTGCTTTGGAGTGATGAAGAATAGATTATTTGAGGTAAGGATTAGCACTCGACCCATGTCAAAGCACTCTTTCTTCACAAGACTATGCGATATCTCAAAAACAAAGTCTTTTGGATACGGTTCTTGGAAAGGCAAACTGGAAAGGTATGACCTCTCACTGTGTACATTGCTAGGCTGTGAGGAACTTTTTACTGGATTGGGATAAAGCCTGTTTTCTGCAAGGCATATCAATTTCAGGTTGGTGAATCTACTGAATATGGTGGAATCAGAGCGAATAATGAAATTAGTCCCTAAGTTCAATGCAGACAAATTTTTGAGTTGGTACAGAGGACTGAGCATGCCTGCTCCAATACTCTGGAAGACCAAGCCCTCCAGATGCAAAGTTCTAAGTGAAACTAGATAGGAAAACTCTTGTGAAAGGTTAACTGTTGCAGGGTAGTACTTGAGAGCAAAGTTGAAAGACAGATCCAATTTTTCTAGCTTGGGAAGGTATCTTAGAAATGTCCCTTTCCTCTCAGTAATTGCTTTCAGCAAAAAGTTAAATGACAGGAATAAATATTTAAGCTTCTTCAAATTCTTAAACCAGCAGGGATCCAGGTGGTCCAGTGAGTTACCTGCCAGATGCAGCGTCTCAAGCTGTGTTAGACTATGAAATGCATAAGGATGGATAGCAAGAGACATGTTTTGGCAAGGGACACAGGGAAAGGGAGCATTTTGACATCTTGGACAGTTCCCTTGTATTTGTAGAGTTTTTAAACGATATAGCCCACGGAAATCGTCTTCAGATATGTACTCTATTTTGTTAGACACCAGCCTTAAAAGCCTTAATGATTGCGGTAATCCTTTGGGAGTCTGGGTCAAGTTGTTATAGGACAAATCCAGAGTCTTCAGTTTGGTCATAGCTGCAAAACTGCCCTCCAGAATCATCACAGATTTGCCACAAATATTCCACGTGAAGCAGTTTTTGGACAGCCACAGCTGCGTCACGTTTGCTAATACGGCAAAGCTCATCTTTTCCAATGGCAAATTGTTGTTGTTCAGATCGAGACTTCTCACGCTGAGAGGGAGATTAGTCGGAATCTTCTTCAGACTGTTCCCAGTCAGAATCAGATGATTCAGTTTTGTCAGGTTTTTGAAAGCCTTCGCATCAACGGTCAGTCCCTTTTTCTTGTTTGCCCAGCTGAGATTGAGTGTAGTCAGATTCAGCAGATTAGAGAATGTGTCAGCAGAAATTTTCTTGATGTTATTTTCTGATAAATCGAGCTCAGTTGCGTTACGAGTTATCCCTTTTGGTACACTATTCAGACGCCGCCGTCTGCAGTCGAATTTGACCTTAGACCTGTTGAGGGCTGCGACATCACAAGGGAACTGCGGTGACATCCACTCCGGTACGCATGCGGCAGGTCGGATCTCGTGATGGCAGTACAGACAGAACACCAGCAAGTGCATCCAGCATGTGACGGACTGTAGATTACAGTAAAATGAGTTAGTTTCAATATTCACATGTACGATCAACTATGGTTTTTCGACAGACTTGTAAAACTGTGCATCTATCCTTTTAAATATTTGCAATATGCTTTTCAGGGTGACACCACCTGTATCCAGCAGGTGGCAGTAATTTGTAAGTAACGCTCAACTGGAACAGCTGCTCATATTGTGTCGGAATTACCGATTACATTAACTTCCTACAGTAAGACTATGTAATGTTTGCGGCACCTCTATGATATTTACGGTGAGAGAAATATGGCTGCACCTCTCCATCAAATTTAAATCTTCAAAATGTCTTGTCAGTCATTTTAGAGGCGTATCCCAAAACTGGTATCTTTTGAAACTTTGGGAGTTTAATATAAAGTAAGTAAATGTTTGGTTGAACAGCATAAGCTTGCAATCACTAATCCTCTAAGGAGTCACCCTCTAAAAACTGAAGGTAAAAGTAAAAGAATAAACATGATATGGTGTCATTTTTTTCCACACAATTGTCAGGAAACTTTAATACGCTGCGTTTACTGTAGAACATGCTTTGATTAAACAGTTTTCAGTGAATACTGTGAACAGTAAAATTTTCTTGAGTCCAAAATATCGTTATATCACAGAAACATCCAATTAAAGCAGGTAGCTAGTAACTCCATAAATCAAATCCCTGCTATACATGGAGCAATGCTTTTAAAAAGTACAGAGGAACTTGAATGAATAAAACTCACCATTGTGCATGTATTGCACTGAACCCTCATGGTCCTTCAATGACAACCATGGAAACAGGCGAAGTTCTGGCACTTTGCAGTTGTTCGGATCAAATTTGAAAAGAAAGTGTTTTTTTTTAAAAAAAGAAAAAATAAACTATGCCTGCCTTGTGTGTGGGAAAGTCATCATGTCGAAATAGCCTACATATTAAAAATAAAAATAACCCCCTTTGCAGAAGTCCAACAAAAGCTTGTTGTTTGGCTGGTTCACATGGCAAGATCGACCCTCAGACAGAAGTGACATGTGAAATGTAGAAGTGCATCTGTTTCATTTCCCTGTTTCACAATACACCATGCTGGCAGTTTCAGCACATTGTAATTCATGCACAGAAGTGCTTTGAAAACAATAATAAATTAAAGAAGGAACTAGATATTACGTTACATTCTTGTATTTACAGTGTCTCTTTGAAGAGGTTGTTGTATTGTTTGTGACTTTCCGTGGCTAACACACTTCTCAAGCTGAACCAGAAATATGGCTGGGCTTGGGGATTTTTTGGCCACTCCAGCACAGACCGCTTGTACAGTCTCTTCCGCAGTTTCAGATACTTTGAGTTGTATGGCACTTTCTCCAGGAAGATCAGTATGATGACGTCATTTTTTTCATCCATTAGCCTTTGGTGGGCCATGTAGAAAGCCGTCTTGAAGTTGCCGCTTTTGATGTAATTGTTGGTGAGAATGAACACGGTCCTCTTGCTCCTTTGTATGCTCTGGGAGAGGTTGTCGATCAGGGGGCATCCAGGGATCCAGTCCCGTTCCTCCAAACACAGTGTCAGGCGATGTTCTCCGCGATCCTCCAGATGAGCGCACATTTCCTTCATCACCCACTCCAACACGGCAGAATCCTCCTTATCATATATGACAAAGGCATCATAGACAGAGCTCTGGGAGTAAAGGCGGCCATACCCTTTGAGCTTGGCCCTGAAGAAGTGGTAGATGTACCACACATCCCACAGGAAGAGGTGGCTTGAGATGGACAGGGTGAGGAAGCCGAGGACGAGGGAAGTCATGAGCGTGTAGAGGATGATTGACAAGTAGTTGTGTTGGCAGGCCAGCAGGTCCACTGAGATAACAGGGTGGCCTCTTTGTGCCCCCGGGGCGGCACAGGTCACGTCTGTGGCCAGTCTGGGGATGGTAACTGTAGTCCTGTTGAGCCATTTTACAAACCAAGTGGCATTGCAAGTGCACAAGAATCTGTTGTTGTGCAGAAGCAGCTCATCCATCTCATTAACAACATCATCTGGGAAGCTGGATTTCTCAATTTGCTGTATGCGATTGAAACTAAGATCAAGATATTTTAAGTTGTAAGCATCCTTGAGGAAATCTTGGGTAAGTGTTAAGATTTGGTTTTTATGTAAAATGAGTTTCTTGAGAGATTTGGAACAGGTTGACAGCAGGGACGGAACCTTACTTAAACTGTTCCCACTGAGATCTAAGACTTGCAATGAATTTAATAGTTTTAGTTTCTTCCAAGCAAAGGATTTTAGTTTGTTGTTTTTGATGTAGAGCTCACATAGCTTATCTGGCAGGCTGCTGAACACTTGCTCAGGAATGAAGTTGAGGTTGTTGTGAGAGATGTCGAGGATGGTTAGATTAACTAAGTTCTTGAAGTAATTGACGTATCTGGTGTCCCCATCTCTCCACAACATATCTAACCGGTTGTCTCTGAACTCTAACCTCTCCAGAGACTGACTCTCCAGCTCGGTGTTGGTGGAAGTAGAGATCTTGTTGTGGTTCATCAGCAATATCTTGAGATTCTTTAAGTTTCTAGTGAAATTAAGCATGTGAGTCAAGCCCTCTGATTCAAAATAATGGTTGTTGTTACTTATATCCAAGACAACCAGACTCTTCAGCTCTTGAAATGCAGTAGAGTAGAGCAGGTCCAGGCGATTCAATGAGAAGTCCAGATATTTTAAATTAGTCAGATAGGTGAATTCAGAGCCATTCAGACTTTGGCTCATTGCATTTCCAGACAGATTGAGGCATCGCAGCTCTCCCAGATTCAAAAATCTGGAATGCAAGAAGAATATGTTGTTTCTGCTCACATCCAGGGTTTTGCCAAACTGACTGCATTCTTTTTTGACAAAGGACGTCACAACTCCAAGTTCTTTGTCTTTGTATTTGCAGCTGCGGGCATATTCATCATATCTGAAGTAATGAATCTCTCTCACTTCATCGCTTTGATACTGAGCAGCAGCTGTCATTGGAGACCACTGCAATAGCTCCCTTCCAGAGAGACCAACAGCGTCTTGGCCGTCAGAGGGGGAAGATATTTTGTTGTCAGACAGACTGATTATTTTAAAGCTTTTTAATTCCATCAGAATACTAAGGTTTGCTATTTTAATAAAGTTTGTACCTAGATCCAGAACCTGCAGGTTTTTGAGAGGTTTTAGAGGAGCAATACTCTCTGGTTTTAACTGCTGAAACACAAAACCCTTTATTCTGAGAATTTTAAGGGATCTGAGGGCGGAAAAACTGCAACTCAGCCTGAGCGTTT
Source organism: Psettodes erumei (assembly GCA_016785225.1). NCBI lineage: Eukaryota > Metazoa > Chordata > Actinopteri > Pleuronectiformes > Psettodidae > Psettodes > Psettodes erumei. The sequence continues at coordinate 632,119 of JAFBJZ010000360.1, forward strand.
GAGGATATTGCTGAAGCTCAAAGTTAAATGAAAGGTCCAGCTCTTCCAGTTTGCCCAGGAAATGTGGGAATTTGGTGCCTCCTATCTCCCCTGCCAAAAAATTCGAAGAGAGATCAAGCACTCTCAGCTCTGTTGTGTTGCTAAACCACTCGGATGACACGTACGTCAGAGAGTTGCTGTGCAAGCGGAGCGTCTTCAGTTTTGCTAACATTTTAAAAGCCATTTTGCTGATTTTTAGTGGTGAGTTATTTGGGCACGGGTTGCATGGGAAAGGGGCATTGTAACATCGAGGACAATTTCCACTAATATCTAGAGTCTCAAGGTTAGTTAAGTTTTTGAAATCCTCATCAGTGACTTTTTGAATGTTATTGTTGTAGAGATACAACTCCTTCAGACTGGTGGGTAGCTGATGTGGGATGAAAGATAAGTTGTTTGATTTAAGAGATAACAATGTTAAATTGTTAAGATGTGAAAATGCGCCGTTCTCTATGTCATAGGACACATTACAGGGGTTACGGTAATAGCAGTTTTGGCCGAGGTAAAGCAACTCAATATTCCTGAGCTCAGAGAGATTTGCTTTGGAAATATAATAAATGTGATTCACTTCCAAACTCAGCAGGATCAGATTTGAAGGCAGGCCTTTAGGTATACTGTAGAGCTGATTGCCATCGAGATACAGTGCGCGCAGATGCCTCATGCCGGTGAAGGTGTTTTCCTCTATCGTCACGCTCTTGGTGCACATGCGGTCTTTGGGGCCGACTCTGATGGGCACACAGTTGCACCTCATGTCGATCTCAATCAGGCGCTCCAGCCCGTGGAAAGAGGAGGAGTTTAATTTGGGAATATGGTTGATGGTGAGAGTCAGATTGGTAGCGTCTCTGGGGATGCCACGGGGGATTTCTCTGAGGCCCCTCTCAGTGCAGTCCACTTTCACGTCACTCCCATAGCTGGCCTCACTGACATCACATGGCAGAGTTTTCGGGTAAGAAACGTTAGCTGCCGACACGCAGAGACGACACCACAGGGCCAGCAGTGCCACGTGCATCTGCATGGAAACCGAGGCAGTTTTCATTACAAAGAAAAAACACACGTGCCAAGCATTCAGGAGGACACTCTGTATAAGTACTGAAAATGACAGCAGGGAATGCATAGCATATTTTACTTCAAAATACAACCAGGAATTGGTACCACCTATTATGTCACACTCTACATCTTGTGGTTTACAGCAACGCTGATCAAATCTAACATGCCATATGAGTGCAGTTCTAACACTGTACAGCAATCATGTACCAACAAAGATAACTTTTACTCACGGGGTGGAAGAGCATTGTTCACATGAGAGATTGAAAAGGGATCCAGCCGTGAGTCCTGTTGTCAAGTTGAGCGCTGAAAGAAGTGCCACATTGATGATCAGTTCTTAGGTAATGACATGAAAGTAGCAGGTGGCTGGGTTAGCCCAATGTGTGTATAATTAGCCAGCATCACTTCCCTATTGTCACAAACCACACACATCCAAACCTTCTATCTTTTATTTACTACTACTGCTTGATAATGGTTGACTGATTTCCATTTGTCATATGGTGGGTCACGCCATTATGTAACTTACACATTGTGGTAAGACTGCTATGAAGATGTTTCCTTAAGAATAGAAGGATCAAGGATAATAGTCTCTTACTCTTATAGTGGACTACATTATACAATAGCCGGAGGAGTTGTGGGTTATTCAATGGCCTCCAACAGTGCAACGAGCTGTTTCATTTAAGATTACCCTGCAGGGGAAAGTGAAACCCATGTCTGGGTTTACCAGCAAACATGGTAAACTGTATTGGACCTGGTAGAACTTCCTCTAATCTCCGTCTGCTGTGTGGCCGCACAGCAGACTGATATTCACTCTCAGTCTTGTGATCTGACCTGAGGATAAATTCAGGAATACATAGTTTTTAAAGCATGTACCTTATTAGCCTCTTGCACAGTAAAAAGGCATGATGAAAAAGTGTTTTTTAAAAAAAAAAACTATTCTAGTGACATACGGCTCTAGACATGACAATGTTTGTCACTTGGCCCAACACTCTGGACCAGACTGAAATACCGGCATATATATATATATATATATATATATATATATCAGCATTGTTGTACCTAAGTCCAGCCTCACAGAGCAGCTAGCACGACTGTTTCTCAGATGCATACATGTAACACTTGCTTCACCAGTCACACACTCTCCAGCCCCATAAGTGAAATGGGCCATAATCATCATTAATGCAAAAAGCATTACCACCACTCTGGCACGAGTAAATGGTGAAATAATGAATAATTAAATAGAGTTATACAACTAAACAGGGAGTTAACAACTTTGCCACATGAATAATGCAGTTGAAGGACCAACTGCGTACAGTCGTCTGTCTGCTTCAGTCATTTCTGTTGTAATGCCTCAGAGATCGACTGACATGAGAATTACAGATGAGGAGTTTGCATGTACCAGTCAAGCACAAATAGCCAAAAATCATCTGAGATGCGCCTTTTTTTAAAGTTTTAATATTTTTAATGGTGTTGACAAAAAGTAACAGGAAAGTACTCAGTGTTCATTTGTGTTCATTAAATTAAGGTGAATCCAGCAAATGAAAAAGTGTTACTTTTATTTGATCACGTCTGGTCCTGTGCAATGATTTGTCTACAGCTGTATATAGTGTACGCATTTCTCCAACATAATATATATATATTGACAATTTATAAACAAGGTACTAATAAGGTTGTAATAATCTACATGTTGAGCCCCTAATACAACCAATAAATCATTAAAATAATCCCTATTATATAATATTAGATAATATACTTTAGAGGAGGGTCATATGCTTCTTAGAGGCCTTAATATAATCTATTTAAAACTTTAATGATCCATATAATTTTATTTTTACTTTACATAATAAAATATTGTATACACAAGGCAAGATTTTTTTTCACAGCAGTTCACATTGGTTGTTAAACCCATGTCTCTTATGTATGGCTTTAAAATCAATAATCAAGACAAAATAACAGTTTATTTGTTGAGCAGTGTTTTCAATGAGTGAGTTAGTGCGTTTATTATAGCAGACATGGTGGCAGAGTGATGTGTCAATGCATTCACGCTTTGGTCACTGGGGGCGCATCCTGCAGCCGCCTCGGCGGCTTTCAGCAGACACACGTAGTTCATGACAACCTCATCCACCTTGGCTACCACCTCACGCTGCTCCCTCTCGGTGCTCAGGCCTTCCACCAGTGACATGCAGGCTTGTGTTAGGCAGCAGAGTGTGTGGAAGCTGTGCGTCAGAGTGAGCAGTAACTCCTCTGGGCTGCCGTACTCTACGGCCATCTGACGGCAGTCACTGCTCAGCACTTTGGCCTGCATGAAAAGCAGCGGGGATAATGTTTCCATGTCAGCCTCTTCGACCTCGGGCCTTTCACCTTTGGACAAATGGCCTATGCTGGAACGCAACACGCCGATCATCTCTAAGGCATCTTTCCGTGCAAGCGCGAACCCTGTGTGAAGACTGTAGGTTTTTCCCTTCATTGAATTTACACGCTCTAGCCTTGCTTTAAGGCTCACGTCACTCATGGCAGGGGCCTTATTACCCTGCTCAGCTTTATGTTCTGCTTGCTTCTTTGTGTTTTCCTCATAGCAGTAAGAAACTGAGCTGACAGAGAACACAGCATCTGAGGGCATCTCGCTGCCTTCATCACCACCATCGGTGTTTGTCTTTCTCCTGAGGAAACAGTTACTGAACGGCCCACGGCACCTCCAGGTCCCTGCATCCAGCCTCGGTGCTGTTGACGCTGGCAGCGCCAGGGAGGCTCCTCTTTGCAGCCCTCTACCAGTTGAATTAGAGGAGACTGAACCCTGGGAAAAGCTCTTGGGCAAAGTTTTGGCAGAGAATATCCTCTGTACTTTTGGGGCATCTTGAGACTGGGAATTCTGACCGACACTTTTTCCTGTAAGTGTGGCTTTGGTTTTCTCTAAAAGTGCTTCTAAGCTCTTAGAACCTGGCATAATGGTGCTCCAGCTCCTCTTGACCATCCGAACCCCGCGCGGCTTCCTGAGGCTGCCAGGGGAAAGGTCGCATGAAGATCCGCTCGAGACGGAAGCCAGGATGTGTGAGTTGGGTTCGAGGCTGGCCTGTGTTTGCCGCCTGGGCTCTGTGCTACTTCGTAATGATGATGGTGACGTGGTTTTGGTAGTGGCACTGGGCTCATTACAGAGAGCTAAAGATGACTCTTCCGCAGCCTTCTTCAGCTGTGTGCAAGCTACACTAGGGGTAGCAGGAAAACAAAGAAAAACTGTTAAGCATCTCCCTGACAGTACATCTGCAATAAAAAGATCTCTATTCATTAGGGGTTATTGGTACAAATATACATACATCTAAAATAATAAATGTGTCTTTTCTTAAAAGCGTCTTGACCTACTTTTTGAAAGGATGGTGATGATGATTGATGAACACGGCAAAAGTGACATTTTTCAGGAATAGTTTGACATTTTTCACACTCTGAGTCATGTTTGCTAATTATGAAAAGACTGATGTCACTCAAAAGCCTGTTGGCACAGTATTGAGTCAGCAGCTGGTTAGCTTAGCTTAGCATAAAGACCAAAAACAGGTAACCTTTTGCTAAATCTGCAAAAACACCAAAGCGTAAAAGTTACAAGCAATTTTTACAGGGGGGTTGTGATCAGGACTGTTTCTCTGAGACATCACAAAAACAAATCACTGCACCTGACCCGTATATAGTCATGCACGTGACCCCTGAGAAAAGCACAATGAGTAGCTTTCTTAAATCCCCCTTTTGTTGCTTTCACCCACTAACACAGACATAAATGAGATGGAGCGCCCTCCTGTGTAGTTTTACCTGTGGTTTCTTTTATCTTGGGCATCCTGTGGCTTCCATCCCGTGTAACTGTGAACCCGGGTTCAGCACTGGTAGCTGCATGGATCTTCCTCAGCAGCGTGGGGTCCATGGTATGGCCAACCTTCCCCTGGCCTGGAGGCCCGTAAGCTTTCTCCTCGGCAGTTATGTAACTCAGCCCCTTGAGTGAGGACTCTGACAGTACATGCATGTTGTCTGTGGCGCAAAGGGGAGAATCCATCGGAGTGGCGCAGCTGCTGCTGCCTGTGCTACAACCGGCATCTATAGAGGAGCACTGTGAGCTTTGGAGGGAATGAATGCCCTCGCTCTGTATTGATGACATGCGCTTGCTCACGTGGTATTCATACAACCGCGTGACGTCTTGCTCCGATGCTGGAATCTTAATTTGCGGCGGCTCATTCTCGTGTGAGGATGCATCTCCCTCCGCGGGGATGGGGCCTTTGGATGGGGAACGGAGACGGGCGTGCAGCTTTTGGCTTCTCTCGTCCGAGCCCTGTTTCTCTCCCTTTACTGCCAACCTGTCTGCATGGGAAGCCTGTGAGTCATTCACACATTCTGGGGAGAGATTCTCTGCCATTTTGTTTCCAGGCCCTCTCTGCTGTAATTTTTGATGCCTGTCTTTAAAGTGAGTTCGGCCCAGATCAAGTTGATTCATGTAATAGGAATCTCTCACAGTGAAAGTGTTAAACTTCCCAACAAGATGAGGGGGCTCCTCCTTCGCCGAGTCTTGAGAGGTCATCTGCGATCTGTCGGAGGATTCGCAGGTATCTTCTTGGATTCTGCTCTCCGCCTCTCTCTGTCTTCCTCTCTGCCTGCTCATTACCGAGCCCATGTGCATCTTCGTGAAGTATTCACTGACCGATTTTATTTCCATCGTCTCTGGCTCCATCTCACCACCATGCGGGTGAAATATTTGGGAGGAGGCGACAGCAGAGGATTTTGCCTCCTCCTCCTGATGCTCCTGGGTGTTATACGGCGCAGCGCCTGCTGCACCATCGCTCTGCGCAGTCCCCTCTGCCCTTTCGTCATTCGTGGCGTGATATCCTTCTGCCATGGCTACATGCAACCTCAGGTGGCTCTCTGAGTGTCTCTGAGTGCTGGCCAGCTCGGAGCTCTCTGTCATCTCAGAGGAGTTTGTCTCGTTGCCAGAATCTGAGGACTCGGGGCTAAATGCTCGTGATATTTCTACACCTGCGTACCACAGAAAGACAAGCACCTCATTAACAACTCCATCTAAGGCAAATGGAAAATATCACAGATAAGGGAGTGAGTCAAATATAAGCATTGTTAATGACAATGTAAATTTGCATGTGAGTGAGAGGGGAATAATGAGTACTTTTGAATAACACTGACAACAAGTAAATATAAATCACTATATAATATAATGCAAGAAAAACGTCTGACATTGTGCAGTGTGCAACTGAGAAAACAAACAAAATGTTAGACAAAACAAAAACAGAGCTGACAAAATGAATGACACTGTAATGAAACACAGCTGTGAGTATGTAAATGAATGAAGAAATATGCACACAAATGGAAACATAGAACAAAATGGGCTTTATTGAAAAAAAGAAAATCAACAACAACAAATCAAAAGTGAATGGCTGGAACATGTGTGGTGTTAATGGATGAACGTTACAATAGTGTAAGGAGAACCTGTGCTACTCTCTGACTGTGCCGGACTCTGCTCCTCCGATGCAGCGAGGGCCTCGAGCGCCTGTAAGGTGGACACCACTGCATTGTCCAGAGGCTCCCCGTGGCCCTCTGCTCCGTGGGTGGGCACTGAATCTATGAGAGACACCGGGATATCATTGCTGGCCCCCTGGGCCCGACTGCCGGCCCCCTGCTGCTCCTCCTCATCAGAGCTGTCCCTGAAGCCGGGAGGAGGAGCAGCAATGGCCATGTTAAGAGAGTGCAGCAGTACGTCATTGTCCTCCTCATCATTACCCTCTGGTGGGGGAGGGAGGGAGGTCAAGTCAATGATGTCATCGCTGGACCCAGAGAGTGACAGCAACATAGGCTTGTCAATGTCACTCATCACCGTGTCCTCCTCGCAGCTGATGTCATCCTCATCCTCGGCATCGTCTGTTGTCTCTGCATAGCAGATATCGTGCAGCAGCGGCTCCTCAATACACTCGGTAGGGCCAAAGATTTTGGTGGAGTACTGATACCCATCCCCGTCTTCTATGGCATCCATCATCTTATAGTCCTCCTCGAGACGCCTGTACATGGGGCTGTGATTGTCTAGAATCTCTGGGCTTTCATCCATCAGTCTCTGGTAGCCCAGATTTTGGGGGTTTACACTGTCTAAGGGGGGATCTCCAAAAATGAAGGAGACCTTTGCACTCCTGGAGGAGTCTTGGGGTTTGGGCCTTGGGATGTTGAGGTACGTTTGGGAGCAAGGTACTCTGCAGCACTCCACTCTCTCTGCCAGGTGCACCGAGTGCTGCGGCTGGTGGATCTCAGTTATGTAGACTGGCTGGCCTTCACATCTCCCAGGATCGAGGTATTCACACTCCTGGTCGGAATAGTCTTGGCCGCATCTCTGGTTGTTTCTGTCTTCATACCCTTTATGGGGTGTGCTGTACGTACACTCGATGGCCTGGTAGTTCTGCTTCATTCTTCCTGCATGGCCTGCAAGAGGAACCAAAGAATGAAACACATCTATTTAAACGTAGCATCTTCTGATGAGTCATGATGCGATCGCTTCAGACATACTTGTTTCCACGCTGTCTGCGTTTTTGGCCACGTTGAAGATGGAGCGCCGAGAGTCTACCAGTAATCTGTAGTAGCCAGCAGTTAAACAGGCCAGATTCATTGCATCAACGGACTCCATTAAGAGAGTGATGGGCTGTGAAAAAGGCAGATAAGCAGATGACAGTTAGAGCAAAATAAATTGGAGGGGGGGTCTGTAGAATGAAGTTATAATGAGTCCTGAACAGACTTGGTGGGGTTTTTTTAGTGTGTGTGTGTGTGTGTGTGTGTGGGGGGGTTAAAACTATATTTCTATATTTACAAAATCAGTCAGCACACACTTTCGTTTTAAAAGGGCACAGGGTTTGTTAACCTTTACATCCAGGACATGTAGTTCCACTCTGACCCTGTTCTCGTCTTCTGTATACATCTCGATGCGGTTGACATGACTGAAGTCAGCCAGAAGTGCCACCAGATTTGTTTTGGTGTTAATCACATGACTGATACCATATTTGGGTCCCACCAGCAGTGTCACTTCTGTGTGCTTCTCTCCTTGCTGCGAAAAGGAAGAGAGGGTCAGCCCACACCTTACATCTGTTTCTGCATGCAAATGAAAAGCATGTAACCTGACACGTTTGTTTTTTTTCCCAACACTCTAGCTGTGTACGACGTGAAGTGGAAAGATGGTTTCACTCACAATTAACGTGGATTTAAACACCCGGCCTCCGTATAGCCTCAAGTCACTCAGATACTTGAGATAATGCACCTTTGCCTGCAGGGCAGTCAGCTGAAAAAGGAAGGAAACAAGAGACGTAGGATGAGATTCAAGCCAAAAAATTAAATGTGTCATTCACGGCAGATAGTAACAGTCATCTGAGTTGAAAAAAAACAAAACAACCAGTGCAGTATTGTCTGGTAAAGCCTCAACCCACTGCCTATATTTTGAAACTTAACTCTCCACAAGGTGGTAGTCAAGAGTCTTTTCAGATGTGCTGCAAAGCAAAGAGAGAGAGAGAGAGATGGTGGGAGAGAGAGATAGAGAGAGGAATGAAGCCTCTACCTTTTTACCAGGCGGCACCAGGTTCTGGTTGGTTTTGAGGATGTGAGTGAGGGCTTTTTTGATGTTCTTCTCTTTCATGCTCGACAGCACTGCAGGAGGCAGGAACAACGCCAAGCCCCACTCCTTCCTGCAGATGCGCAATTCATACAGATTGAAAAAGGTCACTCAGTCATTATGAAAAACAGTCAAGTCATCATTTTTGACCGGCGATCGATTTTACTTCACCCAGAGGTGCTGCATCGATCAACTGACAGGATACATTCTGAATCAGTAACTAACCAGCGAGGGGGTATCTTTTGGCATTGCAGCAGAACAATACTAGTGAGATCATTAATATTTCATTGAATAACAGCATCCTTGATGAGTAGCATCTTCTGCAGCTGGAATAAGTCATTAGAAATGGCTCTGTGAATCGAAGACATGTAGTTAATTCCAGCAAGCACGATGCAGTGTGAAATCCAATCTACTTACTCTATGTACTTCAGAGAAACTTTCTGGGACTGCTTGGTATTGATGGTTAGAATATACATTTGCAGGGCAGCCAGACGGAGGGCGGTGTCGTATTTCAGCTCTGACCCAAATCTCTCCAATACCACATCATTACAGCTCTGGAGGAGCCAGAGAGAGAGAGAGAGAGAGACAGAGGGGGAGAGAGAGAGAGAGGGACAGGAAGTGGTAACACTTGAATCACTCTTGTTATAATGGAATGCAAGAAAATAACGCACCTACAGCAGCATTATTACAGACTAAAGTCTAGACTAGGTCCTAGTTCAAGTTCAGAGGTGAACATAACCCAAATGTCATTTAATTTCACCATAAACAATTATGTGTGACCTGCATCTGCTGATATTACCTGAACATAGAGGTACTCAAATGCTACTGCGTCTCTCCGAAGCAGGTCGAGGGGATCCTTTGGGACAAAAGTGATGCGAAAAAAGCACTTCATCTTGTGTGACCCCGGCCTCTGTGTCACCTAGAGCACAAGTCGGAGATAAGCGGGTTCCCATTAGTCACGATGTGAAATCACGAGATTTATTGAAATAGCCAATAATCATCATCAAAAATCTGACTGAAATAAGCAAATCAAACAGGGACATTTCATTACATGTAACATTTGAGCTGTCCATTAGATGGTTAGCTTGACGTAACAGAAAGAATGGAAAACGGGGAAAACAGCTGTCCAAAAGGAAAACAAAATAATGATAATTAACACCTTTTATTTGTTTTGTTGTAGAAAACAAAGAGTAAAAACAGGAATTGGATTGGTTTTCTTGAGAGTCTTGTCTGGGAGCGGTGACTCCAAAGAGTCCAGGAAGTAAGTTTATGCATTTATGCTATGCCTCAAGCTTAACTGATGTCTCCTGGTGTCATCTGTTTAATTAACAGACAAGCGAAAGAAATATATTGATCTTCTGCAACTCTCAGCAAGAAAAAATAATTAGCATATTTCCCAACATGTCAGATTATTCCATTAACATTTTTCAAGCACAGCCAGGAAAAACGATAAACTGTTCCTGGTGTACAGTATGAGTACAGAAGCACTCAATTGTATAGTGAAGAGAAGGGTGGCATCCTTCCTGTGCTTCGCCATCAAGTTTATGATGTGATTGCCTCTGTCCCATTTAGTAGCACCCTAAAGCGCCGCCTCACCTGAGTAAGCATCTCCTGCTCATGCAGTAGCATGAGTTTGCTGGCAGTTCCATCAGCTCTTTGCTCCAGCATCAGTGAGAAGTGCTCAATGCTCTTAATGGATAGCTTTTCTTGCAGGGTCAAGATGACGTCCTGACAGACGCACAAAGTCACAGTTAGTACAACGCGAGAATCGTGCAGCTGCAGCACGCTCAGCTCAAAGCCATGAGCCATTTTCACGAGGGAACGCACGCAAAATCTTCAGCAGCTGTGAACATATAATCAGAATTTGAACTGCAATAGAGAAAAAAAAGGGAACATGAATTGCTGACCATGCTTTCCCTGCTCTACAATTAACTTAGGTCAGGCTCTATTTTGTGCTTTCCAATGTACAGTGCAGCTGTGAATAACGTTCAACATTTAAAATGAACATCACTTAACATTATGCATTAGCTTTTAATGAGGAAGTGTGTGTGTGGGGGGGTCAGCTCCTACCTTAATGGATGTGTTGCTGTCAAACCTAAATGATTTAGTCTGCCCATTCTCCAGGTAAACCTTCAGAACATTTGGCATAAAAAGAAGGGAGTTGTCCTTCACTGTTTCCTGAAGAGAGAATGAGAATCAATCATTTCATTGAAAGTTGTTTATGTACTACAGCTAAAGTACCTCAATCTAAGCTAGAGTTGAAAATTCTGTAATTAAGACTCCAGCGAGAAAATGATTGCACATTCAAGAATTCAATATGGAAGATTAAAGGAAAATTACAGGGACAATTCAACACTGTTGGAGCTCTTGCTGAGATGAGACGATTGGTACCGCTCTCATGCAACTCAGTACGAAGCAGCCATGAAGATGGTTATCTTATTTTAGCATAAAGAGTAGCCTGGCTCTGTCCAAAACTAACATAATCCACACCCCCCTAAAGCTCAGTTCATTAACATGTTATATCCCAGGGTGATGACAAGACTCCAGGAAGTCACTGCCTTTGGAATAGTACAATTAAACAAATGATATGTAACCTGGTAATTAGTGAAAAATGGAGCTTTTTGTTGTTACACTTTGGTCTGGGATATGACATGATAATTAGCAAGCTTTAAAAGTGCTAGTAGGCATACAGATGGTTAGCTGTTCCTCCCTGTTTCACCTGTTTTAAGTTCTTATGCTGAGCTAATCATCTCCTCTTCTCAGAGCCTGATAGTGTCCTTGCTTTGCATTTGCTTTCTTTAAAAAAAACCCTTTTTTTCTGTGTGACCTCCAACAATTTGTGGAGGCTCTCTGTGAAAGGGTCCTCATTTTTCTGTTCATCGTGACCACGCGCCCTCTATTTCATCCCAGCGATGGTACAGTGGTTGATGAAAAGGAAATAAGAAAAAGAGAGGGGTGCGTTTTTCTTCATTTTGGTTAGTGAAATCTAATATTTCCACTCTGCTCTAAGCTCGAGTTTTATGAGTTTAAGCCTGCCGCTGTCGTCGCCTGCGCACAACCTTGATGTGTACAGAATGAATCAGTGTCCAGAGTGACTTACTGGGACCTGGCCGTTGATGATGACCTCTTCCGCGAAGCGGACTTTAACAGGATTAGTCTTTAACTTGGCCTTCTTGGCTGCGCTGATGAATGCTGATTTGGGTGACTTTTCAAGGGAAAGAAGAAAAAGAAAAAAAAGGGAGATTTAAAGGACAATCCGTTCCTTCAGAGATGAGTCATGTATTTTTCAGCCCCGAACAATTCAAGGACATTTCCCTCTTGAAACACGACGACCTCCCATTTCCTCGCTCTGTGCTTATGTAATTAAGGTGGCACTTTGTAAGGGCAGAAGAGGGAGGACACTGTCACTGCTGTCGCATCATTGAGCTTGCAAAGAAACACCTGCTAAATGAAAATAATTACAGGATGGATTATAAGACCTGCTTGGTCCTCTTGAGTAGTGTTGAATTATGACCTTGCTTTACTGCAAATAATTCAGCTACTTGTTAAGTCACTCATCATACCGAGAGTGGGATACACAGACACCAAACGGAATGATTAATTGAAGTGGTGTTTTTGGTGTATTTGTTGATGTATTGAGACATTTGATTTTGAAGTTTTAGAAAATGTTGCAGGATATAAAACACCGTAGTTGGTGTCAAGGTGTGTGGAGAATTCTCAGATTTCATCATGAGGTGTCTGCTTCACTCTATATTATATGTTGTTTTCTGTGAGCAAACACTGATGCTTTGGTCTATTTTTGGAGGGAATTCAAGCATAATTCCATTTCCACTGACTTATTATGTGAACTGTAAACAGAGGCCGAATATATGCTCCTGGTGCTGTGCGTTCACCACCATCTGGTGCTCTGTGACTCTAGTAAATGTTGATGTGGCGGGTTCATCTTGCGAGGACTTGAAAAGACTACAGCAATTGTCCTCTCTTTGAGAGAGCCGAGCTCCAACACTCAGCTAAGGAATTACTGATACAATGCCAGCGCAAACATATGGCACGATTAAGAACTTGCTTTTCTCAGAGTCAACAAAATAATCAGCTCCAAACACACAAATACCCTAATGGCATGTGCTCCATTTCATTCATAGAGGATGGAGAATCTTACTGGGTATGGCTGAACAACAGTCAACAATATGGACTCCTTGCAGCTCCTGCAGGAATGAAAAGACATTTTTAATGAAAGATTCATTTTCAGTGAAAGATGTAAACAATAAGAGAATCAACAGAATACTGTGGTTGAGGGAAATAAAAACTGGATTTCATTGGTCCTGGAACTAGTTATTGCTATTGTGGAACATTGTGTCCCAGCGACACTCCAGGCAGCCCTGTCCTGCCTCCGTAGTGCAGAGTTTTACTGCAGAGACAGAGCTTATCCAAGGCCACAGGAGCTGTGAAGGAGCGTCCACATGGGCACTTTTAACTGTGCTAATGTACTGTTTACAGACTGCTGCACCGTTCGCATGAGGGCCGAGCGCTCACACCCAGCCACTCAGCTGTTTCAGTGATGCTAATCTAATGAGACGCATGAAAAAACTTTCAGCACCAGTTCAAGCTAACTCGTAGAGAATGGAGCAGGTGGCTACGAACTGCATCCATTCGGTTGGAATATTTGATTTCATAGTACTTAGAAATGAAAACAAAAACAAAACAGAGTTCTGAGTTAATTCTAGTTTGTTATGGAGCTGAGATTAGAAACAAAATGGGAGGAAAAAAAGAGTTAAACACCACATTGAACAACAAAAGTAGAAAAATTTCCAACGACAGATTTAACATTATAGTTTTGTCATACCTGACAAGGTCGATCACCCTTTCCCTGGGTGCTGAACTGACTGGCTCATCATTTATCATGATGATCTCGTCCCCTGGAATCAGCTTCCCTTCTGATGGACCCCCTACCAACACACGCACCAAACAAATAGTTAAGCGGTCCAAAATGTGCCCAGTCATACAATTTTTCCTGAGTTTCATGGTTTCCATTTCTCATGGCTCAGGGCTCTAATGAATGCTTACTCATTCAGGGTTGTGAAAATCAATGAATCATCGACGTAAAGTACAGCCTGAGCGGGTTTCCTCGCTCTTTTCTGGCTGCTTTTTAGGAGGATTTCGTCTCCTTCGGGGAAAGTGTTCATAATGGCCAGGGACGGAATGAGTCACCGCTGTATTAGAGCTCAACATAGCTGGGTCACTTTACCTGGTGTGACTGAGCGAACCACCACAGGTTTCTCACTGCCTGCCACAAAGCCAAAGCCAAGCACCGGGTCTCGTCTCATTTCCACTTTCCGAGGCGCTGGTGGCACAAACTTGTCTCCGTCCAGACGAATCTCCTCCAGGGAGCTGCTCTGGGAGACGTGGCTGTGGGGATGATATAAAAAAAAAAGGATGGTGCCTGTTTACATTCTTATATCTCGTTGATTTTTTTTTTTACATTGTAAAGCACTGGTTTTGCATGTGCAGTTGTGAAATGAATGTGGAGTTTCCACTTTCATACATTTCAATGTTATAACAAAGAGAAATACTCTATGGCTTTGTTAATGCTTACAAAGTATTCGTGTAGTCCAAGAGTCGTATTCATGAACCTTAACATGCAATAATTTCAGATGATTAACAGATCATTTTAAAATGCGATACCAAACTAATATATCTGCTAAAAAAGAATCACCCTCGAGAAACAATGACAGGGGACAATGGGATAGTCGTAAATGTAACGATTTAACTGGAAAGAAAATTATTCTTTTCCTCTGCCTAAATCCTCAAATGTTTAAAGACAGGATGCCAGAATCTGAAAATAAGGGACTAGTGCAGTGCTGCAAAAATAGATTATGTGGGCGATGACAATCAAGCTCCAGTGTTCTGTATTCTCACATTGCAGATATCTACTGTGCACTTCACCAAGAGGCAGTTACAATTTACTGTAGTACTCTCAGGTTTTCCCCCCTTGTCACACTAATTAAGATGCAGGACAGGTATAATGTGGAGTATCATGCTTTTGAAATCTCTAGAGTTGGAGACTTTCTTTGTCTGAGATTCCTGCCATCAATAACTGGCTGCAAACCAAGAGTCCAAAGTTTAAACCTTATCTGGTTTACCCCAACCAACGCAATTTTTTTTTGTCTTGAGCTCAAAAGATGTTTACAAACCGTATGTAGCCTCCACATATTCTGTGATCAGGGTTTTTTTTCCCTTTTACAGTGTTCCTCCTGTCTCCCTGGTTGCAAAATCAGCACCGGCAGCTCTGTATGGTGCCAACAATGTTGGTTAATTAGAGCTGTGGGCAGACTGTGTAATTCACAGTTATTCTTGACACATGCACTATTCACCGCTAAATACTAACAATTAATCTTTCATGTCAAAGAGATACAGTGAGATGTGTCAGTCCCAATTCCGATATTACGAAAAACAGCAGCAGCGAGAAGTGACTGTCAACTGATATTTTGGAGGAGGATTCAACGCAATTCTTTCCCACATCTGTCAACCAGAAAACGGCTTCAACATGTGGTCTGTCATTAGGATGGAAGATGCAGCTGCTAAACAGATAACGGACAATGACAGAAGCTGGAAAGAATGTTTATACCAGTTTTTTAACCATTATTTTTTAGTGACATATCAGTCCTGAACTAAAAGTGAACCCATCTCCCAGTAAAGTGTACAACCACTACAATAAACACTGACTTTATAAGCGCAATTGTGTCAAAAATAAAAAATATTTGGAGTGGGGTTATATGATTCCATATGTGGTCCAAGACATATAAGAAGGAGTGACAATAGTCTATAGAAGTTTAAATCTTAAAGCAAAGAAAAGTTTTACATAAATCTGCCTAGTTTGCACCACAAGGACAATGTTCATGGAAAATAAAACAACTACAGTATGCAAAAGTGTTATGTGCAAAGTAAGGCTCCATTTTCCTTGCCAGAGGATATTGTGCAAAATCTGAGCTGGCACAAGGATGCTGGCAGGAGCAGTCAATCTTGTTTTTCTCTTAATGGTAATTAAACAAATGCCTCAAAAGTAATGTGCTACTGATTCAATTGAAATGATAATACATGCTAATATAACATGTGCTGTGGGAGTGTGGAGTGCAGAGGTTGTAAGATTTGTATTTGCAATTAGGGTATTACCCTATTTGTTTCCGGTACAAAATACAGAGCCGCAGGTCCTCCGTTGGCAAGCTTAGTAACACATCTGCATTAAGGTGTAATCAAAAGACAGAGAAGGTCTTCTCTTTTTCCTGTAGTGGAGTACAATGCTTGAGTCTGTTTTAGCTGGATATGTTGACTTTATGCTGTACCTCTGCCCAGAACTGAATGCTTAATTAAACGAACAAACAAAAACTAACAGACTATTCCTACTTGATGCACTCAGTCTACCAATATTTGCACTTCTGCTAAAATGTAAAGCGAAACGTTCGAGCTAACGAGGTTTTTCAACTGCGAAATGTACAACGCCACAAATGTAGGAGGTTTGCCCCGATAATTTACTGTACAACAATTTAAGTATGGACTTATGGCAGAACAAAAAGTGGTTAAAAAAAAAATCCAGTTCCAAAGGGTTGTGGTATATAGACAGAATCACTGGCAATGGCAATGTGCAAATTCTTATGTAAAAAAAAAACAAACCAAGATGGAGCTAATTAAAAATAATGACGATTCTCCCTGAACACATTTACCTGAGGTTACCCAACAGGAAAATTGTGTTGGGTAACCTCTGTCAAATTAGTTTGTGTTTATTTTCCTTTGGCAACTTCTTCAGCAAATCTGATTGCACAAAAACATAATCATAAAAGGAAAATGGGTTCACATATATGCTATGTATGTTAAATATACATAAAAGCTGCTGGTGTTAGCCTGTCATATATTAGCATACACTCTGTTGTAGCTACTTAACAGTGTCTTTACCGTGATTATCTTGCATAATGTCAGGATAATAATTTAGGTTAATTACATGCCAAATCCGCAGAATTCCAGGTCACGTTCTTGAAAAATTCAAATACACCCAAGTCTCCACACTAACAAAACAAACGCAACAGACGAATCGAAACCATATGGACCCGTGCATTCAGGAAGAGCGCTGTCTCCTCCCCTGCATGGCCACCTTCGAAACATGGCTAGATTGCAATTATGTGGACAGCCATGCATCTAATGGTTCCTAATAATAGCCATTGGCTGCGCAGTGTAGTTCCATAAGGTTCTATACAATGATCACAAGCCACACTGTGTGCTATACAGGGGAAAGCAAGTAATGCTGGCCTTACTCACCGTACAAAGTCTATTTTCACTTTTGTTTTGTTGGAGCAAATTTTGGACAGAGAGGAATAAGTCAAATGCAGGATCCTGTTTATCTTGTTCTGGAAGGTTGGTTTTACACAGTTTGTGCTGAAGAGTAGGTTACCGTTATGAACCTTGCTTGGGTACTTTGGCCACCTGTCAGGCCACAAGAGTGCATGGCATATATATATATGTCAGTATCAAGTGAAAATAAATCAATATGGTTTCATTCTCCTCCCAAAAATATTTGTCGAATGTTACATAAAGCTGATAACTTGCATTGTGTTTTACTCAAAGTACCGTGTTTTTTTAAAAAAGTCTCAATCAGCCACTACCTGCAAATTTCGTTTCACGGTATTCAAGTGAGTTTTTAAACCCAAATAGGGTTGTGGTGCATGAGGCTGGCAGTTGAGCTGGTCAAAAGCCAAGTGGGTGGGAGAAGGCGAAAGCTGTTGTCAGTGCTGGAAATTAGAGTGCAGGCATACGCTATTTCCTCGTGCCAGTATTTGTATCAGAAAAACGAATGGCGACTGTACGATTGCGTGATCCAAATTTTCAACGTGTACGTTGCTAGTTTGCAGGTAGCTGTCGTTTAACATAGCAGGGGGGATTTTGAAAACAGTTACGGAATGCAAGCAGAAGGGGAGCCTAACAAAAACATGGCAGTTCACTGTACACTAATGAATACATAATTTGGAATATTATGTTGGAATATTACATCCCCCTAGATCCTGACACAGTGGTCCTTTAAATACTGTGTGTCACAATGTAAATATTAAATGCCTGCTGCTTTATTCATGTGTTCCTGTCACGCAGACGAGACATGTGTTTCATTGCGAAGTACGACAATTGAGCATCAGCACCCTGGAGCCTTAACAAACCGAGATGGCCACCGACAGTCACAGAAACAGACATTTGCTTATTCATGAGCCTTTCTCAAATTTAGAAAGCTAAATCTGGAGCCAAAACAGCCCCCGTGATCTGCCTCATCCAGATACACTCTGCATCCAGCACTTTCACTGCTCCCTGCTTCTTATATAACTGCTCTGACATCACGCTTCTCATGTTGTAACCCATGTGTGATAAGGGCTCGCCTTCTATTCTGTATGCCCTGCAGATTTACGGAGTTTTTTTCACATTTTTCGATGTGCATCTCGAACACAAAACCATCTGTGCAGGGGTACGCGTTCGATTCCCTTTTAATCAGTGAGAAGAAGTAAGGATCTAGTGAGCAGGGGAGAGGAGCAAACAATTTTTAGGCACAGTGTATCATGAATCCACTGGTATTTTAGAACTAGAAGGGATGCATATTCATCATCTCAAACAGAGGGAAAGCCTGGCAGTTGAAACCATCAAACACTCACTTGTTACATTAGGACACGTGCTCACAAACACAAGAAGAAGCAGCAAAGACTTTACCTTTTACCTGCCTGAGCAGATATCCAGATGTGCCAGTTACAAAGGATCAGTTCAGCTGATAACACTGACCCAGCATCCTCTGAGGAACGTGTCCCTTCTCAGATCAAAACAAGTCCCTGCACAGGTGAATTTCTTCATCGGCGAGCACAGTGCACGCACACAATCCCAAAAAGCCCTCTTCTCTGCATTTGGAAGACTGCATGACTATTGTGGGTGTGTGAGAGTGTGTGTGTTTGTGTGTGAGAGAGAGAGAGAGAGAGAGAGAGTAGGCAGGGGCAGAGTGTGCGCAGCAGCGGAGGGAAGAGAGAATCAGTATTCTGAAGGCACAGATGGAGAAAGTGTGGAGGCAGTGACGTGGCTGGAATAATCACGGGTTGGCAAAGCGTCTGAAACATCTGGGACCGAGAGAGCTCCCCCTCAGTTTCTTTAAACACAGGGCACTCACTTGATGTAGCAGTCACGCCCCTCTCTATTGGTGCCCATGTCCCATCCATTGGGTGGTCCCTGTGAAGCACTCCAGGTCCCTGAAGGGGGCGGCCAGCCTGAGGATTTGGTCCTGTGGCTGCAGAGGAAGAAAGGGAAGAGAAGTCAACCCACTTGCATAACACCACCTGCAGTATCGAGCTGTGATATGCTAAAAAAAAAAAAATAGATAAGCCAATCCAACTGCAGAAGGATTTCAAAATAATATTGCGTCATAGAGAAATCATAATAGAAACCAAAAAGTTGTGGGCTGATATGAAGTGATGCAACCTAAGTGATAAGAGTTGGATATCAGTGTCAAGAACAATGTCCCATGGCCACGGTTCGCTCAGTGAATACAAATCAAATTAATTACATAAGCTATACACACAGGCAAAGTTGTCATGTCTCACTCTTGTGCTTTGAGAGGCATGAAATTGGTTTTACTTCTGGATGTCAGCACGTTTCTTTTATGAGCGAAGCAGAGAGGAATTCTCTTACGCAGGAACTTATTTGATTTGCTCAGTGCCAGGATGATTTGATCAAGTTTATCAGCAAATACAAGCAGCTACAACCACCATTCATGCAAACAGTTCACTGTGGCCCGTTGTACGAGAGACAGCGCCTGTCTAAATCTCGGTTTCAGCTGATTTTTCCGATTTTGCCCAACGAAACACAATTCTGCATAACCATGCCCCTGCGCAACAAGTTGACAGAGTGCATGTATTCAAAAGAACCGTAATTGGTTAAAATGTTTTTCATGTGTCTTTTTGTCTGCACCCCCTCCCCCCTTCCTTGTCTTCCCCTTTATCTCTGTCTTTGTGTTGTGCACACTGCTTTCAGTAAGTTGTGTCACATCAAAGGCTTGTCTGCCGCGTAACGGGGCTCTTCGTATTCATTATTCAAAGCCGCTCTTTCTTTGCCTCTAAATGTTTCCCCAGTTACTGTACTGCTGATAATACATTGTGTGCAGCATGCTTGTATCTGTGTGTGTGTGTGTGTGTGGGTGTGCCCATGAGCAAGTCTGTTGTGTGGGCGCACGTGCCCACTCCATGATGTGATTAAAATATTGATAGCTCATCAGCACAATATAGAAGCTGAGAGACGGGTTTCAAATACGGCCTCCGTGCCACTGGATGCATTAAATCATACTTATTTGATGAGTAGTGTAGCTGGAAAAACCTTTTTATTTGTCGTTTTATTACATTTGAAATCAGTCTGGGAACACAGGAAGCAATCTGATTTATTGCCCAATGCAGTGGCGTGTTTGTTTCCACATGGATATGGATTTATCTGACCTACAGTACATTAGCTAGGAGCAGGCCTCGGTGGTGTATATTTAGAAAACATTTCCTGCAGCTCAGACGATGTGTGTGGACACAACTGGCTGCTGTCTGACACTTTTGGAGCCATGTTCACCTCATTGACGTGTCCTACTTGTACCCTACATTTCCACCTCACAGCCATGTTGACAAAAGCAGTGTTTGATGTCGCATATTTAGTTAGTCAATAGATGTATTGTAAAAAATAAAATAAAAATAAGGTCAAAGAAGTGTAGAATATGAATACTATTTGATATCTCTTAGATGATTACACCTTGAGCGCTGATATGTTTGACATTTCTCTAATGGTCCACACCATAGAGCATTTTGTACTTACAGTTTCAGATGCTGTTTCTTCAAAATATGTCTCTGAACCGCCAAATTGTACCACAAAATCCATTTTCTGTCTCTCAGCCGTGGTGTTTCCGCATTAACGACGCAGCCGTAGATACTGTGATCTTTGATTTCTTTTGCCTGCAGACGGGAGGTGCATTATGCCACTGAGCCGCAGCACGCCGGCCCAACAGAGAGGCTAAAAAGGTTCACCCACTGGTGGACAGTGAAACTGATCTTCCTCAGCTAGCATTAATAAATGATGCCTGCACGGTCACACAGGACTAAGTAATCGAGCGCCAAGTGGGCAAGCCATGCTGCACAATTCATGAACAGGTTGCCCAAGAGTCAGGACGAGGACAATTAGAACAAGAGGCTGGAAGCATGTGTAGGTTCCCAAAGGATTCCTCTCAGGAGAAATTGCGCCCAAACTGCAAAATGTATCTTGAATTTTTTTATGTTTTGCACATTTGTTTGGACTGTGCTTAGTTAACTATTTAGCGGCATCCAAAAAGTAATTATTAACTGGCATTAAAAACAAAAAAAAGCATCATAGCAAAGCACAATAGCATCAATTTATTACAATAATATTAAACCTTTGCTTCCATAGCAATTAACATCAGGGTTTTGAAATCTGAATTTGAAGATTACAACACAGTTTTCTTAGTTTTTTCATTTATCTTCATTGCTCTTTATGATGAACAGTGGCAGTGGTCTGTCATCCAAATTTATAAGTGGCTATAATTTGGAAGAAATTAGTTTAATTGGACAGACTGAGATGTGGGGGAAGAGATCACTTTTCAGTCCCTCATAAAAGCTGCATGAACAATGTGATCCTTGCTTTATCACAGAAGTTCACTTTCGCTTTCATCTCTCTCTGGGAAAGAAAAGCAAGTTGAACTGAAGAAGCATAATGGTGTGTTATGAAGGCCGAGATCGTGTTCATTTAGGGAGTAACTAACTATGCATTCTGGACAAGCTACAGCTGAGAGGAGAACATTCCAACACAGACGCTCAAGTTAGTTTGAATAATTTACGTCGACAATCTCCATGAGGCTTGGCTATGTGAAACTGTCCTGTGGTGCCACATGCCAGCCATTACATATAATGAGAATTAAAGAAGGGTATTTCCTCTTCTTGTGTCTCAGACGTGTTTGTATCAATAAGGTCCATTTCTGCTTGGCAGCCACATTTTACTGACATTAATATGCTGATTGCCTGAGAATCAAACCCTGGATTTCCTTATTGATTGTTATGACTTTCCCAGAATGCAGGTTGAGAGACAGGGGAATATTCCCACACCCAGAGAGCAATATTCATCTAAACTTTTTGATTTACATATTTCATCATACTCAAACATCTACTCCAGCCAGTCTTGTGCATGTCGTGAAACATATGTAGAGAGAGAGCGTCTGCTGCATAAAGACTTGGTACAGTTACGCTCTTACAACTACATTACTTGTAGTTTTGAAGAAATTTAAATATAGAATAATTAGAATATTTACTGCTTTTCTTGAATCCACTGCACACTCTGGATCAGGAACTAGTGATAATCCTTGTGCCACAATCTGTTATTACCAATCACTGAACACAGACTTCACTCTTCATAAGTAAGATTTTCACTAGTAGTGCGCAGTATATCAAGCATGACATGAGATACATGGTGAAGAGGCCGTGACGCCGCTCTTTGTCAGTGCTCTTGAATTAAATAGAGACATTTATGCAGAGATAGAGCACTAATTTAATTTTGTTTGGATATGAAATCTGTGGAGAGAGACAGCAGATGAGATGACCATCTCCTGGGAGGAGGCTGGGGCGGAGAAGAGAAGTGGTACAGACAGAGAGGAACCTCTCTGATTAAGGGCCTTATTCCTCCACTCCTCTTTTAGACTGTCTCCATCCTGTTGAGGACGCAAATGCACTGCCTTTTGTTTAAGAAGACATCTGCCCTCTGCTTGACTTCTCTAAGCACCACCTTGGCTCTATGATCAGAGCGTACAGTGCAATCTAGTATGAGCTGCTATTTGTACTGTATCTGCTTTTTATATATCAAAAGTAAGGCTGCTCAGTCATTCTGCTCTTCTTGTCCATTTTGCAATGGATAATTACTGTTTTTGTCTATTTTGCATCGTGTTTATTTAACACCCGAAAGGAAAACCCTGTGTTTTCCTGTCGCGCATGAAACCGCTTTCATATTAAGCAAACAGCGATGATATAACTTAACATGCCCAAATTAGACTGCCCCATACACTGGCATTGTGCAGTAATTTTGAAATTTTCTCCACAATAACACTCACTCCAGCAGAAGAGTGCCTATTTTCCCCATTATTCTAAGTGAATATTGTATTTCTGTGTTTGTCTTTGGAGCCACTAATGTTGTTGCCATGGGCAACCGCACTATCCTGAGCAGCTCTCTGGTGCCTCTACATAGAAAGGTTTTTGGTTAGTTAATCTCCTCTGGGTGGGAATGAAACAGCATCTGGGAAACAGCCCACCCACTATGAGCCTCCTGCTATTTTACAGTGAGTAAGCGAGCCTCAGAGTTCCGCTGTCGCTAGTTTACCTGTAAAACGGCAAAACGCCACTATCTCACGAGAGAGCTGCTAATCAAAAGCTGGATAAATTGTCTACTGCAACATCTACAGCAAAGGAAATATAATAACAGAGTGACTGCATGCATGCACAATACATTTCTCCTTTCATATAGCATCCCTCATTTTATTGATATTTTTATATCCAGTTGTAAAAAAAGAAATGAAACATGTTTGTGTTTTCATCATTTTGTCATCGCACTGCATTTTGCCCTGGCCTCCTTTACGCCACGGTACTCTGCGTGAAACATTCACCAAATATAGTGATGAACTTACCCCGTGGGCACTGACTTGGACTCTCCTGCACCTCATTGTGCTACTCTCTGCTTTTAGGCTAAAAGCTCTAAAGGACAGAGCAAAATAAATGGTTGCCTGAGACCTCGTCCACCAGCCAGCTGGCTCACATTTCTGACCCTGAGCCATTTCTGATCCACTCTTCCCTGAGAGCCGCTGATTTGAATGGGTAAGTATGACAGATCTTTTGGTCTTTGTGTACTCTGATGAACATTTAGGCTAATCAATTTGTGTCCAGACCAGTGATTTCCTGTGCAAAAAGTTTATAAAGTACCAAGTAGAAAAAAAACACACACACATGCACACAGCTAGGAACAGGAGAATAAAGAAGAAAGAATAAAAAAGAAAAAAAAGAATAAAGAAACATCTTTATCTTCATATTAGATGAACAAAAAACAGCTGCATCCATATGCAATAACAAATCTAAGCCTTTTGCTGAACATGCAATACAAGCATGATCAGCAATCATCGACACATTTTAGCAACCCTACTGAGGTGGGCAATCACTGTGATTGAGTGATAATTGGCACTTTCTACATAAATATGTGATGTTCATGCTCATTATCACCATGGTGCTATATCCAACAGACCATTTATAACACCCACAGGATGTAGGAAAAGTCTTACAGCACTTGCAGCAAATTTCTACACGAACACATCAAAAGAGAGCTGTTTAAGCAACTTTGGAGACACAGAGTGTGAGAGCCAGTTACTCTTGCACAAAGGAGCATCAACCACGAAAATCGCTGCTAGATTTAAACTCAACAAAGGATGAAGGAAATGAAAGCAGGGGCTTGCTTTTGTTTCTGACAGCAGACTTCTGGGGGTGTTGCGAGGCAGGAAGACGACACGATGAGGGGAAACGTTCCCTTTCTTGTTGATCTCTAAATACATACAGTGGGTCTCTGTGAAAAATGTTTTATCAACCTTAGAAAAACAGCATCCTGCTGACTTTTATTCCTCCTGGCAGCTGCGAGGGAGAAAACAAAGAAACACACCACAGTAGCAGTGGCAACTCATAATCAGGGATAGCTTTGTGTGGCATTATTAACAGTGACAGGATGCAGTGACGTTGGTGGTCCACTGGGAGCTGCATCATAACTGCTGCCATGGAGGGATACTAACTGGAAAACGACCATCCTGTCATCTGATGGAAAATCCCTGCTACCTGCCTGCTTTCCTGCAGGAGTGTTATTAAAAAAAAGGATCTGTGATCTGCATTCAACAGAAAAGAACCAAATATTGAGTCACAATATTATGTTTCAGCACCATTATTGCTGGAGTAAATCATCATAATCTTTTTTTTTTTTTTTTTACTTCTGATGTCATTTTTCTGTCAGTTTAAAAACAGAATAATGAAAAAAAAAAGCCAGTTGACTCATGAAGCATTCTTGTGACACATACAGTTTCTGATTTAATTTTTTTTTTCTCATTTGTGTTCACCTGTTCCCAACGCCAGTGGCCTGTAGTGTTCCTGATGGAGCCAAATCCCCTAGGAGGATTACACTGTCCACTGGGGCAGATCAACTCAATCTAGCAGACCCATGGGTGCATGAGGTGAGGTGTCTGCCCTGGCAATGGGCGAATTCCTTCCTCAGGACTGTTAGTTTAATGCACAGTATACAGCATATACTTCCAATCACTAGTTGGTAAAAAAAAAAGAAAAGAAAAGATAAAAGCAAGCGAGTGACGAACCTAAGAATAAGAATGAAAACCGCAAGATGGTGTTTTTTCCTCCTGTTTCATAGTTTTTATTGTCAAACAGCAACTGTTCTCCACATTCAGCCAGAGGTATGTAAACTTGACTACACATATACAGCGAGTCTGATGACCAATGACAGCTCATGCTCAGTTACTTATGTAAACAATCGATTTAGATTATACTACCAAAATAGGATGTTTGTCCTTTTATCTGATGCGATTTATAATCTGAAACAACTGCGGGGGGCTTTCCCACATATGTGGGTTCCATGACATTACAAAACAAACCATAACCAACGTCTGCAGTGTCACAATTTCACTGTAGATACAGACAGTTTAGCTGTGTGAACCGCATCAGCTCCTGCATCCACCCCCACCTCCATCCACCTCGCTTGCTCATTCATTTCACATCATACATGACTGCACAACTTGCTCTCTTGAAATCTCTCTCTCGCAATCAATAACTCAGCATTTTTAATCACCCCGCTCCACGTTACTCCCCTGTCGCCCTCTGAATCATGTCTCTGTACATGCCAAACGCCGCCTTCCAGAGAAGGAACGGGCACATACATCCACAGGCAGGCAGGCACATACACGGCAGCATCCGTCGGACTCACCCTGACAGCTTTGGCATCTTCACAAAGCTGAACACATCCATGTGTGCTGCAGTCTGCAGTCGAAAGCTACAATTTCACCATCCACTTCACTCTGGCTCCATTGTCCCACACTGTCTTTTGCAGCAGGGAATAAATAATTCAGAAAAAAAAGTGGAGCTTCCACAAGTCAGGTGGAGAGATTAGTCCTGTTGTCTGGGCTTCTGCATGGCTGAGTGATTGCTTGTCCTCGCCTCAGCAGCGCAAATCCACAGCCCATGGAAAAGGATCTGGCAGCGCAGCTTCCCCCGGTTACATCCTTCAAAGCATGTCTCTGTTGGATGTGTTAAGCCACCTTCATTTAATTTCCATCGCAGTGGAATGATGTGCGGGAGCCGCACAGTAACAACAGCTTTGGAGAGAGGCAGAGAGAGAGGCAGAGAGAGCCAGAGCGAGGGGCAGAGGCAGGCAAGGGAGGGAGGGAGGGACAGGGGTGGCGATGGTTGTGGGAGACGAGAGTGGAGGAGAGAGGAATGTGAAAAGATGTTGTGTGTGCGTGTGTGTGTGTGTGTGTGTGTGTGGTAGCAAGGGGCCACGAGAATTGCAACTAAAGGATGCAACCGGCTTCCAAGAATTCCCCGAACAGTATTCTCATCAATCCTCAACCACGTGGCGTGTTTTCCAGCAAGGTTGAAAGAGATGAAATGACAGAGGGCCACTGCACCACGAAAGCAAACAGAGGAGCAGTGAGAGCAGCTGGAGAGACAGGAGGACCGAATGTGTCCCCTCCCCAGCTGAGGTCTCTGCCTCACAGCTGCACATTTGGATGCCCACACTGTACAGTGTATTTGTTTTGACCTTTCAAAATGGTTCAGCTGCTAAATGCTCGAGCTCAGTGGGGCCATTCAGGAGAGGCCTCCAAACATTTTAGCGCTCTGCCTAACGCAAACAAACACAGGGCTGATGGACTCAGAAGAAGATCAGTATATACAGAGGATGTCCATAGGTGTTAGGGTTTGGCTCTGTCTTCTCTGTTTCCTTGTGTTTTGGGGTGCTCTCTCTCCCCTCGCTAGTGTGTGTGTGTGGGTGGGTGGGTGGGGTGGGGGGTATGGGCATGGCTTCCTACTTCCTGTTCCCGCCAATTCACCTTACCACCTGTTACTCATCACCATCATCATCATCATCATCATCACCTGCAGTTAAAAGACCCGTTATGGTTCCCCCTGGTTTGTTCAGTCACACTTGGATCGTGTTCGCTTGCCCGCTTGCCACTCAACTCTCCCTCATCGCATCTTCTCCTCCCTGAGACACGGACTCTGAACACAGATCTTCACTTCGTTCACGCCGAAACCACGAGCCAGCCCCCATCACATCTCCTGCTACCAGAAACACACCCCGTTCTGCTCTGAGAGGTTAGTGCTCTTTGTTCAAATATTGAATTTGACAAACCGCTCATGGAATTCCGCCCACTTGAGTTTTTGTGTGCACTGCAAAGTGTTTTGGGTGAGTTATTGAATTTTTTTTCTTTTGTGAAAACTCCTTCTGAATCTCTTCTCTTGGTTGAGTGTTCTTTTTAATGGTGTTTTTTTTTTTTTTTTTTTTTTTTTTAAATGAAATGCTATCGAAGATTCATCTGTTACACTGGATTGAATAAAGCCCGGTGTATTTTACTACCTGCCTGAAGTGTGATTTGTCTGCCACCTTTTAGGAGGTAATAAGAAGTGGGTTTGTGATTAATCGACGTCCAGAGGGGACGAGATGAGGGCTGTTTGATTAATTGTGCTTCGGGTAGTCGGTTGCATGTTCACAGACGCTTCAAGCATCCAATTTCCTCTTTTTGATTTCTTTAGTCCCAAGTACATCTCCATTAAAAATTTCCATATCTTTTTATCCATCTCGTTCCGGATATGGTGCCACTTCAGTGTGTTTTTTGAGATCCTCTGTTTCACGTCACGGTTTCGCGCGCTGATGAATGACAGGGAGAGCGCTGATGTCACACGTAATACGCCGAAAGATAACGGAGGCAACGTCACATTTTTACCTCCCATCTCCCGATGAATGATCACCACGCGTCTGTTCTACCGAGGAGGAGGGGGCGACACCCTTTTATAAATCAAACGCCGCGGATGAGGCGCTTCTGTCGGAAAAACCGCCAAGTGACAATTAGCCTCGTCTCTGATCCGGGGAGGCTGCTTCATGGAGCTCAGCCGCTTCTGATAAAAGGAGCTTCTCACAGGAACAAAGACAGTTTACTCTGGTACTCGCCTGATCTGCGACGGGCCCACAGGAAACGCGAAAATAAACGAGGCCTAATGGGGAATATGTTCTGTGAAAGGCGTCTTGAACATTTGTTTTGAATGGTCCCCTTCACTGTAATAAATAAAACTCAATCAAAAAAGATGTCATAGAATACTCTGCTTTTTAATTTACACCGCAATACAGTCAAAATGATTCATCTTAAGGGGTTGAAAGATGATTCCCCCTACCCGGATGCCTTCAGTTTGAATCTCTGCTGGGAGTGTGACAGCATAACAAATAGCCCAATCAATAAAAATGCCAGGTTCTTATGAATAAATAAATACTAATACAAATGCTAGTTGATGATTTCCCAGCTAGGATTTGTAGCTGCTTCCCCAGTCAAGTAGCAACTATCTTATATTTACATGCCACAACTTGTAAGGCTCTGTGAGGTGATTCAATGTGCCTTTGCTGAGAGTGATACATGCAGTAAAGAATGTTGTCGCTTTCAATCAGGGTCAGGCTTGGATTTGTTTACTCCCATGGAAAAGATGGATTAAAAGGTAAACCTGAATCTTGACACATTTGAATTATTTTTACCTAGCTTTGCTGAATCTGTGAAGGCAGCTGATCCAGTTGGTCAAAAGAAGTGAATCTTTTATGTAAATCACATCCTGAAACACAACAGGGTTTTTTGGTTTTTTTGCATTGACGAGAGAGAAGAACATGTCACGTTTGCCTCAAAAGCAGCCACGGTGTCTTGTGGTGGGAGGGATTGAGAGACTCAGCGTATTCTGGACAGTTATGCTTGTCCATTTGGGCTTGTGGCCCAGAGGCCATCAAGAGTGGCAGAGGATATTAGGGTCAGACACAAGCGTGATCTGAGGAGACTATGGCTGAAGCTTTGACCGATAAAACCCCTGCTGCCCTGCTGATCCCTAACTCTCCTCTCTCCGAGTCCCTTTTTCAAAAACAGCTGATTTCAGTCATTCCAGCTCACTCGGCCACTTAATATCCAGCAGTGCTTCAATTTTGCAAGTCCTGCCTTTGGATCATCTTGTTTGCCTTTTTTTAAAAGCTCAATTAAGGGCAGCATAACCACTCTATATATTGCCAACCATGCTAGATAGCAAAGGCCTGAATGTACTGTATGCTTAGTACTAAAAAACATTACAGCAGCAGATTTTATGATATATTTTAGTATAAAGTGCTACAATGCAGATTGTACAGCATTATAAATGCAGCTGGGCAGTACACTGATGTGACTCACAGTGATGTGATTTTGCTCTGATCCCTAGCATTAGTGCCCTGCAGTCTATAGTGGCCTTAAGATTTCGTCCACATGCATATCAGTGGTCACTCCTGCCCTCAGAAGCTCCTCTTAATGTCTCACTCTGCCTTTAATGCGTGTTTGCCAACACATATCTGCCCATAAAGCACCTCCAGAAGCTCGACTTTCCCAAACTGTTAGTGCGACATTAATTATGTCGGTACCACAGCTGATTTATTCAGCGAATTAAACAGCTTTCAGGAGGGCGTTTAAAGATCTGAACGGCGCTTTGCCATGAACATTCAGTGACGTGAATAATTGGGATAGGAGGCGAAGTGCTCCCTGGCCGAGTTATGCTATACGCTTTGAAAAGATTATGGATTTGGTTTGCCTGTTTCTCTACACCTGCTGATAAAGTTCAAAGTAATACTGGGATGCTGCAGCCTGTTCTGTTTTAATGCTTGGGATGCTTGACACCCACAAGTACTGTGTGCCTGGCTAAGGTGCAGGTTATTAGATGTGCTCATGTGGGTCATTGGCAGGTCAGGTTTGCTACATCCATCCATTCATCTTCTACATCCGCTTATCCTACTCAGGGTCGATGTGGCGTTTCCCAGCATGCACTGGGCAAGTAACCGGGTACACGATGGACATTTGCCAAGCTATCACATTTCACCGTATGAACTTAACATGCAATAACGTGTCAGTGATGGTGTTTGCAGCTTTTCTCCAGCTTCCCCCAAGTGAAAAAATTTAAGTATCAAAATAAACCAGACCAGTGAGTGAGCATGCATACGAGCTGGACCTTTGACCTGACACATCTAAATGGAATGCAGCCACCAACTCATGAAAATACGGTTGCGCTTTTCCTACTTTGTGAAAATGTGGCTCTAAATTGCAATGCTGCAGACGTTTAACTATAACCAGGCATCTACAGTACAACATATAGTTTTGCACCTGCAACGATTTTAGTGTAAAATTCTATATAACCTTATGCTGGTTTCAGCAGGCGATACTCTCACTCAGATTCAGAGTCATGAAAGGAAGAGCTCTTGTGAAGTTCCAAACACCAGTTATTTCCGGCAGAGCTGCAAATCTCACCACAATACACATTACATCATTACTATGAGGCTATGATAAAGAATACACTGCGTAACCCATGACCTTCATTCAGCAGTCCATGATGCAACACCAAACACAATGCAAAATCACTTCTCGTTTTTTGAAAAAATATTGAGTCAAACATTAATTGTCATCAGAATGACATGTAAGGCTGAGCTGAGAAGCTAAACTGTCTCTGTTTCCCTCCGGACCTAGCAATCTGAAGTCCTGGTGCAATAACCGCTGTCAGTGCACTCAACCTTAGAGATATGAGTGCTGTGTAATCAGTAATCAGCCCTGACTGAATTATTAAGTAATCACAGAACACCAGTTCACAGCACACTACTCACTGAATGACAGTGAAGATGCCGAGTTCATTGTCGTCTGGGTCCATTGCTGATGACAGTTCTTTAATTTTCAGTCTTTTCCTGTCCAAGCCTCTTTTACCGATGGGCGCGCCCGTCCTTCCTCCTGAAACCAAAGTTTCTCGCTGCTTGATTTGGACTTTCTATAGGCGACTGAGCTTGTCTGACTAAGGCATTCGGTTATGATTACATGCATGTCCAAGTGAGTGGCAGGTGCCCTGGGGGGGAGGAGACTGAGCTTGTCGCTTCTGCCTCAGTAATGAAATAACATCACATTCCGGGCCAGTGCATCAGAAAACACAGAGGGATCAATGCTGAACAGCTGGACTCCGATGGGTTGCTGCGCTTGTTACCGCTGCCTTGATCAACAAGGCTCTCATGGAAAACAAGTTCTGTTTGGGGGAAATTCACCTGTCTTGTTTTTATCCTTCCAACTCGGCAGTACTGGTCACAGCAGGAGAGTTCCAGCATTTTTGAGTGTTTCCATTTCACTGGCAATCACAAACATAAGGGTTTTATCTTCATGGTATTAAACATTTCAGCACAGAACCAAACTGCAGTATCTGAAATATTAATCTGATTGCTGTACGAGGCATTTGGAAATGGCATGTGTTTTATCATCCACGAGAGCTTAAAAAATTAAGCTTCAACCGTAATCCAACCTCTATCAGTATCTGCTGGCCAACTGTCACCCTTAACAGAGCCAAACCTAAGTACTATATAAACCGTGGAATTAGATCTTAACCTAAATGTTATACAGTAGCATTAGGTAATACTTTGTTATACATATTTCCAATGGTTTTATGCGCATCCATTGTCACGTTATGCAGTTTGTGATATTTTATCTCCATGTTTTGGGATTTTTAGGGCAGTCTCCCTTTATAGCCATGGTATTTTAACATGATAGTTTATGCTGGATTATGCCGTGCAGACTCTTTCATGTATAAATGGCATACACAGTCTTCCATTAGTTATGAACTGAGGCACGTGTCTTTGCCTCTGCAAGCAAATGGCACTGATTGCATAACACTTCCCGTGCCATGTATGCACAGTGGTCCATGACAACTGAAAGTTCAGCCTCCTCTATACCAGCATGACAACATTACTTGGGATATACTGTAGGTGCTGCTCTGTGTTATCATTTTAATAATCTTTGCACTGCAATTTGTGCACGGAGTTTCTCTTTATACGTACGTACATATACACTAGCTGCACAATGACCCTATGGCCACAATAGAACGCTGTGGGAGGTTTTGGCAGACAAAAGCAGACCTTTGAGATAAATACTGCACATGAATCCATCCAATCATGTGGCCCCAACACTTGCCCCTGGGCCTCAGCGGTCTGCATCACTGGCCTGTTTTTTTCCGTGACACACGGGCCACAGCACTTAGACTGAGGACGGGGAATGTTCAAAGTGCAATAGCCCTGCGCATTGTACACGACTAAGAATCACATTGAGCATGTTGTCTTGGGGTCATAACAGTGATGATTTAAGATGGTGATGATAGGCACTGTGTGTGTGTGTGTGTGTTGAGATTCATTTGATTTAATGTGCTGTTCGCTGTGTGGGTGGATGGCTCATTTGTTTCCTTAGGACAATGTGACGCTGCATGTTTTTCTGCAAATTGCTCTGACAGCTTACATGACTGCAATGCACAGTTCTGACTTCCTGATTAATTAGTAAATTGCACTTAAGGGCATGGGAAACCAAAACACTCCAGTCCTCTAAAATAAGTCATAAATGGTAGCTAACACAAGTAACCAAAATCGAATGGTGCAGTTGCTTCCACATGCAAAAGAGATGAAAATGCAAAGCAAGAAGATGCACGTTGATTTTCAGTCCATCAAAGGAGACTCGTACCTCACATAATAACAGCGAGAGTGACTTTTTCATTACTTTATGGAGCAGAACAAACAGTAGATGCAGTCATTTGCATAAAATGATGAGAGTCGCTCCATGCAGAACAGGAAAGCTCATGATAATATAATAAGAGCTACTGCTTTGCCCTCACTAAAGGTTACAGATGTATTGGTAAAAATTGTTGACTGCATTCATTCCAATAATGCGATCTACGCTATTTAGCTGCAAATTTGAATAAGTATCATTATCTTTTTCGCCATCGCAGAAGAATACCAAATAGGTCGTTAATCATGATTAATTAAACAAGTTGGAAATGCATTAGCAGAATTAGACAAAGCCCTTGTTCTCATTAAAGTCTGAAAGGTGTTCTTGTCGTTTAAATCATTAACAGTAGAGTACACTATTTAATGACACTGCTTTTTCCAGAAAAATATTTGAAATATTTGCTTGGATAGGTAAAACTGAGAATTAGCGATTTGAAAAAGCATAAAAAACACTTCCTCGGTAAGCTGTTAAATATACTCATACCATAGACAGGAAGTACACAGAAGTCAATCCCAGTCAATGAGATCACATTCCTCAAATCAGATAGCCACTCTCGTGTCAACACACTACACAAGCTCCTCCCTGCTGCCCTGGGAGGATAGGATTCACAGCATCCAGCAATTATCTGTAATGTGGGAGAAAAATCAATGTGCCCGTGGAAAGCTGCTAAGGTCACCAAGCCAACGTTGTCACTTGAATCAGGAGCGCTACGTTGCTGCAGGCTGGGCTCTGAGTCTGTCAGCCAGCATCTGAGAGCATGCATCACTTGTAATGCCGTGGATTACTTTAACTATTAGCCTGACAATATGGAAGATAATTCGCTTTTACATGTGATCATAGAATGACGCTCGCTAATTTCATCCTATTACCATCCTATTCCATCATCTATTAATACAGATGAAAACTATCATGGAAAACAGAGATCATTCACAGAACTAAGGTGAAGAAGCAATATTTCTTTTTAACTGTATTTAATTCATGGTTATACATAGTTGTAGTTTAGCTTTGGTTTTGGTTTTATTCCTCAGTCCTAAAGTCACTAACTGTCTTGTTGGTTTTATTTGCTATAGTTGAAATGACTTGAACTTAAAGACAAAACTCACTGTCAGTCTATACTGATGTTGTAATAGATTCAATATGTTGCACACCTTTCTGAAAGATATAATACAGATGGCTTGGGGGACCTGTTTCAACCCCAAATATCATAAATCACTTATCACTGTCAATCATTTTCAAAATTTGAGAGGAAAAAAACAGACCCTGACTCACCTCTGCTGCTCTTGGTTTCTATCCAAATGACTGCTACCACAAATTTCATTCTTGCCCTTGTTGTCAATTTCCATGTCTTCTCTCCCAGGTAGATACCCACAACTGAAGCTAATGGAGGGCAAGCTTCGTGTGCGCCCTCTCTGGGGTTGAGAATATCCCGGCAGCACTGTATGGGGAGGGGAGGCCTCCTTGAAACACTGATAGTCTGGTGTAAATTCTATTAACGGCAAGGGGATATTGAGAAGAATGAAAAATCAATACCTTGTGGCCAGCAATGTTTGAAGGATCAGGCTGAGTGGAAATGTGAGATGGCGTGGCCTCGCCCTGACGCAGAGACTGCTTCTGTAAGTGGTTAATCAAATGCTTGTCTGACATCTAGATCGCATTTTCCTCTCACCATTACTCCCATTTCCCCCCTTCACTGTAGAGAAGATGTGCTATCAAATGTAAGAGATGGTAATCGGAGTGATAATAGCAGTAACCCATCTGATATGGCTGCACTCTACTTAAGGGACTGAAAATTGTGTTTTGTCTTAAAGTTTCACTTTTCAAAACGACAAATGCATTGTGTTTCACTTCTGCACCAAATTCTTCCACCCCAGGGTGGCAAACGCACGAGCCGTACACGTGTTTGGTGTTTGAGTGTCCGACTGTATAATCTTCTGAAAATGATGGGGGTTGGTGGGTGGGGAATCTCTGTGATGACTCACTGAGTTAAAAGTTTGCATGTCTGCTGTGTTACCCCGCCATTCTGTCGGGAACCAAGGAATAGGAGAAATACAGCACGATCATGCAAACAAATTACATCCTTTGCCTACAAATCAGACCTTTAAACAATCCTTTACAGCTACAATTTCAGATGGCTGATTAGTTGTTTTTCAGTATCTGCCATTACTGCAGCAGTGACACTGCATAAGATCAGGGCTAGGCTAAGTTATGCTAGTAATGCAATGCTGCTTCACTTACATTGTTGCATATTAGTGACAGGATATTGTGTACTTTGGGTAGAATGTGATATAGTGTGAGCTTTGCCCAGTCACTGCTTCCCCATTTCTGTCTAGGCATCTGTGTGTTTCCTTCCTTAATCTACTTCTACATTTTTTTTAAGTGTGCCCATTCCTGTAATGTTAAAAAAAGGTTTCATGCCTAACACAGGGCTTTCTGCTGAATTAAAGGAATTATTTTCTTCAACAGCCTTTGCTCTTGGTCACAAATTTACATCTCAGGATACGTGGAAAGTACCCTAACTCACTGGTAGCAAATTAAATGTAAAACAGAGAATGTACATATAAATAAAACCAAATTTATAAGAACTGATTTAAGGCAAAATGTGCATGTACTCTTCAGCTTTTAATCAAGACTTCAATTCGGTAAGGGTACATATGTAGGCTACCCTTTATCATTAGTCAGGAGACTTTTGAGAAATAATCTGTATCTTAATATGAATATAATGCACAGGAAAGGGGTGAATGGAGTGGTTAATGGGAGTCCAGCTGCTCACTTTTGCTCTGCTGCCCTCCAGCAGGTTAATGTGGTCAATGCAAGTAAAATTCCCCAAATTATTCATCAGCGCAATACATCATACCTTGACTCAATTGATGTTTAAGGAACAATATGAGTGTATTAGTGCCATCTAGTGGCCTGTAGTTTAGTTGGCGTTTTTCTTTTCCACAAAGGAGGATACTGTCACCCAGCTCATCCAATGCTGACTCATCCACTGCCTCTAAGCTACACACAAAATCAGAGTGAGAGATTCGCTATTTAATGTCCTTCAGATAATAACTAATGGGTTGTCAAGTACAGCCGCTCATGTATATACTTTACCTGATGTGGCCTGCCCCTACGGTTGAATTATTTATTGGGTGTCTTAAATAATTCTTTTCAGTCAACAACAATATTGTAGACAAACGTTTTGATCATCTGGTTCTCATCACAGGTCTTAGCCTTACACAGAGAAGCCCACACAAATGAATCTAAATGCTACCACTGAGCCAGTTTTGCTATCCCCCTCTAAAGCTATTATATCGCTTCAGAATTGACCTAATAAATCACGAGGAAAAATTACCTCCCCCATACGTCCCCAGAAACCTATTCGGTTCCAGTGAGACAGCAGTCTTAAACAGCATTCCTGCCAGCAGGCTGCTCATTGTAGTGCTCATTATAATTCTACTGTATTGCACTGTACAGTAAAGTGCCCCTGGGGAAGCTGTTTATCTGATCAAGGGAGTAATTATCATTTACATTCAGAATATGAATAACATTCTATTATTGAGGCAATTACGAGGAAAACTTGTCAAAATGGCATCTTGCACTAGAAGCAGTAAATAGTTGACACCATTCCAAATTCTATTCTATTTTGGTATTGAAAAGCCTGCTCCTAGGACCTGTGTGGGCCAAACATTTATTCTGATATCCATTGCAAGGTTAGTGGATGTAAGCTCCCAAGGCTGCACTTATCTCCCTGAGAAATGACATAACAGGAAGTATGATGAGAATCTGCAAGGACTCTTACTCCAAACCTTGGCACCAGCAAATAAGTGGATCAAATGCAAAGCCGCCCTCTTATCACCACTTCCCCTGTCTGTGTGGTGGACTCTGGTATCTGATGTATCCTTATCGTGGCCATACAGTGCTGGTTCACATGTCATGTTATCACACAGGTCCCTTTCCCAGAGCTCCCACAGGAAGAGTCTGTTCCCAGGACACTACATGTTAAGTATCTGAACTGCCTTACGGTGAGGAAAAAATGCAGTGCGGTCAAGAGAGGACTATGAATTTGGGCATGGTTGGGCCAATGTGTCTATTGTGTGTGTCTCATAAAACTCAACACACAACAGCCATTTTTCAAGGTTAATTTTAGGAGATTTTGTTGTTGAAGTTTGTTTAATGTATCCGGGTTTAACTTTAACTTTATACTTGTTTGGTTTTGAATTTAGGGGGAAAAGTAACATACATTTTCTCATTATTTTTTAAAATCAATTAAAACTAGACCCACAAGCAGATATGAAAGGGGTCCAAGCCCCGCGGCCAAGGCATGCCACCATGGCAACACAAGTCAGCTCCACAGGCCCATTGCTTATGGGACAGATCAAAAACCTCACAGTGCTGCCACAGAGACTGATCATTTTGATTGTTTTCCTCATCCTCATCCATGGCATGTAGACATGTTTTTCAGTTCCCATCTTCAGCAAACCCTAATAAATAAATTAATAAACGCAGGATCTGAGCTATTGCTTCATTTATCCAATCTCTTCCAACATGGAAAAACATTATCTGGACTTGGGCATGAAACTCTAGTAGCCCCAATCTGGACATGCAAATCACACTCTCTCTAATTCTAACACATTTTGCTTTCTGATGTACTTGTGATGCATAATGGTATGCAGAGGTGGTAATGAGAGTTAAAGCCAGCTGTCATGTCTTACACATGACTCAAAATCATGATCTTGATCACACTTGTTGCTAATTATGAGATGAAACCAGTTCAAATGTGTTTTGGCAGTCATGAAAGACACAAACACCTTTGACGAAGGTGCGTCCACTCTCACTTGAACCGACTCAAAGGATTTTTAATGTTATGAACTGAATTCTCCACCTGATGTTTTCTTCAGCCTTAAACCTAACAATTTGTTAGTTTCCCCATCCCCCTTTGTAACATTTAACCAATGCACGATCATTTTTCTGGGGTTATGATCCAGATTTCTCTGCTCACCACTAGACGAGGGTATGTTTTTCACAATAGTTATTCAACTTTTTTTTTTGGACAAACACAGTGTGACCTGCTGTAGTTTTTAGGTTAGTAGAGTAGAGTAGAGTAAACTTTAATTATCCCAGAGGGAAATTACCGATTATTCATATTAACTTGAACAGTAACACAGTGATGTCTCCTACAAAAAACAAAATCATACAACAAATCAAACCAGAACATGAACCTTCATAGAGAATAAATGAGACAACAGCTCTTATCTCTTCACTGCAGGAAAGTCAATGACCAGTGGATGGCACTCATAGACCACAAATGACCACAAATCTGTTTGTTTACTTACCCTGCTGTGGTTGAATAGTCCTTTTTGCTTAAAAAGGTTCCTAACTGAGTGAAATGGCCCAATAGTATCATCTCCTTTGGTATAGGCTACACTGGACCTTCCTTAATGAAAGACAGGAGATAATGCCACCGAACAATTCTTTATAGCCGTGGCCACTACATTTAACACACTGTTGGCAGACATGCATAAATATAAATGCAACAGAGCACCTATTTTATGTTTGTGACATGATCCACAACTTCTGGAAATCCTTCATCATTGTGCTAAGCTGCAAAGTCCATAAATATAGATTTCTTCACTGTAAAATCTATCCAGCCAGGAAAGTCTTCATCTGCCATCACTGTTTGATGAGTTGAACCAAACATCAGTGTTTCTCAGTGCTGAAGATGGTCCAGTGGGGCAGACGCCACCCTTCACCACAGGATGAAATCGAGCTCAGAACACCTGAGGTACATCACACAGGTATGAGTGTGAATGTACGCAAAAAATAAAATTTGAAATGCTTGGATTGTCCTCCGAAATTTTACTTCCATTTCAACTTGTGAATTTCCAAATTTCTCCACTTATGGATTTCTGAAATTCTCAACTTGTTAATTTCCAACAACGAGGGAAGAGGACAAATGATCTTTTTTGGCCTCCTTCAAAACCCATACACACTGTGTAATCAGTCTCAGGGTGTGCACCAAATTTCGTGCAATTCCATCAAGCTGGTTATGAGATATAAACCTCTCACATTTGAGTTGGCTCAAAAATTGTTTTAAAATTGAGTTTGCGGTTGGGGCCTGAAATTTAGTTGCCCTAGCTTATGCTAATTTTGATTTATGTAAAATGCGATGCTAACAACTCATATTTATAATTGTAGTGTATAGCAAAACTGATCAACTTTGCCCTTGATACATGTTTGCACTCAAGGCATGTAGATGACGTGTGCCAAATTTTACACTGAATCGTAAAAAATATGTTTTGTATTTATCGCTTAGTTTAGTTTAGCGCAAAACTCAAGCCGAACGTTTACGCCATAGGCGGAAGTGGGCGTGGCCTGTCGCCAACGCTTGAGCTCAACTCAGGAAGCACCTTTGCCATACCTGCTGTGTCACATTTGTACATTTTGGTGACAGAGGTACGTGCAGGGGCCTGTGCCACCCTTGCAAATATCTATTGCATTAGTCTTACAGTTTAGGCTACAGTGCCACTTTTAGCATTGGAAAAAAATAATAATAAGGAAAATAAAAAACAAAGCGAGAACAAGAGGGTTCCCAGCCCCCACGGGCCTGGATCCCTAACTATGAAAGGAGGAAGTACTGAGTCAGAGAGTTTGGGAGGTGGGGGGTGACAGGGGACTCCAGACTGGTATTTCATAATCGCCTACTACGCATGGTGACGCGCAGGGGACCCGCTGCTGCTGCTGCTGCTGCTGCTGCTGTGAGACGGTGCTGCACCCTCGCTCTGCTGGACTTGTGGCAGAGATATGAATCTCTTTTTTTTTTACACCTCTCTATCCTCACCCTGACCACCTGAAAAAGAGATGTCCGGCCAAGGACTGTTGAGCAGTGTTTTCTCGTGCTCCCTAAGCCCCAAAATTATTTCCAAGCGGAGACTGAGGCAGACCAGGAGCTTGGACCCGGCGTTGATGCGTCATTATGGTACCGAGGCTGAGGACACCGCGTATAAGGTCAGTCACCTGGCGGCAGCTTCATGGCATATTTTCACATGGGATTCTCTGAAAAGTCAGAAAGTACTCCCTAAAATGTTACTTTTTTATTTTTCATTACTTAAAAGATAACTTTAGGCTGGGCTGAACTTTTCGCCCGGATCCCTCCAGTGCAGTGCACATTAAATCAGACTGTAATGATAAATAGTAAGTTTTGGAAGTGTTGTTGGCGTTAAATGATTTGGGGAATGATAATGACTGCTGATAGCAAATTGGCAAAAGTAAAAAAACGTATTTCAGTGAACCGAGGAGTGGCGAATCGCCTAAATACTTGGCTGACATTGTGATCCAGATTGTTTACTCGTGTTATTTATTTATTTTTTTTTTTGCCCAATAGCCTACTTCTTTCTAGGATACAAGCCGAAGAGCAAACAGAACTTGAGCGCACAGCTTAGATAGTGGCCACATTCCGGAAGTGGCTGGAACCCCCTAAAGAATGATGCAGCCACATAAATGTAAAACTGTCGGTGTTTTCCCCTCGACAGTGGTCATGTTTTGAAATTTTCTTGCTGCACGTTTGTCTCAAACGTAATAAAAATCAAAAGGATACAATTTTCATCCACTATTGAAACACATGTACAATAGGCGCACATTAACTTCATGTGTGGACCATTGGCCACTATAGTTTTGTTGCTGCATCACTGGAATTCATTCCTGTTGCTGAATTGATGTCAGCAGGAGCTTTTGCTTGTGCTAACTTGTTGATGACTGTTGAAATAGGTGTGACTGGAGAAGTTTGTCACATTTGGCAAGTGTGTCTCATATGCAAACTTTAAGGTGGAGTGGAAATTGGTGGAATTGGTCGTGGTGGGTGTTGATATAATGATTTCCTTTGCATTGTGAATCTGTGCATAGTCATTTACAGGACTATAAATACCTGCTTATGAGCCTTGAAAGCCCCACTTGGATTAAAGTATTTTTCTCTGAAATCTATTTCCATTTCAACTGAGGTTTTTACTTTTCTATTGTCATTTCAAAAATACCCCCCCCCCATTCTTAACTTTGAAGAAAACAATTTTTCTCAATTTTCTATATTTGTTTGTGTTAATTGATTACTTGGCTAAAAGATGAATGCATTGCCACACCACCTTAAGTAGTAGCAGTGCAGTAAATGTACAGTTAAAAATTAAATTGGCCTTTTTTTATTACAAACTTATCATCTGCATTTTGTACTGTTTATTAGGGCCTGACCACATGAAAAATGATTACTTTCCTTCATGAGAAGGTGCCTTTCTACTCTATCATTTAATTAGCAGAAAGGAAAGAAGACAAATTTAAATCCATTACACTGGCCATTTCCATTTGCCTTTTTTTAATCGATTCTGTTTTAGATTTATAGTATTTAGCAAAGTCACATGTTCATAATTTAAGCCAATCTGTACAGCTGCGCTTAAATTGGTCCTCATGGTAACGCTGTTTGTTTAGTATAATGGAAATGTATCACAGATGTGACATTATAATAGGCTTGTAATGAATACCAGGTATCTTGTTCTCGCTTTCAGTCATCAACAATAGTCCCAGTCCTGCAGCCAGAGCCCTTAGAAATGTAATCACAGTAAATCTGAATGAAGCTGATTAATATTGGAGACGGCTCTGAGTCAGAGAGGACATTTAATGTGATTTATAACTTTGGGGTTTACTTGCATGCTGCCGATACCATCATACTCCCAGAGCTCCACTACAGCCTAGTTTTTGCCAAGCAGTTTAAATCTGAAAAATGTGAACGCCACTGCAGATAACAACCTCAGATATATTGTGAAAAATAGATGTTCTCATTGATAAAAAATTTTTTTTCACGACCAAGATCTTTTAGGGTATTTGTAGACAGTACAGCTGCATAGCATAGAACTGTGTTTGAGAGCTCCAACGTGCCACTGAGAAATACTCTGGCCTATCTAGCCAGTTAGGCCGGACTCTAGGGGGTGAGATCACATGACCATGCTGTCGGCTCACGCTGACAGCAAGTGAATGCCTTATTCTATACGAACCTCACTCCAAGTCAGTAATGGAACTCGCATTTAGTGGGTGTGCAAATATTCAACCAGCAGTTCTTTTGGAGACAATAGTATCTAAGATACAGTCACAGTAACAATGTTGGAATCAGTTTGACAGTATTTCCCCCCTTTGCCCAAAAAAACAGCTGCGCCTCCTCCCAATAACAGCCCCAGCATTCGAGATTCTCCTTTTATGAGGATGTACGATAGGGCTTGTAACTCAGGGCATCCAGGCCTCTTGTTAAAATGCATACCAGGTGCCAGAGCTTGCCAAAGACGGGTTTATAATCAGGGAAACCTATCATTGCAATATGTTTACTCATACTAGGTGTATTCGTATGATGTAGATTTGACTCAGAAGGTTGTAACTTACTGTTATGCATGATCCTGGCATGAGAACACGCCCATTCCCCTGTTTTAAAAAGGAGTGTCAGACTGGTATTTTTGATTTATGTTATATAGTACCTTATGTTTTCCATAGGCTGAATGTCACTGTGCTCTATTAGAAGTGTACTCAACCAGGGTCTCAGTAGTCTGAGACCTGAGATGAAAAGCAGAGACATCTGGTTTACATGAAGAAAGCCTCAACTCTTATTTCTCACAGTACAGCAGCATGACCTGATCCTTGGCTACGGTCCCTCAGGCACATATTTCTTCCCACAGGAGACTGTCCGTTTGTATGGCATAGAACTAAACCCACTGGTTTGAAACTTCAGCACCATAACATCCAGTTGTGTGTCTGATGATAAGAGTAAAAATACACAGTGTGTCAGATACAAAGGTGTAGGCGTAAAATCGCTTTCCCTTCACGTCAGTCACATCTCACTTTCAAGTGCCTCTTCATAATTACATAACTGACATATATAATTTGCTTCAAGTGAAGGGTACTTCCAGCCTCAGTAGCTGGATACATAATAACCAAATTCGGTTTTCAGTCTTCATGAACAAAAACAAGTAGCACAATATAGTGTAAGAATGAGTTAAGCTGGGATTTTCAAAATGCCAAATGAGCTGATGGAATGAAAAGTATAGCAACGTTCTGAGAGTTGGTTTTCACACAAGCAAAGTTTCTGTCTTTACTCGTCCCCAGCTGTGCATCACACTCAGCAGTGCAGAAATATTTCGGATCAGCACGGATCTCCTGTGCAAATTTTGTCTGGCATTTCATGTCATAGTACTGATCTTGAAGTTTTTGGGGTTTTTTTGTGCACTCTTGAATATCATGACAGCAGCTGTAACTTTCCCACCCCATGCCTGTGCACTGTTTCAAATGACATGTGGACAGGTGGATCATTGTGTGTTGATTAGTCTCATTTTAGCTGATTTTGCAATTCATTTTGTTTTGTTGGTGGACCTGGCCTCTGGATATGAAGACGTTGTTAAATATTGCAAAAATAATGCCTTTCTGTTAAATCCTTTATGCAAAAACTCAACTTATTAACTGTCATTCAGTGTCTTCTCCAGTCTGCTGTAATAGGACCCCAGGCAGTGTGATTCATTCATGGTATAAAGGAAAACACTTTAGAAATACTTATTTAAGTCATTTTAAACAGCCAGATCACATATGCAACTATTGAAAGGAGATCTGAATTTGCTCTTAGTACTCTAGTAAACTGCAGGTACTTATAAAGCCTTTAGAGGGAGTCATTCATCATTCTTATGTATTAGTAGTGATGTATTGACCAAATGAGGACATTAATCACCAGGACAAAGATTAAGAGTAGGCAATGGTAGTATCCAAGGTTTTCTGCACAAGCCTTGTATAATGCTAAGATCTTTAATTGTTTTATAAAATATGCGCGCTTATCCTGTTATTGTTAATGTAATTTACTTTTACCACTGCAGTTTTGTTCTTGTCCATGTAGCAAGTTGCCTAATTACCTTGATGGTTGTTTTTATTCTTATATGGCAGCTTTTCTCTGGGTACCAGGATCACTGTTGCATGCAGGGGTTTGTTGAGACTGTAAGACTGAGAAAAGTCTGAGAGTACTGCCTGTTGTAGTGTTTAGATGGAGAGTCATCTGCATTCCTCTGAGCTCCATGAAGGAGAGGTGGCCTGAAGGAGAAAGAGCATGCAGGAATCTCAAAAATGATC
Organism: Psettodes erumei; assembly: GCA_016785225.1. Taxonomy (NCBI): domain Eukaryota; kingdom Metazoa; phylum Chordata; class Actinopteri; order Pleuronectiformes; family Psettodidae; genus Psettodes; species Psettodes erumei. Next base: position 675,849 of record JAFBJZ010000360.1, read on the forward strand.
TCTGTTACAAAACCACTGTAATCTCACAAAAGGAAATTATCTTACTAGCGATAATGCACGGCCAAGAAGTATTCTCAAAGTGAATGGCAAATGAAGAATTCTCCATCCAAAATCACATTCCACTTGTTTTGTTTATGCCTGGCGTGCTGCTTCCTGTTTATCATCACTCTGCATAGTACTAACAACCTCATTCCAGTTCTCAGCGAATCAAAAGCCACTCAAAGCTCCTCCAGGATACCTTAGACAGAATCTGTAAGAGGAACACATGTGAAAGCCATCTGATTTTGCTCAAATAATTCCCTACGACTGGAGATACAAGATCTTTAATAGAGGCTCCTTTTGTCTACCGGTGCTTTTAAATGAAAAGGAGGCAACTCATCCTCCTTGGAGAGGGGTTGACCATGGGGTGATTTCCATCATAGCTCTGGTCTTTCTTAGTAAGCTTCATATCAGTCAGTCTGCTGCCGCCTCAGCCGGGCTAACACCGTCCACCTTGATGGGAGTTTTCACTGAATTTGCCAGATTAGACCTCCTCCTCTCAGGGCTTACCTGTGTTTACCTGACATCCCTGTCACTGTCATGTTGCATCTGTCAATGTGGACAACTCAACACCTTTAAGACTTTTATAGCCCCTTCATATATTATGTACATCTGTATACATAACAGCTAAATCTGCTCATGTTTGGTTTCTTGACCAATCTTGGATACATGCTTTAACTAAGTTGGTAAATTTAGACGTTTTTTTAATTTTAATTTTATTTAACGTAGTGCTGGTGAAAATTGTGCTTTGCTTTATAGTTCTCTATAGCGCAAACGGCCGCTGAGGCTCATGGGTATTGTAGTATTTACAGCTCTTCTATCTGCAGTTAGTTTTTTTTTTTTTAATTTCTTAAACTGGGCGATTTCGAACGTTCCTTTAAAACGCTCCACGGCAACCACAACTTAAACACTCGACTACTTTCGGCACAGACATAGATTTCTGCATGACCATCCCACGTGTGTGTGACTGGCACAGGTATGTCCAGAGCGCAGCCTCCTCGTCTTTTGTTAACTTGTGACCTGGCAGAGGAAGCGCCGGCCCCCTCATGCCGGACCCGCGCTATCAGCAGCCGCGTCGTTCACGAGGACCGCGTCTCACCATGAGCGGAAAAAAACCCCGGGGGTAGGGGCATGCTGGGCTCTATTCACCGGGGGCGTTTCGTCTGAGGTCATCTATGAGGGACGGTCTCCAGGTTTGAGGGGTAAACGTCTGGTGGGGGGGGCCGCCGGTCCGCTTCGTTATGGGGGAGCCGCTTCTCCGACGGAACGTCACCTGTCCCGTGAGTGAAGCTGCTTGAGGTCTCCACTTGTCACACAAAATAAATTTAAAAAGTGATTTAACGTTTACACGGGAGCTGTAAAGTTACGTTAGCCTATCCTATAAATGTGTCTTTATTAAAAGAGCAGGATGTGAGTAATTCAATGATTGGTACTGTTATTCTCCAAGTTTTAATGGGAGCTCTCGTGTTGTACTTGTAAAAAAAAAAAAAAAAAAAAAAAGTTGGCAGTTGGTGTAAGTTCTGTAGACAAATGGAGTTTTTAAACACTGAGTTAAATGAAGTTGAATGCAGAAATCTAAACAAACAAATCGTGTGGATGGAGTGGAAGGGCTCTTGTGGAAAAAAAAAAAACAACAACTCTTCCCCCATAATGCCCCATTGAATGGCTTCCTGAGCACCGAGGAATATTCATCACCTCTCTGGATCCAGTTCAAGTGCGGCTGATTGGTGCAATCTGAGCTCTCAATCTAGCTGCATTGTATGAGCGACTTTACACATTTCCTCTCATTGTATTGTATTCCGCGTTGTGTTTCGGCAGGGCTTTGAATCGCAATTGAAAGTGCACCTCGGTGTGTAATTGCTGAAACATTATAATGGTAATCATTGTAGTAATTGTTACTGTTGATACTGCAGGCAATGCTTGCTTTATTGCAGGCTCTGTTGTAACAGTGTATAAATAATGTAGTGTATATGAATTAATCAAAACCAGACAACGGAACGGCTGAAAAGTCCGACCCCTAAGTTGACGTGATCGTTTATAATGGTCTCAGAATTGACAAAGCAGGCCTTTTTCATATATGAGCAATTTCATATGTCCGAAGACAACAAAAAGCTTCAGGCTTTAAAGCCCCATTAGGTTTCTTTCTGTAAACTCAAGTGGCTCATGTTGTTGTCGACAAATTTGGTGTTTTCATTTTAAGAAGATAACAGCACTGGCCTTTGTCTGCGACTAATGTGATCATGAGCTCACTGAGATAAACAGTAACTTCATCCAGCTTTGACAAGGGCCATTTCTTTAACCACTGGTTTGATTGATATGTGTTTTATATCCATATCCTGTCAGTTCTAATGATATGACATTGTGGATAAGTGAGTTTTAAGCATTTTAACGCTTTCAGTTCACATTTGGACATGATGCATTCAAGCCCAATATCACGACGAAATAGCTGAAGGGGTTTTGCGTTAGCATGCTGGGCACATTACTCCGAACTCCACCAACACAGTGATAAGTTTTGATTGGAGCACATCACTCCGCTGACAGAGAGAAACTGTGGGAACCCAGTTCACATTCACATCAGATAGGGAGAAAATTTCCACTCCCATTAAGTCACACCAGAGGAATGTCTGAGCAAAATGGGTAAGATAACAGCAAATGCGACTTGCTCTCTGCATTTAATGTTAATTGCAGCAGAAAAAGAGTGGCACAGGAAACGCTTCTTTATTTTCTTTGCTCTGGATGGGGCTTACCTACATTCCGCACTTGAGCGAGAAGATCATTTGTTGCCATGCAGAAATACGTGAAGCGATAACAGAATATCAGCTGCGGCAGTGAACGCGCTGCCTTCCCATTCAGTGTCCTCTCTGCCAGATCTGTGTTCATCGTCTTATGTTTTCTGAACATATTTATACAGTACTATATATGTACCAGACAAAAGTATGCTACTGTGTACAGTTCTAATTCTGATTTAATGCGCGTGAGCCACTTTAGTGTAAGCCTTATCCTGATAATGAGTTACTAAGCCTCTTTGGAACATGGCTTATATGATTGGCTTGACTGTGCTGGATCAAAGCACTGTAATCTCCGGCATGGAGATGCTCAAAGGTTGAGGGTTTCAGATCAGATTATTTTCCCCGTCATTATTACTGTACTAAGCGCACAGAATGGCTCATCTGTAGCGACGTTTACCAAAGAAGTATTGTTTAGGATTTTCTTTATAGTTTTTTCAATAAACTATAAAGAAAATCCATGAAGTGTGCAGCCCATTATGTGCGGTATCATGCACTCCATATTCTCTTTTTTTGGTACTTGTAAAATAAAATAATCTTCACAGTCATAACTCTTCCTGCTTTTGCAGTAAGACAACTTATCCAATGCAGCTTTTTGTTTTGAAAAACATTATTGGAACACAGAGGAAAAAGAAGAAAAAGTACAGTTCAAAAGCTACTTGACTATTTAGACACATCTGAAAGCAAACTGTCAGCTGCTGTCATGGCGAACAGCAGATGATTAATGTTGCCTTTCTTTCAGCTGACAAGTGTAGCAGAGATGTCTGATCTATGCATACTGGGGAGCTGTAGAGAGAGTGGGCCTGGTCATGAACTTAAAGTGCGACAGCGGTGATAGATGTCATGCGAATACCATGTGTGCCTTTGTGTGTGTGTGTGTGTGTGTGTGTGTGTCCTCAGGGTGACTTCACCTGGAACAGTGTGTCAGGATGCAGCGTTGGCCTGAAGCCCGTCCCTTTGCAAAGCCTCTCAGAGCTGGAGAGGGTTCGTCTCCAGGATGTGGCCTTCAGGCGATTGCTTCGGGATCGCGACCTGGGCTGCTACATCACCATTCCTAAATGTATTAAAGTACACGCGCACATCACACACACACACATCCACACACACACACACAAAAACTTGTGACAGCATGTTTTATAGCATTTTTTTGTTGAAAAACAAAAATATGAAATGTTTCACCCTCTCTTTCGTCTCTGTTGTGATAGGGTGTAGTGCTCCTTCTGCTTGATTGATTTCAGAGTGTGAGCATCTTTACCTTCACTATACAATGTTTGGCTGATTCATTGCTGACCACTGAAAACCTTTCTCGATAGCCTCCTTATCCTTGTCAAAGAAACATGCGTGCAGTCTACTCTCGCCCCGTACATTCAGAATTACATTTCAGAGCAAGATAAACTTTGAAACTTGTCTTGCTGCTGTCTTATGAAAGAGCATATTCCAGAATAGGCCTTGGGAAATAAGGTCCATGCTTAACATTTTTGTCCTGATGCTTGTTAGCTCTTCTGAGTTATGTAACAGTTTAGGAAACGAGCCGAGGAATAACAAATTTTAATATTTCTCTTCTCAGGCCACAAGCACAAGAAGTCACTTAGGAAGAAGTTGGATTCCTTATCGAAAGACAAGAGCAGAGACAAAGGTAACATGGGTCTAAATATAATCCTAATTGCAACTGTATACAGTATGTTAAATTGGAGGCTGGTATTACTCCGATTTGCCTTTTATTAAGAACGTTAAAATGCCCTTGTGCGGCGTGATATGATAGCGTAAGGGAATTTCAGTGCACTCCCCTACATATTATCTTTAGATAAGAGCTTCTAACAAGTTCAAATTTCCTAAACCAGTTAAGATAAACAGTTCTCTTTTAGGTCTGTGGGTTCTCAGATCCCCCCCCCAAGTTTCCAGTGTAGTCAGCCTCTGACACTTGAAAAGATACTCTTTGATCCTTTTGGAGAGCAGACACACTCAGCTGTTTATACCCGGGGAGTGTTGAACGATCAGAACCTTGACAGTACGGTAAAGAAGTCTCAGAGGGTTTGCCGCGCTCTTCGACCACCATAACTAACCCCGCCCCGCTGCAGCAGTCTGGCAGGAAAGTGATGTTCTCTGTCAGACAGGCAGTCGAGGGAAATAACAAAAACAATCTTAAGTGGTGGCTCATTCATTACAGCCTATCCTCCGGCATGGCCAGCCCCCTCTTTCCTCTTTTTTCTGCTTTTGTTTACAGAGGCATTTCAGAAAGTATGTGCACCCTGACTCTGAATATTGAGTGTGCACTTCAGAACCCTGCACTTGGTATTTCTCTTGACATATTTATTTTGAGCGGCATTTGTTTAAAAGTTCAAGTTAGAATATAAAGAATGAATGAAAAATGCTAGATCCAAAGGGTAAAATATTTGATATGCTGACATGACTGACACATCTTAAGGGTAATTTAACATTTCCCAGTTGTCTTGGAGCCAACAAGATGAACTTTAAGTCTTCCTGCCCCAACCCCCCAACCCCAACCCCTTTACACAGAGACCATGCCCCAGGCTTTTGGCATACCGCTGTCAAAGGTCATTTCCAACGACCGCGCACACAAGCAGCGGCATGATCCCCCGTGGGAGGAGCACAGTGACCCCACTGAATTGATGCTATCTTTCCTTCACCTCAACTCCACCTTCAAAAGGGCTAACAAAGAGCTCTCCAGCAGCACCTCGTCTCTCAGCTCCACCTCGGAGACCCCCAACGAATCGCCTCTGCCCAGCACACCAGACCCACGGACTCGCAGGAGGGTAGGCTTGTTTGTCAATAAAGCTGACAGGGACGCTCTGTCTGATTATGCTTGCACATTGGAATTCTCTGGGAATTAGTAACCTTTTTTTTGGATAATTACTCATTGGGTGGAGGCTGCAGCCATTAAATGACTGTAGCGCATTTTATCCCTCGAAAAACAGTCACTGTAGCCACCCCATCTGCTCGACAGGGCGGAGTATCTGTGGATTGCATCACTGACCTTGATGATAACCAGTCTCGGCTCTTGGAGGCCCTCCAGCTGTCTCTGCCAGAAGAGTCAGCTGGCAACAGGAAGAAGCGCCATGACAAAAAGCTCAGCCTTAACCCTATTTACAGACAGGTGCCCAGGGTAGTGGATCTCTGCTGCCAGCACCTGGAAAGATATGGTACACATTATTAAAGCTCAGAAGTTACACTCGAAGAATAATGCTAATGGTACAGCACACAAATGTACAGCGTGGCTCTCTGCGGAAACTGACAGTTTAGTAGCCAAAATGCAGTTTATATGCAAGTCACACAAATTGAATGTCTTTGAGGCTGAACATTAGCCACAGCGTTGGCACTAAGAGAGCTTCTGTGTCTCTGCTTAGGCCTGCAGACAGTTGGAATTTTCCGCGTTGGGAGCTCTAAGAAGAGAGTACGACAGGTAAGGCTTTAAAATGCCTCTGCGCTGAAATAAACTGCATCAGCTTTTTTTTTTTTTTTTCGCTGCATTACTTACAATAACAATGTTTCATCCAGCTTCGTGAGGAGTTTGACCAAGGATGGGAGGTCCACTTGGATGAGGAGCACAGTGTCCACGATGTAGCTGCACTGCTAAAAGAATTCCTCAGGGACATGCCTGATCCATTACTGACAAGAGAACTCTACACGGCCTTCATCAACACAATGTGTGAGGAGAAGACGCATACAAACACGTACTGAAGATGCACGCAAAAATGAGTCACCCTCTTTTGAGAAAAAATTCTTGTGTTACTGTCTAATTTATTTGAAACTGATGTCAACTTTTGGGCTTGTTTTTCTGCAGTGCTGGATTATTCAGACCAAGAGAGTGCCATCCAGCTCCTGATATTTTTGCTTCCTCCCTGTAACAGCGACACGCTACAGCGCCTCCTCTGCTTGTTGTACACTGTGGCTGCACATGCTGAAGACAGCCTGGATAAAGACGGAATAGAGGTAAAGAAACTGGTCACGTCCCGTCAGCATTAATACAAGGGTTGCGCGTGTGTGGAACTCATCTGTAACAAGATGGGCTTCACGCATGAGGTACCACAAGACAAGGTGTCAATATTGTGGTTATAAAAGGGATTTCATCTCGTATTGGGGTCAAACATCACGAGGACCAGCTCTGCTGGCAGCCCGTCAGACCTTTTGACACTTGTTGGTTTTGCCCAGTGAGCTCAAACAACATGTTAAGGAAATGATCAGCTCTCGTAGAATAATGCAAACATTTTACAAGTTTAATGTGGTCATGATGGATCCCAACAGCCAACGTGAGGCAGTTAGACAGATGTTTGTTACAACTGCATCTTCTAATTTGAAGAAATCGCGGTGCAAAAGCGCGGCACCATTATGCATAATTATCCATTGTGCGTGTCCTGATTAAATGATGCACAACCAACATTACCCTGCGTTGCAACGAGCTCACAAACACTGTGCTACTGCGCACATCATGCTGTTTGGTCGTGAGTGTTATTGCTCCAGTTTATGTGTTGTAAACCAGATGTGTAGGGGAAATTTTGACATTTTGTAAACACAGTTCATCTCGTCTACGAATTTGCATCTTTTCCCTGTGCACCTCCTAGAGAATAATGTTTTTATATTCCATAAACCCAGTATGGACTTTTTTCTTTACTTGGTGAATCATTTGTTAGCAATAGCTGGTTATAATATTTGGAATAAGATATGTGACCGCTGAGAATATAATGATTAATTATCATAATGATTATTCCCACATGTTCCATTTTATGCATGTTACCCGTGCTTTTATAAAAATCAAGATGCATTTTAGTTTATGTGTTTAAAAATGAACTCATTGTCCCTATGACCTTGTAATATGTCCTTCCTATTGTGATTCCGGTGTTCAGCGCTGGCCCAAAGACCCTGATGTTGCAACAATCACCTTTTTGTGTTAATCTTACTTTTTTCATCACAATGGAGATTAATAGTTTCCCACGCCTTTAATACCAGTTTATTCTTGGCTTTGTCTCCTGAGCATACACACTAACGTTGAAGGAAAGGTCTCTTGGTCTCTTTGAACAAAAGAAGGCAGAGCCAGCCTTATTGATGATGGCAGGCCTGTGTTAGGAGCACATTCCCTAACATGTCCCGGGTGCCAAGGAGAGTCTGTCCACAGCAAAAGACGCACACTCTTAATACGATAATTACTCCATGCATGCAAGAGTTTTCATTCCTTTTGTGCGAGCATGTGGGTAGATTAAAAGAAAATCTAGGATAATTTAGCTCCATTGTTACCTTTCCTGTAAATCATTTCAGTCTCAAAAACAGTGGGGGGGTCAGATTTAGCTCTTACAGAAGATTACTGCAGCTGAACTCTCCTCCACCACATCCACATATTCAGCGAAAACGTCTGTGTATGCTTCCTGTCTGGACAAATAAAGTCTGTCATCTGTTTTCTTCGTAGATGACAGGAAACAAGATGACGCCGCTCAATTTGGCCACCATCTTCGGACCCAACCTCTTACACAAGCAAAAAAAAGACAAAGAGTTTGCGGTGCAGAGTTTTGCTCGTGCCGAGGAGAGCACAGCCATCATCAGCGTGGTCCAAACGATGATCAATACATATGATACTCTATTTACGGTAAGCCGTGCTTTCTGTAAACCAAAAGGAATTTTGGGGTTCAATTAAACAATCTCAAGTTTTTTTTTGTTTTAATGGGGAATTCTTCAGCTTAAAAGAGTGGACCCTCTTAATGGAATGTAAACTGTAGACATGCCTCACTAGAGGGGTTAATTAATGTCATTTAAGCTTGTGTTTTATTTGGTTCAATTAAACACAATTAAACAATCTACAGTTCCTCTGTTATTTTCTTCTTATACCATACAAATATCATGCAGTACATGCTGCATAAACACTAGACTAAACATTAGACTGTTGGTAAAAGAGCAATTCACTGAATGTTTTAAACTTTCTAAAAAAAGAATATGCTACTCTGATAATAATGCTGTTGTTTGTATGCAGCCTAGTGCCAATAATTAATTAGTACGGAGAAGTGTGTGATCGTTTGGTTCAGTGCAGTTCAAGTGTGATTAATTAATTAAGCCAACAAACAATGCAATTTTACAACTGTCATCTTCTATTATGAGCCATATTGTGAGTCTTGGTTCTTCCAGGTTCCTGCTGACCTGCAGAATGAGGTGCTAATGAGTTTACTAGAAACTGACCCTGATGTTGTGGATTATTTACTCCGGAGGAAAGCCTCCCAGTACTCGTGAGTTTCTGCCTTTTGTATCATTTTTGTGTAACAATAACCAGCCGTGCGCCTGGAGCTTAGATCTGCATTAGGTTCTGCAAAACTTCTTGTGTCTTCTTTGTTTGTGCAGAGATCCAGGCCTTCTCAGAACAAAGGAGTCTTTCTCTCTGCCCGAGCGATGCTTGTCCCGTGACTCCATCAAAGCATCTAGCGGAGAGGTGTCTCCCTATGACAACAACTCCCCCGACCTGTCCGATAGACTGCTGTGGAAATACGCAGAGGACATCAGTCCAGTCTCAGATGGACTCCCCAGTCTTTCTGGGCAGTACAAACTCGGCGGCAGTTCAAAAGATGGATCAGGCAGCGCCTCTCCAACACTGTCTACCAACAAAGGTAGTTAAATTCATTACATTTAATATTATAAAGATAATAGAAAAGATTAGTTTGACATTTTGGGAAATATGTTATCTCTCATTAGTATTATATGCAGCTGGTTAGCATAGCACAGCCCCAAATATTTCTAAATGAATATGTACAAATAAATATAGACAGAGCCATCTAACCACTTTCCCCGTGTCCAGTCTTTGGGCTAAGCTAATTCACTGTTTAGTTTCATATTTACTGTACAGTACACATGTGATAGAGGTCGTGTTTTTCTCATCTAGCTCTCTGAGATGGGTTGTTGGGTAAGCTCTTTCTTGAATCTGTATCCATAATGGCTTTAACAATGTAAAAAACATTTGACCTATTAAACCAAAGTCAGTAATCCTCTTAATTCTTTTGTTTCTCTTAGTGGTCTCAACAATTTGTGGCAGTGACATTTTCTGGGACACCTGGCATGAATTGTTGAACAAAGATTTCATTGGCCATCCCATCACTGGTAACGATCCCCCTTCACATGTTGTTGCAGAGGGTCTTTGAGATATGTGTTGAATGCCGGATGTTAATGAATGGTTTCCCCCAGGCTCTCTTGGCGACGTGTCGGAATGCGAGTCCTGTGGATCGTCGGAGGTGCTGTGCAGTCACCAAGGTAACCACAAGTTGCCCGTCAGCCCAACGCAAACCTTATTGGGTGTGCTGGAGCGCAGGCCACACCTCCCAGTGACTCGCAGCAGCAGTGGTCCTCCCGACCAGAGAGGACAGAGGCGACCAGAATCATTATTACGCCGAGAGCTGAGCAGCCAATCAGGAGCCATTAGCTCAGACAACTTAGCAGCAAGGACAGGACACCCTGCGTATCCATTATTTAAGGTCAGGAGGGAGAGTTTTTCCCCCCCACACTACTCTGAACCTCTGAAGGAGACCCATATATCTCACTCCACACCTTCCCTCTTCACACATCACCCTGACCCCCAGACTCCACAGCAGTCCCAGCAAAGCCCTGCTCCCCTGACTGGAGACACGGCAGACGCCTCCGCACCTGGACAAGTAAAGCGCCCCGATACGCCAGAGTGGCAGACAGAGAGGTGGCATATATGGCAGAGACTGTCAAAAGAAAATGCAGATGCTCTGCCTGAAACCTTGGTTTGATGCAACCCCGGACTCCAATAAACTGTCGTGATGAAAACATTTGGAGATGGGAGGTTCTCACACACAACTACTTATCTGTAGCTGCAGTTCACTTTGCACCAACTTTTTTCTTAAATGTGTTGTTATTTTTGCAAGATTGCGCAACTATATATTAATTTAGTTGCATTTGTAAACATGATACAAAAATGATTACTTTATGTAATTTTCTACGATTTGCTGTAGTTTATATGAATGTGTTGTGATCATGGAATACACGGAGATTGTTTGCATCGTTAGTTTTAAAAACTCGAATTAGACTTGAATGTCATCGTTAGAGTTGACTCTTATTAATGCTTGATTTGAAGTCATGAATGTCGTTTTTTTTAATGCTGCATGTAGAACCTTTTGTGTTGAATGTGGCTCTAAATTTGTACTGGCTTGATTTGTGCTGAAACTACTTTTAATATTGGATTTTTTTAATAGGCTCTAATTGTAATCTTCTTAGGTGTGGAAATTCTGCAAAATATTTTCACACTTATTTTTTGATTTATTCTTCTTCAGAAACCTAAAACTGGAGGATATGTTTTGAATGAACAATGTGTCACATATTAGCACTCTTTTTGTTTATACACTATTATTATACTATTAATATTATTGTAATAGTTTAATCTTACTATATTTGTATATTTATAGTATTTTTTAAATTTAATTACAAGCTATTTTCCTTTTTTCAGTTGCCACTCTGTAAACCGACTGTGATTTGTTTTTAATTTTTCACCTTGAACTAATACTCAGCCTGTCCCTCTACAGAACGCAGTGAAACAGTGACATGATTTCACCACAAGAGGGCAGTATAAGACCATGAAAATGTTTTGAGGCTTTTTTTCGGTTTCCTTGATTCTTCAAACTATAACCCATGAGCATTATGGATATATGATTTATTACACACCAAACAGCTGATAGTTAGGGCTCATCCTTATTCAATTGCTTTTCCTTCCCTGACAGAGATGATGATGATGGCTCCTGTGAAGATTATATTTTTGTTCTGTAAACATCAATCTTGCTTTAAGTGAATCAAAAGGAGAGAGCTGAGCTGAGATGACAGATTTAGAGTAACATTTGACAATAAAGAAGCATTTAAAGTACTGGAACTGTAAGAAGTGCTCACAATAAGTATGCAGATTGGAAGAATGTCTGCCACTGAGATCTGCTACAGATTACAGATGGTTTAAGGAAATCCTTAAAGTGTTGGAAATGATTGTGTTAGCTGGAACTGTGTAATTTGATAGAATTATACTTTTCTCCAAAGCAGCATGCAAATGAAGGGAGACACTCAAGCTTCAGTACAGCAGGAGACCTTGGAGTAAGAAGTAGTAAGTACGAAGTCTTTTCAAAGTGCAAAGAGATCAGGTTAAGAAGTAAATGCAAGTTAGACATGTCATTGTGTTAGGAGTGGAGAGGAGATGTTCTCGGAGGAGATGAGTCCTCAAGAGATTGTTAAAGACGGAGAGGTCTGATACCATAGTAATAAGTAGTCTGGTAATGTTATGAGTAAACCCTCTTGCCCTGATGTGAAACACTCCCCTTGCCAAAATAAACAAGGGTATTTCCTCAATACTTTGATTTTGTGGCTCAACTTTCTGGACCATATCTGGCTCCACACCTCAGAGCTGTATCTGGCCAACGCGTGGTTCCATTTTGATGAGACCAATAAGACAGAGCAGGATGTCTGGATGTATTTCAGAGAGAATCCAGCCTCGTAGCCATTTTCCTTTACATCTGTGTCAGCACCACAACTGGGCCAATTTGCTTTAACAATATCCCATCCAGTGTCCTAACAGTTAACAGGAAAAGCATGAGGGGAAATGCTTTTTTCTTCATTTGTGACCTGCCTCCTGACAGCAAGTAATCGAGATCAGATATTTAATTTCCACATCTTATCTTTGCGGCACTGATGGCTGTAAAATGATCCTTTGGCAGAGAGCTGCGACTGTTCCCAACAGGGGGTCCATCCTGCCTGAGTCCGCTCACTGGCATCATCAGGAGGAGCAGCTGCAGGGAGGACAGAGGAAGGTCACAGCCCAAATGATAGGCTGAATGTCCAGAAACAAGAGAGCCTTGGCCCTGGGTTTTCAAGGTCGAGATTGATATACAAATCTCCACAGAGTGAAAATAGAGCTCACAGTGGAGCTCATTAAGGTGGCACAAAAACACTTATAAAGCAAATGCTACAAAGCCTCCAGTGCATTTTCTGTCATTTTGCATACCAACTGTGGGTTACTTAATATGCTACTGCATATAGTCTGCTTTTCAATAACTCGCCATAAATCTCAAGTGCTCACTGACCTCAAGGAATTACTCCCCGACTTTGTTACAACATCCGAGAGTGGAACTGAATCCCATATTTTCAGCTTACAGTTGATGTCGTGAAATTGAACTTTGTATCAGAATCAGGGAGCGTATACCTTGCAGGAAAATGGAGCTCTTGCCATCAATCACTGCATTAAGTTTATGTGCTGTATTTACATTTTCAGAAGTCGGGACAAGAAGCTATTTTGTGCTGATTTATGATTCCACTTGTCCTCCATTGTGTCTGAATTTCTGCTGCCTTTGTTGGAATGGAATACAATGTGGCGATAACAGCATGTTGCAATAAAAAGTGAACACAATGTCCATCATTTCACTTTCGGGAAAACGTGAACTGCAATAGTCAGCAGGTATTTATGTATGCAAAAGTGACCCAAATGTCAATAAGGGGGGCTTATTGGAGTCGTGGTCATGACTGGATAATGAAATTTATTTCAAGAAAAAAAAAGTTCAAGATTAAAGGATTAGAAGTGATTGCATTAAGCCTCTCCACTAAGTGTTCACTAAGTGTACACTTCATGAACAAAATGTGGATTTTCACTGATAAGACAAGTTCAAGCAATTTTCAACTCATTTTAGATTCTGAGCAATACTTGACTCTTCTTTGCAGTGAGGGTGGGGGGTGGGAGGGTGAAGTAATGCTCTCTCGTTAGACTTCTTTACTTTTTAATTTCATTTCAGGGCTTCCCAAAAATCGATTTATTTATATCTGTTTGGAGATTATCAGCCGGGTTTTACTGAGAAACATCTTCCCTTCTCTCCTGGCTTTTGATGACCTCAGTGAAGCAACACCGGCGCTGTGTTTATGCAGCCCACAAAATCTCATTTCATTCACCCCATCTGCTCTGCCTCGTGCTCAGACTGGGACACATCTGATTAATATTTCTCATTTTGAAACAGGGGTCACATTTCCCCCAGAAACACATGTACGTCTTTTTTTTTTCTCCATTTTGATAGTTGGGTTGAAATTATATATATATACATATTGGCTATGAGATTGCCAATATGAGACTGGCTTTTACTGCACATATTGCCACCAGTATTTTCCTGTGCTCTCCTCGAGTCAACACAACACAATGCAGCAGTTCAGTTGGGATGCAGGCTGTGTATCGGGTGGGACGGGGGATCAAGCTGGGTCAACCACAATATGTCAGTTCTTTGGCAGGCTGGGCAGTGAATGATTCACTACTTCAGTTGTGTTAGCAGCACTTTTTGTGGACAGCCACCAAAAGGAGTTTGATACAAGCAGTCTTTTTCAGCCTTCAAACACAGCAAATGATGTGGCTGAAAGAATGACTCCCATGCAACATTGGGAATTTAAGTATCCAGATGTTTTCCTCCCAAGCTTGTAATTATCACACTTGTTTTATGGGACAGCTATGTACACATACTGACTCTAACTGATTTTGTGTCATCACTACTTTTTTTGCCGACAGTCTAGTTGAAACTATCAATTAACTCAGTCACTGAGCACTTAGAGAGAGAAAGATATAACATAAAATCTTAACTTGACCTAATATGTCCACTTTGCAACTGATACTGAACAGTACTGTCATGTGAAATGTGTTCCATATTTAGAACATATCATGTAAACAGGTGCCCATGCAACAATTTGGTTTATATATTTTAGGTGATCATTACCAGAAAACATTGAAGTCATTGAGTTCCTGGAGAGAAACAGCAGTTCTCATCTGGCTGTAGGCTCGAAGGTTTGTTCAAATTCCCTGTAATTCCCCCATGTGCAAGAGACACATGGCATTAAATCAAGCTTCAAACATGTAATCATGCTTTTGTATGCATCAAAGAAAGTGTCAGCAGTTAATAATTAAGTAGAGGATGGACCTGGATAATTATCATAGAGCGACTTCAAAAAATGAAACAAGTTAAAGTGCAAACACAAACAGTTGGTTCCATGGCTGTGTTCCAATGAGGGATAAGCACTGAATCAACATCTTCAAGATTTCACCCTGTTGTCCTTAAGAAGAAGAAGTTCTCTGAACCTTATCCCCACAAGGTCCTCCAGTTTCCTCGTGGCAGGTTTGTTTTCCGCCAATTTGGTCTTGTCTGTGTTCACTGTGTTCAAAAACATGCTCATTTTACAGATTCCCATTATAATGTGCTGCTATTTGAGTCTTGTTTTGGTCGTCCTGTTACCGACCCCACAGCTTCCACACTGCAAACGCTTATGATATGGTAGGATACAGACATGCAGTGCGCTGCTTTCCAGGTTGCTAAGGAGAAACATGTCATTAATGTGATAGAGATTTGTTGCGGTGTTCGTGAAAACACTCCAGCACCTGTGAGCATTTCAGCAATTAGCAACCACTGAGAAAAGCTCCCAACCACTCAGAAACTAACTTGAGAGACCAGCATGTTTCACCTTGGTCAGCTTGTAAGTTTTTTTCTGTTGTCTAGTTTTGATACCGAAATGTACTGTTTTCACAAAAATATGTCCTTTCATAACAAGGAGCAATCAAACAGTAGTTAATTAAAAATATTGAAATTGTAGTTTGACTGTTGGATTGAAAAAAAAGTGATTAAAACATTCCTGTCTAATAATACTGTCCAATTTTAAAAAATCTTTAGAAGTTAATCCCTGGGATAAGGAGCACGTGATTGGAAAGCTGTCTCGCCTTGGTCGGAGCGAACATGAGTTTTGTTGAGGGTAAGCTGTTATTGAGTAATCTTTAGTGAGCACTGCCTTCCCAGTGTAACAGAGGTACAAGGTATGAAGGCAGCTTCTGAATTAAAAACAGATACTTGCTGGATAACAGAGGGTCAAACCTGGGAGGAAAATGGCAAATGGTGTGTCTAAATAATCGAAAAAAATCACAAAATGTTTTGATTCATTTGATTATTTTTTTGGATCTGGCACCAAAAGCATGACTATAGGTCCTGGCACTATTGAGCACATGCTTAGGATTTGTGAGTGATTTCTTAATGATGATGTGGCTTTTCTGGGACCTTTCTGAAACTTTATTTCTATGTTTTTGTTCCCTTCTGGGAACAAAAACCCTTCTGGCCAAAATGTCATCAATCTCCTGTGTAGCCCAAGCTGCTTTTTTATAAATCCTTCTAATCTGAAATTCTTGTACTGTTTCATCAGTCTCAGGGGTGACAGCCTCAATTCTGGACAATATGAAAAAAATGAACCAAATTTTTCTGCAAAGAGCAACACAACCTGTGTTTGCATCGGCCTCACAATAATGATAATAATCCTGGCCACCTGGCCACGTTGGACATTCACATTACAGTTAAACTGGTTGATTAGACTTCTGCTGAGGTGGACACTGAGGGGGTTGTGGGGTTGGTTATAGACTGAAAATTTGCTGAAGTCATCAAACTGTATTATCCTCAAAGGAAAGATAAAGCTGTAATCATCCCACTTTAACAAGTGTGTGTAAAGTCCCTCTAATCCCCAAACTTTATTTTCCTGTCCCAGTTACGTCATATGCAGGCAGAGACCTGAAACCCACAACATGTTGCAGACTCTCTCTGAACAAAAAAGAGTCGCACCAGCTGGGTGTGGACATCACCTTTTCTCTGCAATAATTTAGACCGTCTGGATAAAATCAGAATACAATCCAAATTATCCCTGAATTATAACAACAACTTTCAGTCCATGTTGGTCCGTCCTATGGCCCAATCACTGGAGCCAGTAACAGCAATGGATGATCCAAAATTGCATCAGTCCTTCAAGCCATATCACATCAATTCAAGTAATACGCCCCAAACTCAATTTCCAATATTTTGTTATGACGCTCCCGTGACAATTTTTCTGCAGTGAGAGAAATAACACGAAAGCTTCAAACTTATCTGCAGCAGTATTCACCATCCCAGCAACCTTGTCACCTTTCATAACTGCCACTTTGTCACAGGAAGAGCAGGTAATGAGGTGGTGTGTGTGTGTGTGTGTGGGGGGGCAGAAGATGGCACCACAGGGATAAAATAAAATAAAAAAGGCTAAATTTAGATTTTTAGTTTGATTTAAGTTTGCACAAACTGCGGAGGCTATCCACTTCTTTCAATGCTGCTCTTTCATCTGCTTTGTAAATTTAGAGACTCGATTCATTTCATATCAACAGCCTGAATTAAAAAACAAGGGACTGACCAGTTGGAAGCATCAGCAGAAGTATTGTTTATTTATTTGAGCCCCTTCTTAGGCCCACAGGTTTCTGATTTCCCCCACATGTGGCTTTTTCAACTTCCAGAGCTTTCCAATCCATTTTTCAGTTTTGTTTTTAGTGTGTGGCGCAGCTGTGCCTTGGCCAGACCCTGGCCACACAAGTTTTACATTTTGTGCCCCAGCAGGAATGAAAAATATAAATAGAAAAGAAAAATTCTCTCTGTGTTTTGTCAATGCATTTTTTCATTTTCTAATGTGCTGACCACTACAGCATTAGCGAACCTTGGTGAGCATGGTTTTACTTTGAATGGTAATGTTTACATATAATTGTTTTTAGCAGGTGAAAAGGGGAAACGCCATAAGGTTTCGTTGGAAATCTCTGTAACCCCAGCTCTTGTTTTCCAGTTTGAGGGATGTACACCCCATTCCTGAAATATGATCTCATTATTGCAAGTGTAACCATTGTGTTTTCAGACTGACTCATTAATCTCACAGGATGAATTCTCATTAGGGTGGAGAAAAACAATTCTCTCTTTCTAAATAGCAGCTTTTTTTTCTTTGCTGCTTCCTGCCCAGTGGCTTCAGTTGGATCCTTAAGCTTGAGTCTTGTTTTTCTGTGCTCAGTAACTCAATGGCCTGTGGTGATGAAAAAGGCCCTATATTCCTATTATCTGATGTTGACTCACACTATATCTCTACCATGTCTGGCCATACACACACATTTTTGCACATTCCTTTTTTTCTTTACCTCCATAAAATGCGGAAATCGACTCATTTACAACCCTTTTGCTGAATTTCATGGTCATTTGTGAAGATAACGGATGGCTACCACCATTATTCCATCCGATGCCAGCTCGCCAAAGGGTTAAGCGCTCCTCTCAGGAGCTTCCCATGCTCCTGTATAAACCTGTAGTGCAGATGAGAAGCAGAGTGTGCGTGTGTCACTGAGGTATGTGTTCGTGTACACACCCCGATGAAAGGGAGTGTACATGCAGACAGAACACCTTCACCCTCCTGTCTCCTGTCTGTTTTACCTCAGGGGGAAGCACCAGCTGCAACAGTCATGCTCTGTAGGAGCCTAGAATTTATTCACCAGGGAGAGACACTTAACACCGCAGCCATGGGGAAGCAGGTAAGATCTGATAAGAAAACATTTAGTGGCATTGGGTTAAGGGTGTTTAATCAGTGTGTATTAAATTTTGTTGTACAGAGTGGCTACGCAAAAAATCCCTTGGGGACTTGGACTTTTGTGTTTAGACAGTGTAATGCTTAAGCCCAACAAAATTTCTGCCAAAGTTAAAGTCTTCTTGAAATAGACAAAAAAAAAACTACAGCAATGCACATCATGAGCTCCACATTGTGTGTCTACTACATGTCGACGTTGATTTCTTCTTTGTGAATCTGCACACTGCATAGTCAGCACAGTCAGGAAAACAGTGAGTGCACGTACAGGTTTTCACAACAAGAAGTTGCTTTTTCTGGGTAACACATTAAAGGGGTGCTGGTCGGTTGTTTGTGTTTCTTGCTATGAAAGTTAGTTTAGAGAGAGAGCCAGATAAGCAGGTTCAGTCTTGTTTGCACATGCTGACATTTGAATACACTTCTGAGATATCAGCTTCCCCATAAACCCGCTGCTGGCAAATCATCGAACTGGCAACAACAAAAAAAATAATTCTTGAGCTAGAACACAATCTGTTGTCATATTTTCTGTAATTTTACAAGATAGCATACGATTTTCAATGAGCGGCACTGCTCTCCTATTAACTTTTTTGTTTTTGGTGAGAGCCAAAGCAATGTTATGTTGTTCTAAGGGAGAACAGAATGAGTAATTGTGCCAAATAACTGTGGATAGAGAACTCTGGCGAATTCATTTTGGTTTTCAGTGCTTTCCTTCATGCAAACATCTGGTTCTGCTATTGCTCTGAAATGCCCTCACTCCCTCAGTTTTAAGACACTGAAACCGAAGTTTTTCTTTCTTGGTATCACTCTTTTGTAAATTATATTCATCCAACCGCCCTTTTTTCATATTATGAATTGGCCAGGGAAGACGATTCATTTGAATGACTTCCCTGGGTGCTTTGGATGTCTGGGGATCTTAAAATATATATTTTTTTTAAATCTCACTCTCGCTCTCATTACATAGCTCTGTTTCTTCATTCTTTGTTCCAAATGATAAACAAAACTGTCTCTGTCAGCAGCTGTGAAATCTCTGGGCCTGCTTGTTGTGACAGGGTGAGAGCTGATTCTGGTTCACCGAGCCAATACCTGTACATGGAAGTGGTGTACTTGTGTGTGAGCATTGGTGTGCGGACTCACCACTCTGTACAGCTTAAGACTATTCTTTTATCAGTGAAACAGCTGAGGGAAAAGCAAATGTTTAATCCATTTTAAACTCCTGAGAATGCGCTTGACGGGCCAAGACTGAGGAATGTGTCCTGCGCTGTCTTGAAAGAATGCTGTGTTGACATGGAGATGGAGCGGAAGTGAGGATATTTTGTGTGGCCACACAGAGCCGGGCAGAAAACCAATCAGCTTGACTGCATTCTTAACCTTTAGCGCATCTGTATCACAGCAGAGACCGGCCTCGCGTGTTTACATTTTTCATACACTGGCGGTTATTGTTGATGGTTGCTAACTGCGGCGGTGACAGTGCTGTCAAAATGACTCGTCCTAAGGAGAGAGTGTTTTGCAAAACATGCCTCAGCCCAGATTCAGCTGACCCAGATCCCAACAGCTGGACCTCTTCCTTTGGCTCTGACAGTCTCCTTGGACACATGAACACAGCACACCACAACAGATGTTCAGACCTCCTCCAGCACATCTCAGTGTAGGAGGTTTGAGCATGGCGGTGTCTCCTTTTCTCTGACTAAAGGACAGAGGAACAGCAGTGTTGTTAAACCTCCTTATTAGAGTTAGAAATCTAACTTTTATACCTGCCTGCATTGAATAGATAATGTCTGTAAATGTTGCCACTGCTTGTAAAAAAAAAAGACTGTGAGGGGGTGGTTGAGTGCTTCACGAGCCCCATATCTGATAAGATAATGTATGTGTTGTTGAAGGGAGATTCTCGATAAAGATGTGACACCACTTTCCCATCCCTTTAGAAGCTGGAAGCAATTACAGACTTCTCCAAGCAGCAAAGAATGCAGCAGGCGTTCACCACACGCTTTCCAAAGGATTTTTTTTTTCAGGAAAAAACATAAAAGCCAAGACTTTCAGGCTATGAAGTTGTGGTGTGGACTAAATATAACACATGACCTTACTTTCCCAAAAACTGCTTCTCTCTTTCATTTGAATGAAGAAACGCCAGGCAGGACTGTATTTCACTGTGTTGTTTTCAAATACAAAGTAGTAGTGTTTTTCCTTGTTTTTATCATCTGATCTGATACACAGGATAATGGTACGTCACTTTGAACATTGCCAAAGTGTCTTAATGGTATCACTCCTTAAAATGACTTACTGGTAGACTCAACAAAATCCCAGAACAAAAATATGTCTTTGTTTTATATATTACATTAAATCTTTTCATGGACCATATTAAATAGGAGAGCCGGGCTAAAAATCGATTACAGCTGTTGGCAAAACAACGAACGCAGTGCCAACAAGGCAGCTATGTCCTCAGAGGAAGAGAATCAATTCCAGGTCAATGCCCACCACAGCCCTATGTGTTCTGCAAGCTAATCATAAAGCTGTCTAAATGCATGTCGATACTGACTAATGTCATGAGTTCAGCAACTGTTTTGCACTCTTCAGTTTCCAACTTGCAGTTCACAGCTTTAACAGTTAGAACGAGGGACAATTTTCTCTGATTTTGTCCCAAATTGCACCAAATAACACCTCTGTTGAAAATTAAAGATAAAATTGCAGCAACGTGTTAATTGGCTTGGTTCTAACATGTTCATTTATTTTGCTTGATGTTTGGATTTATTGTGTGTTGCTTAGTTATGGATAATGTGCCTTGGGGATGAAAGCAAATTAAAATCTTGAACCTTTGCCACGACAGGGGCTGACTGTGCCTTTCATCTTATTGTTTGTTGGTTGTTTTGTACTGTCCTGGTTGGGGGAAACAATTATTGGTGCTTTGATCGTGGGTGTGCTATCGAAAAGACAATCTTGACGCCAAAGCATGTGCGAGCTCAATTAGACATGTGCACTCAGATGTTAATTACTGTTATTTCGGATAGCTTAATGGCAGCCCTAACGTGATAAAGATATTCTGTTTTGTTTTGCCTTTGCACTCATATGTGGTCTGCGATCTAGTGGGTAATTTTTAATAGGCAGCAGAAAGCATTTATTTTCAGCATGTATAGAGCTGTGTGTTAAATGCAGTGATGCAGCATTGCCCTGGAGACTGGTCCCATCTGTTCTGGGCCTGGTTGTGTAGTCAGAAACTCATCAAAATGTGGTCCCAAAGGTTTATGCATGACCCCACCCCCTCTTTGTCTCTCCATTTGGTACCTCTTTGTCTTATTTCTGGGAGGGTGGGGAGCCAGGGGCAAGAGCTCAACTCCAGAGAGGAGAGAAGGGAAGGGGGGGTTGATGGACCTAAGCATTAATGGAGACAGTATCCATGAAATAACCCAGTGGAAGTGACGCTTCCTGGGCATGTTTTACGCTTGCGTGAGCATATGGCTGGGGCTGGGTCAGGGTGGGGAGCTCCAGCAATGAGGGCGGGAGCGTGGAAAGAGACTACCCAGGATGCTACTGTGTGTTTTGTTTAGTGTCTCATCCATGTGCTACTGAAAGAGAAAGCTGAGACATCAGAGGGAGTTGCATCTTCTTGCTGCGTTTCAGAGGACCACCCCGGACGACAGTGCGTAAGTCAGGCTTACTGCTCATTTTCTGGCTGCTGCATGGGAAAGTTGTGATGATTTGCTTGAATGAGCAATTGTGGTGAAGTTGTTTGGCTCATATCCAGTCTGTCTTTGTGCCTTTGTGCTGATCATATATGTTTTGTTCTTTTCTTTCTTTTTCTGCGTAATGTAGATTGGGACACCTCAGATTACATATAGATTTAGGATTCCTTTGTGTAGTGCCACATGAGTTCTTACTTGCTCGTAGCTGAGCACCAAGTTGAGGGATAACCTTGCAACATGATGACGTAGCTTACAAATGTCTGCTAGCCTGGTCCCCGAGAGAAACCCTGTTTCCTTTGTTGCCCATCAAAGTATATTTAACATCATATTTCACAGCCTATTATGTTCCAACTTCTTATCTTCTCCTTCAGGAGGTCTTTTCTGGCCCTTTTCAGGTCTTTTTTCAAACTAATACGGCCTGATGTGCCAGCCGCCACCACCAAAACTGCCTTAGGCAGCAAGTGCCCTTATTTAGAGGGATGAATATTCATTTATTGTGAATAATGTTTTCAACACTGCTGTTACTTATTGATAAAGGAATTATGTACAGCATAATGCAACATATTTTCTGGAGGTAATTCTGCTAGGATTACACCGAGAACATCAACATCTTGTATTAGAGATCTTGATTATCAAATGAACAAATACATAAACATAAAATATAATTGTTATTGTCAGCTTTCTGATGTCTGGCCCAGATTAAATCATGGCGTTGAGTCTAATTCACTAAAATTGCTACGATAGATGTCAAATATCTAGACGCAAACAGCGCATCTTATTCGTTTAGCTTGCTGTAAGTTAAATTGTTATTTTGTCTGTTTTCCAGACTGAAAGCCAAAGGAACTTCTGTGCCTTAGCTTGGATTGAGGATCAGGTTGGGTTTCCAGTGGATGAGTTGGGGACACAAGTTTTCTTTCTTTCTTTCTTGGAATGGTTAAAACAGAAGACGTTTTTCTACTTAATGTTTTATTATATTTCCGAGAGGGGCGTGAGTTTGGATTGATCCTGCACTACCAAACCATTTTCACCTTTAAAAAAGCACCAGGCTCAAATGTCAGTGTGACTCCAGCATCCGTGCAAATGTCATTGGTTTTATGGCTTTTTACTGCAGCGAAATAGATCTCAACGTGAAAATATGACATGGCAAAGTCATTTCACAGACAATTTATGGATATATACTGTAGTGCTGTGTGGCCTTCGGCAGCACCAATAACGTTTTCTTGTGGATTCCCTTGCTGTTATGAATTACTGAGGTGGTGGCACACATACTGAGAAGTGATGGGAGAATAATGTAGCATTGCTGTCTGTATGTTTTTACATGGGAAATTGATTTATGCGGTGCTGTTTACAAATCCATTTGCGTGTTGGTAATGCGTGCAGAATGAGCCAAGCAAAAGAGTCACAGCAGAAGTCATGCTTAATTCATCTATTATCTCTCTTCACTTGTCAGCCTAAGAGTTGAGTCGTGGTCAATGGAAGCGGAGTGAACCCTCTCGGGCGCTGCTAACAATGTCTTTGCTCATTTATTCTCCTCAAAAAAATGCAGCAGACTTCAGATTGGCGTGGGTCGTTGGGAGGAATTGGAGAGTGACAGACAGCAGTAGGCTTGACTGAGAAACAAACAAGCTGTGAAGAGAGAGCTGAAGGTTTGCCAGTGAAAAGATTAGAGTGGCATCTGGCTCAAGTGCCAAGATGCATCCTTGCTTTTGCCACACTGTCATGGCAACTGAGGCTTTACGCTTTTCTCCCCCGTCTCCGCACCAAGGATCCAGACTTTACCAAGAGACATTTAAAGAGCTTGAGATCATTCACACTGACCCCAGCATCTACCTTGTTTGTCTTGTAGAACATAACACGTGTGAAATGGACATTTGATACATCAGCATGATTACTCACTCATTTCCATAGCTTTATTTTCTTCTGAATGACATGTAAATGAGTGAGCTGCATAAAAGTCTATTATAAATGTGCAAGTAACCTCAGCTGAGCATCTCCACAGGCCCATCCATCCTCGTGCTCCCATTTGTCATGCAGGGCACCTCTGTTCCCTGGTGACCAATCAGAAGTGCCTCTTTGGTGGCTAAAAGCACCCCCCCCTCACCACCTCATCATCAGATGTGATTGACAGCCTCCCACAGGAAAGGAGAGGGGGGGTATTTACCTCCTTATGTTCTCATGGGACTAAGTTAATGGTCCCGGCCAACAAAATAATACAAAGAGGGAAAAAGCCTGAGAAGTCAACGCCTGGTTGAACCATTTGCAGCAGCTTTGGCTTCCTTTAAGAGGGGATTAGAGAAGAAGCTGTGTGAAGAGAATTTCAGAGATAGCTGTGAGACGGACGAAGCAGCAGAGCCCGGACACAAAGTAGGAGCTAAAGGGTGGCTTCTGAGGAAAGCCCGTGTTTTTAGAATAATCTCTTCCTGGGCTTTATTTCTGTATTCATCTTTCACTCGGACTGCAGACTGTTTCACTGACTGAGTAACTGACTGCGAGGTAAGGAATGATCTGCAGTTCCAGTGGGACACTTTCAAGCCTCCTCTAAGTCTCGTTTACTCTTTAAAGTTGGATGGGTTCGAGAGAGTTTTGGAGAGAGAGAGTTTTCTACAGTAAACATGCTTTGCAGTGTTGTGAAAGCTGTTTGAAATTTAGCAATTTATTCCAATGAAAACAAAATATCAATGGTAATGTCACGGTCAGCTTGTTTTTCAGTAGTTTTATCTGCAGCCGAATTTAATTATTTTTAAGACTTAATTATGTGTGTTTCCACACTGCACATTACCGCCATCATCACTGAATTTTTGAACTGAGTCTCCTGTGATTACCAAGGTGTTAATGTGTTTAAGTTTTTTTTTTAAGGTTTTCAAGCCATTATTCATCTTAACATACCTTTTCATCTCTCTCCTTTTTTCTACAATTTATTGAACCCTGCAGGCTAAACTGAAACACAAGGACTCCTGGCAGGGGCTGTGGGTTACGACTAATCCAAATCAATCCATGCCGTATGCGCTGTGGTTTTACCACATAACATAAACATTTGTTTTACACAGAGATACTGTATCAAAAACAGTGACTCGACGTTGCTGACAAGGTCTTCTCAGGTAACGGCATCTGGCTAACAAACATCTAACCCCATATTTAAATGATGATCGTGGCCTCAGATCCAATTGATCATACTTATCTTGATCATCGTCACTGTTTGGATGCCAACTGTGTCAGCCCGCACATGTTTGGGAACGTTTTCCACACAGCCAAAGACTGGA
Source organism: Psettodes erumei (assembly GCA_016785225.1). Taxonomy (NCBI): domain Eukaryota; kingdom Metazoa; phylum Chordata; class Actinopteri; order Pleuronectiformes; family Psettodidae; genus Psettodes; species Psettodes erumei. The sequence goes on from JAFBJZ010000360.1 coordinate 701,001, forward strand.
GAACACATGCCAACAATCTGAGACAACTTTCAACACTACCTAAAGTCAGCTGTCGCAACCACAGTGCATTCCTGTGTGTTTTCCATGGCGGTGAATGAGTTCCATGGAAAAACAAAAGGGTGTGATCACTTTGAGAAATAAGGTTGCTATAAGCTAACTTAAGTTTCACAACCAGTGGGTTTTTTTCTTGATTAACATCTGGGTGAACGTGCTAACTGCCTGTAGACGTGGTCGTTGTCTCTGAATGCACCTCCATGGTAGAATTAGATTTGCACTTGGCCACTGACAAAGCAGCCCTCTTGTCCTCTGAGGGTAACGTGATCATCATTGATTCCTGTGTTAGCTTATGCACCGTTTCATTTGGCTGTACTGAATCTTGCCTTGAGCGTGGAACATACAGAATTTTCAACAGCAATAATCTAAAACTGAGTTTGCTCAGTTTGTTCAGATATTTCCTGAAAATTGTTGATATGATTTAGTGACTTTCATCTTACCAGTTATGCAAATATCAAGAAAAGATGTCCTTTCAATGTAGCCATTGTTTTTCATGGTGTGCAGTCCAGCTTTTTGTGAAATGTTTATTTGAGGATGACAAAATATAAAAAAAGCTTTGTTGAGAATTATGGCAGCACTCCATGCTCTGATAGCCCTGAGTGATGGACCAAACCAGCAGACGTCCTGCCCCTTTCCTATGATTGGCTCGTGCAACAATTTACAGCCCACTGTGTCTAAATGGGATAGGTACAATTCTCAGTGAGAGGAAAGAAAAAGGGTGGGAAGTTTCGATCCTCCTGCTGATTTGCAGTAGGCTTAGAGAACCGTGTTAGAGGGTCAGGAACTCAGAGAGAGAGAACAGGGGATTGGAGTCACTTTGTTCAAAGTTCTCCCCACTGCGGTGGATAAGCTGTGCAGAGCTCCAGACATCAACTCCAACTGACTTTATAGGTGGCTCTTGTCCTCTCTTGCCTGTTTATGGATGTAATCATGTGGCGGGTAAGTCAGGGGGTCATTCTTAATTCAGTCTGTATGTTCTGTTATTGCGCTTTTGCGCTTTGCTGCCAAAACACTGAGTCACCGTATATTTCCAAGCTTCCAGGCAGTTCTCTGTGCAAGCGCTGTGTTTGTCTAGCCCTGTTGTGCTCACAGATTCTTTCATGTTTTCAACTGTGGATAATGCTTGAGGGATACGATGACTAAGTGAGAAGGCCGAGGGGGGATTTTGTAATTTTTTAAAAAAGAGTGGGAGTAACTTTCCAGTGTAAAAGCAGCTGTTCAGTATACCTGTATGCTTGGAAGGACTTGCTAAAATATGCATTTCTACTCCGGTTCTGGCTAAAAGAATATAATTTGCAGTATTAATCCTGAAAGTACAGTTACAGTAGGCTATCCTTTCCATTCTTTTATCTTTTTATTCTTGGTAACTCAATTTAGATCCACTGTAGCACTGAGGCGAGATTAAAAAAAAAAACAGCCTCTCATTCATAATCTGGCAGCAAAATATCATTTACCTCACCGATAAGATAAGAGATACAGATGTTTCTCCCCTGCAACTTTCATATCCATATCCAATCCTCCTGGACGCGGTTTGTGACAGGCCTACATGCTACATAAAAGCACTCAGGAGTCTCGTTACGTGAAGATAAAGAAGAGCAAAACTGGGACATTGCAGCCGGGTCTGTTGGTTTCCCTTATTAATTAGTAACTTATCTTGTTCCTGTGAGGAGGAATGTTAGACATCTTACCAGCCGAGCGTGCCAGCCTTTGATCACTTCTGTGACAAATAGATATTAAGCTCCCACCGTGGCAACACGTGTGTGTGTGTGTGTGTGTGTGTGTGTGTGTGGGTGGGCATTATAAGGAACTGCTTTTAGGGTAAAAGGCGGGATTAACTGGAGGGCAAATTTGCGCATAATAATGGTTATTACTGTTGTTGTTGTCGCTTACCTGTAGAATTGAGGGGTATAAAAACATGCCATGTTAAATCTGCACCATTCTTTGAATTATGGCCGTAATGAATGTAAAATGTCACTATTCAATCTTGGCATTTTTCACGGCGGTAAAGGTCACTCACCTTTGAGGACGGTAACCGCGTTTGCTGTAGTTCACGCATCGGCCACACGATGTCGCTCTGCGAATGTTTTCCCCCGGAAACCAACACAACCCCATCATGGTTTACTCACAGCTCATCCACACACAAACAGGCTGAGGTCCGGTTCGCGTGCGTTGTTTTTTTTTTTTTTTAAATGAAACGCGAGTTGGAGCTCGGTGAGAAACTTCTCCCGTCCGGACTCCCAAGCAGCAGGCCGCACACCCCATGCTTGGAAAAGTCGCTTTTTCCCCCGTGAAGTTCCTGTGGTTGTGGGAAAGGATACAGTGTTTCCCCCCGCTGATGCCACCTGCCAAGCCGCAGAGAGGAAATGAGAGTTCGGTGCAACTCCTGACGCTGACCACGATGACCTATAGGACAGCGCACACAGTAAGCGTGCAGGGGAGCGAAGGGAAAGAAAATGTTTCACTGACCTTTTAAACCTCTATTTCCAGTTCTAAGCCATTAGCTACGAACATGATCCGCATTACCCAGATTCTCAGCTTCATTATAAAGCATCCTTTTGAGTTTTGAGTCGGGATGGGAAGCTGCTCTGAGCCATCTCTCGCTGTCATTGCAGTTTAGCGTGCGTTATCGTCAGTCTGACAGCTGAGTGCACGGCGAGAACTTCCGACACTGTCATTCTCCCCCCGTGTAATCCTGTGTGACAGACGACTTCTAAATTAAGTAGCCCGAATGTTTGGCTTTGTAATTAGCTCGCCCTCCGTAATCTTTGCAATAACAATGGATGTTGGTCAAGGCCGGGCTCCGTGAAAGCTAATCTCAGTAATGTGTGCAGCTGCAGATCAGGTAGATTTGTTAGTCTAATCAGCAGGCTTGTGCCGCCACAGCTGTAAATCACATTAGGCCGCTGCTGAGCTGGCTGCTTTGGGGAGCAGCAACAGGCCACGCATTGGTCACGGCTACGCTGCGCAGACAGGATTACAGATAAATATGTTAGGTGTCTGCCCCAGGAAAGAAGACAAGGAGCAATCACACTCTCTCAGTTGCAGAATACATTGTTCAGAGGCGTTATTAAGGGCGATAAAAGACCATGACCGAAAGGATTAGAAAGTGCTTGAGAAGGAAATTGTCTTCCTATCTGCGGCATTGTAATTGTTTAATCTCTAAATGACTCATTGTTTCCCAGTCACATAAAACTCCAGAGGTTAAGGCAGCGCTCAAGTTCATCATTTGACAGAGCGGCTCACGGTTAAGTGCCAATGTCTCATACCTGCTGATGCACCGCATTAAACATCTTGAATCATAATTCAGGAGTGGGAGACATACAAAAAAAACATTCCTCACACCATGTTGGTGGTTTTGTCTTCGATATGAGCCTTTGATTTTATATATGATTATATACCATACCCATTTTCCATTAAATCTAACGCATAACATCATATATTTAACTTTTTTTAGCAGTCTGACATGCCAGAATAGCAATCCTCGCACATCTGTACAGTGTCTTTCACTACTGAGGTTTGTAAAGTAATAAAACTATACCCCGGCCTTGGATGCAAAACTTAAAATTGCATAGAGGATGAGGAAAGCAGCCGTCCTTCTCATCAAACGGCTGCACAACTCACCTGAGAAGTCCAAAACTAGCTGCTCCCTCCTGAACACAGAAGTGAGCAGAATTGCATAAAGACGAAGCAGATGTGTAATGTCATTTGTAAACCGTTTTGCATGGATCTTTTCTTCAAATCCCCTACACTGATACTCTCATGATACTATATTTCATCCCAGTCGGAGATTACACAGAAGAAATGTGGGGAATTCCAGTCGCATTTCCACGTGCACCTCTGAGGCAGCAGTTACTCCCACTCACCATGTGTGAACTTTAGCGTTTTGTTGTTGTTTTTTGTCGTTTGAAATAAAAATTCTTTGACAGTGTGTGTCTCAAAGATAGGACAGTCACTCGGGGGATTCCTTTGAATGACAGCAGGATTCAAATTGAGCACAGCGGGGGGGGTATGGAAATAGATGCACATGGTAAGCAGATGGTACCTCGTCCACTCCCCCAACAGGGCCAACTGGGACCGAGTCGGTTGTAGCAGATGATGTTACGCAGCGTCTGTCTTTATTTGTAGTCGTGTCTGTCAGAGTGGATGATCGGTGTCCCTCGGTTTCGCCGTGAGCAGGTTTAATGGGCGTTTCATAAGATGGACGTAGTTTTACTTTGCTGTTACTTTGCAGCCGAGAGCTGTATTGTTTCTAGAACTGTGGCAATCAGGATGTGTTGTTTACACCCCACACGAGCCCGTGCAGGGACAGGCAACAGATGTAATCCGCTGCTTACCCTTCACCTTATCTGTCGGACGCTGAGGAAATCGCAGGCTTCTGTCCCATGTTACGGACGAGTCCTGCCGCCTCTCATCTGCCTCTCTGCTCTTGTGTCTTCAGCCTTTCTCACTGATTTCCCAGCGGCGCAGCCAAGAAAAGTTCCAATCCACGGTATTGTGCTGCCAGAAAGCAGAGGGATGGTCACACAAGGAAACCTGAAACTGATCCTGGTGCTTTGAATTTCTGAATGGGCAGGGCTGATAGGACACTAACCTGCCTGTGAGGACATTGGCTGGGGCTCTGCACAACCCCGCGACTCCATTTATTATTTTTGACTCTCTCTCACTCTCTTGCTCACTCCCTCTCCCTCTCTCTCTCTCTCTCTCTCTCTCTCTCTCTCTCTCTCTCTCTCTCTCTCTCTCCCTCTCCCTCTCCTCTTCCAGTACTGGCCAGCACTCCCGCTGTAGGTGGAGCTGGCTTTCCTGGAATTGTCGGGCAACTTTTCCTGTTGTGCTTGCTACCTCTTGCTCAATCTCTCGCTTAGTGACAGCTCTGCTGCAGGATTACTTTGAGGCCATGAAGACTCGTGCCTTCTGGATGCCCCTCTCTATAGCATGCTGGGGTTAATAGCCGGTGCATTTGCTGTCGCAAATATATTTTCATGATTCAGGTCAGACGTTGTCCCTCAGCAGAAATGTCTCGGCCGTGCAAAGTGGGGCGAAATCCATCGGTGGGTAAAGTAAAACTGTGTATGAATGGGAGAGCTTTCAGGAGTGCGTAATCTACTTGGGGCTGTAACGTAATTTGCAGTGGCTCTTTGATACAGTGTTATTTTACAAGCTTTGTCTCACTTTGGGCTATTTTGTACCACAGGTGATGACATCAGGGGATTAGCGTCTTTGCAGTGTGTTTGTCACCCAAAGCTCTTTATTCAGTTTCTATTTAGGACAGCCTGCTTGAACTGACAACTCAACCGGTTTGACGAGACTTGAGCGAACCCAGGAGCCGCTATGTTGTAGCCGATAGCTTTGCTGAAAGTGATGCAGTGTTGTCTCATGTCTCAGAGTGAGTAATTCAAGTAATTCTGAAGATTCATGTGTCACAGTGGGATTTTTATACTGCCCAAAGATGCAAATAGCGTGTGAAATGAAGAGTGCCTGATATTTAAAGTAGAATATGTTCATGAAAATCTGTGCCCAAAGGCTCGAGGTTTAACATTTTGTTAAAGACTAAAGAGGTTTGCATAGTCAAAAGGTGTTTTTTAATCCACTGTGATAACTTTGACACACTCACATTCGTCGCTTTCACTTTAAAGAATGAAATAGCAGCGAAACAAAGGCCCACAGATGCACAGTCACCGGAGACAAGTGTAACAATCGCCTCTTGTTTAGTACAGTTGAGTGGGACAGCTGAAGGTCTGTGAAGATTTGAATAGAATGGAAAGAACAAGCCCAGGTCTGTGGCTCGGAGGTAATTGCTGTATCGACACAACTTCAAAAAGGCTACTTGTGTCCGATAGTCCTGATAATGAGCTTTTGCCTTCTTCACACATAATGAGTGGAGGTAGGGAGTTCACATGGGGAGACGCTGTGAGCACAGTGTGTCCACTCGCAGCTGGGGTGTCTGACTGGCCGGGAACAAAGGCTCAGTGTCTGTGATAGTGCGGAGCCCCAGCCCTCAGCAAGCAGGCCAATAGACTTCTGCTTGGCTGAGCTGTCAGTCTTCACTGGCCTGCTGGCCTACAGACTACAGTGTAGAGAGGAACACATGGGGACAGGCTAGACTATTCCTGTGCCAAATTAAAATGAGCCGCTCCTGCATTCTCCAAGTTGTAAGTTCAGCCAAGTAGAGCATACACAAGTCTGATATATGCATTATACGCAAACACGTGTTTTTACTTGACTGCTCTCCCGCGTGCTCATTTTATTTTTCCGTTTTGCTTTATTTCCGTGATCAGATACATGTAACAAATAGCACTTAAGACAGAATATTTTTCATGTCTTTTATCAAAATGTGTCCAGTCCAATTACATTTCATTACAGATTAACCTACTTATTATTTTCCCCAGTTGATTTGGTATTGGTTTTGAGAAGCTATAGAAAAGTGTCTGGTGAAATTCTTCCAACCCGTAGGTGATGTCGTCATTGTTGTTGTTTATGTTTGGTTGACCAACAATCCAAGATCCAAAGATATTTAATTTGCTCTCACCTCTGACAAAAATATAAGCTACAAATCAGCACAACCCAGAAGCTGAAACTCTTGCTGAAAAGTTGCTGATTTATGGACTATTAATGGGATAATCGTTTCAGCTCTACTAGACATGATGCCAAGCAAAATTTACACCCCCACGACTCTGATTCATTTCTGTGTCATCTCCACAGATAGCTGATCAGCTTCCCTGGATTTCGCAGACAGCCCCTCTTTGTTTTGCCTGAAGATGGAAACACTGGAGTCGGAGCTGACTTGCCCAATCTGTCTGGAGCTATTTGAGGACCCGCTGCTCTTGCCTTGCGCTCACAGCCTTTGTTTCAACTGCGCCCATCGCATCTTGGTCTCCCACTGCACCCCCAGCGAGCCGATTGAGTCCATCAGCGCCTTCCAGTGCCCGACCTGTCGCTATGTCATCACCCTCAACCAGAGGGGCCTAGAGGGACTCAAACGCAACGTGACATTACAGAACATCATCGACCGCTACCAGAAAGCTTCTCTAAGCGGACCGAACTCTCCGAACGAGACTCGACGCGAGCGAGCCGTCCCTGCTGACAGAAAAGCCATGACTTCTCCCGGCGACCGGGTGCAGTGTCAGTTCTGTGAGCAGGACCCTCCACAGGATGCTGTGAAGACCTGCGTCACCTGCGAGGTATCGTACTGCGAAGAGTGTCTTAAGGCCACCCACCCCAACAAGAAGCCCTTCACGGGCCACCGCCTGATCGAGCCCCTGCTGGATTCCCACCTGCGCGGGCTCATGTGCCTGGAGCACGAGGATGAGAAGGTCAACATGTACTGTGTGACAGATGAGCAGTTGATCTGTGCACTGTGTAAGCTGGTTGGCCGACACCGAGACCACCAAGTAGCAGCCCTCAGCGACCGGTATGACAAACTCAAGGTAAGACGTGATCTGTGGTTTGAGGAATGGTCTGCGACACGCTGAAAAACTGCTCCTACTAATTTTCACCCCTCACAGACATTTGTTTTCGAAAGCGCTTTTCAGCTCATACCGCATCACAGTTTGATAGGCACACAACTATTAATATGTGTTGCATTTCCATTTTCTAAAAGATAAAAGCTTGCGTTTAAGCTGCTCGATTTTATTGATGTAGAAAAGAGTCAGTATCAGCAAAGTTGAAGTTGACTATTATTTGTAAGCGCCTACATTTTTTTTTAATCATGCTTTTCCCCGAGCAACCGTGATACTGAATCAGCTTTAGAAGACTCCAAACCTTATTGTAATTAAAAATATGTCAACCGTGCTGCTCCGTGAAGATCAAATTAAGTAACTTGAACCATGCAGTGTGATCTTACTTGCAAGTACAAGTTAATGCTTCATATTGTTACGGCAAATTGGATGTATCTCAAATAAAATGTGACGCAAGCATTACCTTAAGCCAAAAAAAACATATAGCCCTACAAAATGACGTGTGTCTAGTAATAGTCTATATTTTTCTTTTTGTCAAAAACAATCCCACGAAAAGAGTCGGTCAGTTGAAACTGCTAACAAATCTGTGCGGCCATGGCCTGATGTAGCTTTACTCCCCGGTCTTCTTGCCCAGAAGCATATAAATGAGCCACGCAATTACACTGGGTGACATGTTTGTTCGTCACTATGAAAATGGACCCTGCAGTTTATTTAGAGTCGATCCCGCACAAACCGTCCTTCTACCGTAAATACTCATTAGCATACAAACCAGCCCCTTAAAATAGTCCCCAACAAATACATGTTTTACTCCTGTTTGAGTTACGTTTGCTAACAACCACAGGGCCCAGCTACACTATTTTGCCTTTAAAAAAAAAAGAAAGAAATGATGACTTGTGTTTAAAGATGTATGTCCTTAGTAGAGGCAGATGGGCTCGGGGCTTTTTTTTGGTCTTTTCATGGGATATGTTGACATTAAGAAAAAAAATGCAGAATAACGCCAACCTTAGCCTTTGGGACCAAATTTATCATAAGAAATGTGTTTGTGTTCGATACATATGGAACATCGCAGTGAAGGGAGCCGGAAGCTGTCTCTCACGTGGCCAATCGTAAATGTAACGACACCCAGATGCAAGAGACTGCTTTCACAGTTTTGGTTTAAGTGGAAATTGTTACTTTCGGCAGATGGGCTGACATCAATAAGGCATGAGAAGATGCTGCCTGCTGGAGCATAAAACGGTGGCTCTGCGCTCCTTCCATTGTGGACTTGAATGAGCTCCTCTCATAAGAGATTTTAACTTTTCGGGTCAGTTGGTCCCTATTGTGGCTCCGACAACCTCATGGGATCATTTTATAGCCGCAGCAAGGCGATCGTGCAGTGGAGTTATATTTTGAGGCCTTTAACATTGAATCGCAAGTTCTTTGTGTATAAGCAAGCAAGGCAATTGCTTAGAAATGCTAAAATAAATTGACTGTTTTATTCCAGGAATCAAGCTTTTTCATTCAGTCAGAGCATGCTCAAGTTCATCCTAAAGTTTTTCCATGGAAATTGCATGGGATAGACTGCATGTAATAAAAAAAACCTGGGTTCTCCTGGGTTTTTTTTTCACACTCACAGTGTTCACGCATGACTCACGAAAAGGAAGGTCTCCTGTATTACAAATAACACTCGAGACTCTTTTGTGCCCGATCCTCCGTTTCACGATGCTTGGCCACGGTGGAATGAGGATGCAAACGATCCTTTTCTTTTGTAACGTTTTGGTGAGATCGGCCCCGCGGTCCAGTCTTAACCTGTCTCCTTTGTTTGATCGTGCTGTCATTGTGCAGAGATCCTCTGGCCGCTCTCTCTGTGTGGGGAGTGATCATTCCAGATCACACCAGGAGGCAGACCAGGTGATCAGCATCATTTCTTTAATCACACACTCAGGGACAGATTTGTGTTATGGAACAAGCCGAAAACGCGGTCTGACTTTTCAAGAGCTCAAAATCATTTAGTGTTCCTATGATGAACAGAATGAGTGAAATGCAAGTGTAACACATTAATGCAAGCCACACTGCAGTGGGACATGATAAAGTAGCCTTGGTGGTTGTTAAGGCAACATTTAGTTAATGTACAGTATTACACTGAGATGAAGAGAGTCCTTCATCCCTTTACCTTCTGATTACTGACTTTTCTCTCCATTCTCTGCCCTATGATATCTTAATTAGCTTGATGTCATTTTTGTAATCGGATACATGTGCTTTCTTTGCTTTTGTGTCTCGTTGACCTCACGTTACGTGCCGCATTGTTAGTAGCCTCGAGTGACGGAGGAAACTTAGCAGTTCCCATCTTAGAGAGAAATTGTTTTTGTCTCGTGGCACGAAGGGCAGGACCCAGGTGGCACGCAGCTGAGCTTGTTCATAGTTGTTGATCTTTCCAAACACATGTTTACAGCCACACACTGCCTCGCATTTCTCTGAAAAGGGAGACTGTGACATTGTAAAGGCGCAAGTGTTTGTCTGTATGTATAATGTAATTATTTCTTCAGTCTTCACTCTTATTTGACATATAAGACCCTGGTCTGCCATCATGTCATTATATCTGTCATTATCTCGTCATCATCCATGATTTATATTGTGTAGATTTATTCCCTTTTGCGTTCTGGGGAGTGGTAGAAGCATATACCAACTTGCTTTGGGTGACGGGGAAGAGCTGCCAGAGTCCATTGCATGTTCAGGAAAAACCCAGTTGGTTGCCAGTCTGCTGAAGGGCTTATATATAAACAGACAAAACAGTCACATTCACAGGCAATTTTAAGTTTGAAATGAACTGAAGTCAAAGAGCTTTCAACTGTGGGAAGAAACACCAGAAAGCACCGAGATCTAAGTTCAGACCCAGGACCAAACCACAGTGCTGAAATATCTAGTATGATTTATAGTGAAACAGAGATAATTATAGTCATATTTCCAAAAAATCTATTGTAAAAAGACTGTATTTGCATCACTATTTTTTATTAGTGACACCAAACTTACAGAGCAGTCAAATGTTCAGTCAGTTTCACGCATGACTTTGTATGGTAATTATCCAATGATTAATATTCCCTGATAGGCACCTGGCCTACAGTACATAATGTTTGAAACACAGCAGAGACCTTTTGACCTGTTACTTTGTCCTGCAGGACTGACACATCAGATTACACTTTCGGCCCTTAAATTAAAAAAAAAAAAAAAAATTACAATCAGAAGAGAAACAAGTCCAAATCTGTATGCCTGTAGTATGTATGGACGAAAAAAACAATTGGGCTGATTTAATGCACATACTTGGACTGCACTGTGATATATACAGTATTCATGTACTAAAATAGCACTTCTGTCCACTGTTATGTGTTCGTGAAATGCAGTGAAAGCTTAAACTGCCCTCCCACAAAGCCAAAAATCCTAACTGTGTCTCAGGGACCTGTGGTGTTCACAGGATAACGTGACAGCCTTTTACAATGGATAAAATGTCTGATGTGGACACAGGATAAAACTCCAGGTTCCTGACAGGTCACTGTCAGGACTGTGAGAGGAAGGAAAAGAGACTGGCCAAAGCAAAGGTGTGGGACCAGAAGCATTCACTTGCAAAAGGAAGCTGCTATTCTTTCCTCTCATCGGCTTTAAATGATTTTAGGAAAGAGACTTCCATTACTGAGAGCTGTCTAAACACATGAAGAGTATTAATGTTGCAGGAGAAGCCACGCTGTAGGTGCAACGAGAAATCTGGTGCCCCAAAATGAAAGAGATGAGTTCACTTTGACTCTCACCCTTTTTGTCTTTTCTCCATATGGCTTCATTAATTCTGTGCACAGGATACTTTCAAAGCTTACACGTTTAACAACATCAGTTTGATCAGTGCGTTATTTTTCACGTGTCATTTTTAAAAGTTTTGAACCCACGTTACCTTTACCTGCAAGTGCAGCCTTTGAAATAGCTGTCATCGCCTTCTCCTCTATATAAATAAATTATATTTGTGAGAGCAGCACAATAAGGACTCAGCTATTTTGGTGCACGGTGATGCACACACCTCATAAAATCACAATGTGAGTCCATCGAAAATGGTCTACCATCCATCTGCCCCCAGCTTTGGCTCTTTGCAGGTCTCTCTTTCTTCTTCATTCTCTTCGTTGACTTGTGAGAAAAGAAAAACCTGGACAATGTTCCAAATCATATTTTTTTTGGTATTTCCAGAATAATTTTTGAAGGAAAAATTTCCATCTCAGACATTAATTCTTTAAAATCACAAATCCATTCACATATATTATTAAACACTTTAAATAATAGATTAAAACATGCAACTTGTCTGTTTTTATCTGGTCCATTTGAGACACCTCTTTTTCAAATTTTAGTGGGATTAATGTTATTGTGCATCGTATTCAATAAAACGTACAATATCAGAAGACGTTTTATTCAGGCTACCCAATTACATCAAGCTATTAAGTCTGAAACACAAGCCTTTGATTTGAGGCAGTGATTAACACAGGCGGGGTTTAGTTGTCCAAATCACTGGCAGATGCTCGGCTAAGCTCCATGGCCTCAGCAGGCGGTGCGATGGGATCTCTGGCGCACAGGGAGGACCGGTGGTGGCTCCACGCTGATCAGAGCCTGATTGTGGCCGGTGGGATCCAGTGGCAGCCTTGTATGTCCTCCCTTGTGCTCGTTGCACCCAGGCCAGATATGGACCTTATGTTCCCACTCACCTAACTCTCATCCAAGATTTATTCATCTGTTTACAGTTTGATGTGCGGGTGATCGGGAGGGGTGGGGGGAACGGGGAGGGAGGGAGGAGGGGGGGTGCAGCGTGTAATGAAATATTCCTTTTCAATTTTGTTTTGCAGCACGCTTTGGATTCCAACCTCAGCAATCTAATCAAGAGGACCAGTGAGTTGGAAAGTCTGATGGGCAAACTTATCCAAACCTGCCAACACGTGGAGGTGAGGTTGTTTATCTGTTCCCTTTCAGGTGGGGGTGGCGGCGAGGGCTCGTAACTTCTGCGGCATTTCATGGGCAGCAGCTCATTAAATTATTAACATCGTGATGAATTACTGTTTCTCAGAATGGTTTTTCATCACCCCAACAAGATTGTGTTCATTAGTCAGTAGATCATTAATTTCTTTAATATGCTGGCAGTTTGCTGCAAGTTGAGTATTTTCATATCGAGTGTGGGCCAAATATTTATAGTATATAAAGGAAGATTATACAAAATAGTTACTACGTGAGTCCTCAAAAAGCATATCAGATAAAGGATGTTCATGATACATTGTATAAATTGCACTAAAACTATGTATTAGTTACTTACCTTGCTTAACACTTAGTCATTAAGCATGCCAGTTTTTGTAAATTTGGGTTATTAAGGACAACTCATTACATGTTTACCACACTGCATGTGCCATGCATATGTTGCAAAAAGTGGTTTCCATGCCACATTAGGTTTGCATTAAATCAAATGCACTGTTAGTAATGCGGGTTTATAATGATTCCAAACCATGATTTGTGTAACATGTTACAAAAATAAGTGAACGGCCCTCTGCTACCGAATGTCTCTTATCTACCCATATGTCCTATCCTGTCCAGGTAAATGCTTCGCGACAAGAAAACAAGCTGCTTGAGGAGTGTGAACTGCTGGTTACTATCATTCAGCAGAGAAGACAAATCATAGCCACCAAGATAAAGGAGGGAAAGGTACTGTTTAGTCATCTTTTGTGTCTTGATAACCTTTGTTTATCACCTTGCATGTTCTGATAAGCATTGCCCCCCACCCCCCACACACAGACACACACACACACACAACTTGACACCTGAGCACGCTGCTGTTATTCCAATTCAGCAGTAACAAATCACTGCTGCTGGGTGAAACCTTGTATCTACAACACGGTACTCTTCAAGGCAAAGGATGTGGCTTTAGAAAGAAAGGCATATATATAGGTCATAGATATAGACAAGAGGAAAAAACTTGGTTGTAATGTAGTTATTTGAAATTATTGAAACTCCAGAATAACGAATTGCTATTTGTCTTTGCATGCCAATTGGAAATGTTATGTTATGCCATTTCATTAAAACTATCTTTAACAGCAAAACTAAATTATTTTTTTTGGAGCTTTTTTTCAGCCATGGTAGCTCAAGTTGCATGCGAAATCATGCAGTGCATTAATTTCTTTGATTATTCGGTCTTGTAGACTTCAGCGCTTATTATACTTTTCATGGCTGAAACACTCATCAGGCTGCAGAAGTCGTAGCTTTGTTTTGTCCTGTGCCTGCTAGTATCAGCCCCCAGCCCTGGAGTACGTCTGGCACAGGTTCCATAAGTTGAATGCCAATGTGCTATGCTTCTTGAATCGCTTCCCTTCCTTTTCCCCTGTTATATTACATTGGAGAGGTGGTGGCATGCTGTACTGTGTTCAGTGTCAGAGTAGGATCAGCCCTGCTTCCTGTGATGACCATCTCTGGACGAGGACTCTTTCCTTCCTCGCCCCGTGCCTCGTGTCAAGTTGTGAAGTTGCTTTCAACCAGTGAGGCACAGATGGGGGTGGGGGGGGGTGTAGGATGGTCTTGTTACTATGACAGTGTTATGAGGGATGTTTATTCATACATCTCTTGTGCCAATGCATCTTTTAAAACAATATTACACAACTGAATAAATCAAATTGTCAAAGGTGTAAATCTCATTTTTTTTTCCACCAGAAGGATTTTCTAATTGGCGAGGTAAAATCAAATCTACCATCTGGCGGGTTTGTGCCTCTCCAGCGGTTGATTTATTTACCAAGCTTTTCATCTATCAACATGTGTCCTGTTTTCTTCCCAGTCTGTGCGACTGAGAAAGCTGGCCCAGCAGATAGCAAGCTGCAAACAGTGCATTGAGAGGTCCTCCTCCCTCATCTCTCAAGCCGACCAAACCCTGAAGGAGACGGACCATGCTCGCTTCCTTCAGACAGCTAAAAGTATCTGCGAGAGGTGAGGGAACAGCGAGAGACAATACCATCAGCAGAAGTTGTTATACAGCACACAGTATACAGTATACAGTATACTGTCACAAACATCTTGTATGCACTTCTTTGTGACAGGGTATCAATGGCAACGGCATCCTCTCAAATCCTGTTACCAGAGATTAACCTGAATGACACTTTTGATAATTTCGCTTTGGACTTCACGAGGGAGAAGAAGATGCTGGAGAGCCTGGATTACCTCACAGGTGAATGGTGGTGGCGGGGTCGGGGAGTTAGCAGGAAATCAATCTGTGAGTTAGTTAATATATTTGATGATTTGTTGGGTTGAGTGCACTTGATCCTCTCCCTGCAGTTCAATTACAGAGTCATACAATTATAAGGTTTTGGAATGGATAGAACCAGTGAGTTTATATTTCAACTGTATGGGTGCGTTTTAGTGAGTGACACAAAAACTAAAAGCTGAAAATGCGAGGCTGCAATGAAGATTTATTTTCTGGTGAGTGAGTCAGGTTTGATTGTTTATGCTCGGCGCCTGTTGTGCAGCTGTGAATTTAACTCTGCAGGGGGTGCTGTAGCTGTAATAGCTAGAGGAACTGCTCCCTAGCTTAATTACACTTGTCAGGACAAAAAACAACTCAAATGAATGGTGCCATTTTTCCACCACTGGTCTCTGCAACATATTTTGAGTTTTTTTTTTTTAATTTTTGTTTGTTTGTGTTTTGTGTGCAGACTGGCATCCATTCAGCTTTCATTAATGCATCACAACAGCATTATGTCTTGTTGTTTTCCCACTGCAGCACCTAATCCACCAGTAATCCGTGAGGAGTTGTGCACGGCCTCGTATGACACGATCACAGTTCATTGGACGTCAGATGATGAGTTCTCTGTCGTATCGTATGAACTTCAGTACGCCATCTTCACCAGCCAATCTAACGTTGTCAGTAAGTCTATATGCAGCTCTCTGGTGGGAGTGCAGTGTAATGTTTGTGGTGGAAAGCATGAAAATGATGCAGGGATCGGAAAAGGATCTCACTGAATGACTGTAAATTGTTTGCAGGCTGTGTCACGATATCCAAACATAATATTGTTTTGTAACAGCAGGAGAGGAGAGCTCTGTCCTGGCTTACATGGTTAATGAGATGTTACCAAAATACTCTGGAAGTTTTGCAGCATCTGTGTGGAAAAAAAAAAACAGCAACTCAGTCAGACATGATTTACATCCAGATGCACATCATAAGCTCGACATTATCTCCGGGGCTGAAATGAGCAGCAGTGCTGTTTGCATTGATTACTCTAACAAGGTCGCAGCATGACTTGATCAAGCAATTTATTCTCATCTGCCTCGGTGCTCAAGCACACTTGCATGAGTGGCGCTGCGACTACATTTGATGAGTCAAAATAGCAGCTATAGATTGATATGCTTTGTGCAATTCTTCTTTTAACGTAGCAAAAGAGGCACCAGCTTGAGAGTTTTCATGATAAATTGGTTTGTCCTTTGTCAGTATCTCTCTCTCTCTCTCTCTGTGTGGTTTGGCTGCAGGTTTATGTAACTCTGCTGATAGCTGGATGATTGTACCAAACATCAAGCAAAATCACTACACCGTGCACGGACTCCAGTGTGGCACAAAGTACATTTTCATAGTGAAGGCCATAAACCAGGCTGGAAACCGCAATAGTGAACCAGGGAAACTCAAGACAAACAGTATGTCAGATTCAGCAACTATACAAAATTTACTCAAATAAATCAGTAATTATTCCTGAGAGTTGTGATGCTTTTTTTAAGGTCAGCCATTCAAGTTGGACCCAAAGTCTGCTCACCGGAAGTTGAGGGTGTCCCACGACAATCTGACCGTGGAGAGGGACGAGACGTCATCCAAGAAGAGCCACAGCCAGGACCGCTTCTCCAGCCACGGCAGCTATGGTGTTACAGGAAACGTCTACATCGACAGCGGCCGCCATTACTGGGAGGCTCTGATAGGAGGAAGCACATGGTAAAAATGTTTGCCTGTTTTCAACCACAATAGTAGCAAAGCTCTTGAGATTTGATCCAGTATTGGTTAATCCACCACTTTGGTCCAATATCTCAACAGCTTCTGGCTAGGTTCCATTGAAATTCGGAACAAACATTCAGGCTCTCCACAGAATGAATTGTAACAACTTTTGTGATGCCCTGACTTTTCATCCAGCACCATTTTCAGGTCAAAAAAAAAGAATCAATATTTAGTACAAACTCACAGAGCTGCTAGCATGGCTGCTAACTTATTTCGTCATGGATAACGTACTTGATTTAAAATGGAAAGGATGTACCAGTATTTATGAAATCTTCCATTCCTCTTGTCATTGTTTGTGCAGGTTTGCAGTGGGAATCGCATACAAGTCGGCCCCAAAACACGAGTGGATCGGCAAAAACTCAGCCTCCTGGGTGCTGTCTCGCTGCAACAACTCATGGGTGGTGCGTCACAACAGCAAGGAGATGCCCATCGAGCCTTCACCCCACCTGCGGCGTCTTGGAATACTGCTGGACTATGACTCTGGGTCTCTGTCTTTCTACGATGCCGTCGGCTCTCAGCACTTGTATACGTTCGACATCGCCTTTGCTCAGCCAGTTTGCCCTGTGTTCAACGTGTGGAACAGGTGTTTAACGATCCTCACGGGACTGCCCATCCCAGATCACTTAGAGGGAACGGAATACAACAACTGACAAAACCTGTTCCGCTGGACTTTCTTGTGTACCCCCAAAAAACAGACCAGACTGCCTGCACCTGTTTGACTGTGATGACCACATGCTTCATGTTGGCGAAATTAAAACAGTAGCAGAACAAGATTGCAATTAATGGGCCTGGTGAACATTCCTAATCAAGCCTATGTTGAAATTAATTGGAATTATTTAAGAAATGATTTACAAGTATCTGTAAATGTATTTCTTTGCTTTGCACATTTATTTACATTACTCAGCCATATGGTTTTAAGGGTTTGCTTACAGTTTTAAATTTGTGGAGATATTTTTAAAAAGGCTCCAGATTCATTATTTTTATTTTTAAGCTTTTCCGTTCCTGTGTTGTTAAGGGCGATGATAAGTCTTTAAGCGCACATGACAAGAGGATTCTAATGTTTTTTAAAGGTTGTAATGTAAATGTAAGGTTTTTGAGAGACCTTTTGATTGATAGCACTTTTGAGAGGACAAAGTTGTCACTATAAAATGTTTGTATGTATAAAATTTCTAAGCTACTTGTACCATGACATGAATGTTGGCTTGTCATTGTTTTGTAAGGAAGCAGCACTTGAATAGATCAGATAACAGTAGGTAACAGTTTCACTTAGAAATTTGAAATTGGTCCCTTCATTCATTCAGCATCGCAGTCTCCACATTTAATTTCTGTCTGACAAGATATAATAAAAATGACTTCATTTGTTCACCTGTGTGACTTTCTGTCTGTCCTCGTCTCAAGATGTGCCGCATGTGGAAGAATGCGCCCCAGTAAGATGATACTTCATTACACTTTCCACTTGTTTACACTCATTTGTACCTGACATCTCATTAAGGCTTAAACAAGCTCTCACAACACCATAGTGAAAAGAAATGACCACCACTATGAAGAAAAGTGTCAGTCTTATTTTACAGAACTCACTCTGACCCTCACTCTGAGCCAAAATACAACTTCTGATGAGATTTGCTCTGACATCTCTTTTTGTACTGGAGTAACGTGGCTTGAATTCTGCAGCGTCTCCTTTCAACTGAAGTTGATGAGCACAAAAAAAAATCTGAACTCTGTGTGACTTCCCCATGAGACACCCTGCAGACAGAGCTGTAATATGTGAACACTACTAACCTCATGTAGTGCCAGCAGTTAGGGTATCAGATGTGCACACTTTTGTGTATAAAGAAAAACTGGTAGCTGTTTTAGAAAACATAATTAATTTCTACATGTTGTATTGGTTTTGACCGGTAAAACTAAAAAAAAGAATCAATAATATTACATGAAAATATTATATCCACGTACTACAAAATGTAATAATAAAGAGAATAGGTGCATCAGTCCACATAAACAGTTGATTAAAAAATTATATTATTGTAACAATTAATCATACAATTGCTGTAAACACATACATGTTATGCTAATTGACCCTATACAGAAACATACTTGTTCAGTGTTTGCATGAGATGGAGAAAAGGGGCATTGCGACAAAAAAGCAACAGAGAACATATTTTTTGCTCTTCACTGTTTTATTTTCGACATTGAGTTGGCAGAGGCTACAGTGATGGCTCTATATTTTTGGGGAGAAGAAAAATTGTCTTTACATGTGTGACTGCAACACTTACAGTTAGAAGTCTGATCTAATGTGTTACACTGATAACTGGAGAAAAGAAACTGATTTTTGTTGACATAATACAAAATAAGTAAAAATCGCAGTTCAAGTTATTAAACATGTACCCTAGGGCTCCACCTGCTGGATTTTTCTTTTTTTAATGACGTATTAATTTGCTGCTAGGGGCCACAGTCTGTCCCACAATTGCCTTGTCAAAGATTGAATCAGTGGCTTTTGTTGCGATTTTTTTGGGCTTCAAATTAATGTTGTAGTGCCACCCCTTGCTTGTTTGTGTCTGTGAGCTCTTTCCCCTCTAAACATGCGTTATTGTTCCATCTTAAATAACTCTTCAAGGAAAAATGCACCAAAGTTTTGAAGAAAAAAAACGATTAGAAAAAAAGAGACTGTATATTGAAAGGTTTCCTTCTTTCCTCTTTCACTGAACCTTCAGGTTTATCTTGCGACCCTCTGGAGATGCCTTGGTTGGAAACCACTATACAAAACTAACAGCTCCAACTGGAGCAGTTACAACAGTAAATGCTGCTTTACCTACAGTTTTATCAGCATTATCAGTCATAGATACTGTAATGTTAGTATCAGGGACTATTTACTGTGTAGCAAGAAGTTACTTTTGATACTACATTACTGTAGTTTTACATAAGTAGGAGTTGAATACTGGAATTTTCCTACACTGGTACTTTTTAGTGAAGTAAAGAATGCTTGAATACTTAGTACATATTAGTTCTCATTTTAATTTTTCAAAATAAACATCCTGCAGTTAATTAAGCTCTTTTTAAGGTGTGGTGAAACTGCACCTGGACCAGCCTCCTCAGCAAGCCCCGCCCACGCTCCCGGAACAGGAAGTACCTGCGCGTTGCTCTGCTGACGTTGCTGCTGTCCTAAGCGACGATGGCGTCCACAGACCAGTCCCTCCTGGACCTAACGGATAAAGAAACGCGGGAGAAGCTGTCATTATGGGATCGTCGCACCGATGCCACGGCTCCCCTCACGGAGAAACAAATGGACTCAGTCCTGGAGATCCGAACCGCAACCGAAACTCTCTCTGTCCCCTCGGAGGTGAGATGGGACTCTGTAGCCAGCTAGCTTGCTAACAGGGTTGCTAATATACTTTCCCAACGCAAGTGAGTCGAACTAAACCCACAGGCTGCCCCCATACGAACTTAAGCCGCCTCTCTGTGTTATGTTAACGCGACGTTAAAGTTAGCACCCCGCAGAATAATAACTTGTCGGCTAACCAGCATGCGTGTTTGTCTTGCGCTCCGCCACGTCAAGCTACCCAGTTAGCTTTGTGTGCAGGCTCGTTGGAGGAGCGCTGTTCAGAAACGAGCAGCCCTGTTTTGTTTTGCAGCTCCCCATTGAGGACTTGTGCAGCCTTTCGTCCCGGTCCCTGCAGTCCCCGTTCACGGCGACCGTGCCCGCCTCAACGGAGGACGTCCTGCTCAAGGGGTTCCAGACGCTCGATATGGAGAACGACAGGATAGAAACTGCACAGCAGGTGAGTTGTTTTCGCCGGAAGTAAACAAGAGCTCCAAGCCAGCGACGGCGACTTGCTGCATCATGATCGAATGTGGCGGGGGTTGTAATGCGATGCCGGTTTGTGTTGCAGTTTTTCGCCTGGTTTGCCAAGTTACAGACGAACATGGACCAGGACGAGAGCGCAAAATACAGGTGCTTACATTACACGTCCGAGGCGGTTTCGTCATAGTGTTTGTTTTAGCCCGACGTTTCCTGGAGGATAAAGTAAGAAGCAAACTACGTAGGCAGTGCAAAGCAGTGTTATTTACAGTATACAGCATGCTTCCATGACAGTCAATCTCCCACTCACCCATACGCTGGAAAAAAAAAAAACATATCCACCCCACACATCGGACATAAACTCGCCTGGTTTCAGACCTCTAATATCTGAGAATTGCCAACAAAATCTGCAGACACAATCATGCACAGGCAAACGCCTAAAGGAACTAGCCTGAGACGAAAGAAGAGTCTGAAGGAGGTGTTCTGATGTCGACACAGTTGTGGCAGATCTCAGCCCGTACTGCAGTGTCCTCCACATAGTCGGTCAACGGCGTAAAGCAGAAAATGCGTCGCCGCCCTGCTCTGTATGGTCAAAAGCAAACGGATAATATGCCTGCTTTCCCTTTAGGAACACCAGAGATGATCTAAACTGCTACCAGGAGCAATGTGATGCCATCCTGAAAGATGTCAGCGCAGCTCTGGAGCACTTGGACTCCCTCCAGAAACAGTACCTGTTTGTGTCCAATAAGACTGGTACCCTGCACGAGGCCTGTGAACAACTCCTGAAAGAACAGGTAGAGATGACGGCTGTCCTTCCTGTCTTCAAATCCAACTTTTTATTTTATGTCTAAGGCTTTAACGGGTGGAAAGTGTTTAAATTTGCAGTGTCATTTAATGTATTTTTCTTAATATCCAGGCAAAATTATTTAATAGCCTTTCTGAAAATAAAATTCTTACAAAGAATTCTGCAGCCTGTTGTGCTTTCTGTGGCGTGTTCGGCATCTCGCTGACGCTGCAGTTTTCATTCAGTTTGTTTCATGAAGGTTTTTTTTTCAGCCACTCTTGCAGGGTATAGCTTAGTTTCTCATGCCCACACATGCATATAGACTGGACCATCTGCGCGAAGCTGAGTTGAACTGAAATTTAACTGTCTTGTGTCAACTGCGCTTCTCTCCCTTTGCAGTCAGAGCTTGTTGACCTGGCAGAGAGCATACAGCAGAAACTCTCCTATTTTAATGAGCTGGAGAACATCAACACGGTAGGACGGATTTCGGTTTTTTTCTACATCTTAAAACGTTTTGTTAACTAATTTTTGCGCTGCAAATGATGTCACCTACATCTGTAATTTAATTCTTGGTGTTCTTTTCATAAAAAATGTACTTATGATCATCATCAGTGACAAAGAGCTGGGAGATTACGGTTGTTTTTTTTTGGAGTTGCTTCAAACCTAACTTTTTCTTTTTCTTTGTCTTGGCAGAAACTGAACTCACCGACCTTGTCTGTCAATAGCGAAGGCTTTATACCAATGCTGTCGAAACTGGATGACTGCATTGAGTACGTTTCTTCGCACGTAAGTGTCTTGCACTTTTGGCATCCTTTTTGAGTTCTCATTTAATGGGCAGTGTCAGAATAACTGTGCCCTCGCTCACGTTTTTAAGCGATTAGTGTGTTTGAGCGCTTTCGGTGTAATAATTGCATATTCAGTCCCGCTCTTGTTTATTTCTGTTGATTGCAGCCAAATTTCAAGGACTATCCTGTTTATTTGGTCAAGTTCAAACAGTGTCTTTCTAAAGCTATGCACTTCATGAAAATCCACATTGTGAACACTATGCAGAATCTTACGAGCCAGTTAACGAAAAGGGTAAGAAAAAAAACTTATGTCCTCCTTCTACACAGTCAACATCTATCTATAGAGCATAAATACCACATATGATTTGTTAACTGTTATTATATGTTATTTTTTTTTGCACCCCCCCCCACCAGGATCCATTGGGCTTTGCCAATGCAGACAATGCTTTTACACTTTACTATGTTAAGTTTAGGGCAGCTGCACCTAAAGTTAGAGTGAGTATATATTTTTTTCATCCTCAGCACATTATTTTGCATTGATCGTTTTCTCGAATAAAGTTACTTTTTTTTTTTTTAATTGACGCCTTGCTTTCTTTCAGTCGCTGATTGAACAGATTGAACAGCGATCAGCGAAGATTCCAGAGTGAGTACTGGCATTTCTCCAGAATAAAACAGCAGCATTCCTCTTGAATTTTTTTTTTTTTCTGTGCTAAATTAACTCATCCCTTCTTCGATATCAATATGAGCAGATACCATCAGCTCCTAGATGAAATCCACCAGTGCTACCTTGACCAGAGAGAGCTGCTCCTCAGTCCCAGCATCACATCCACCATTACTGACCTGACCAACCAAAACAGCAAAGACCACTGTGCTCTGGTGAGGCGCGGCAGGCTCAAAGCAGGAGCTGCCCTTTTAGATATTGTGAAAATGAAATTAGAGCTGGGCAAAGAATGCCCAGTATGGACCCTCTGGGAAATTTGTTAGCTTGTTTGGTTCGGACATAAAGCTGTGCACACGGTAAATGAGCATAACCTGAGATCGAGTTCATCCAGAGCACACTGCTGTTTTGTACACAAGATAACTGCTGTGGAGAGACTCAGTGTTTTTTAGTACACTCTCAGTCAAATCTCATATGTGAAACTGCAGTTTTTGCTTTATCTGACCTAAGCAGTGGTTTAAAAAAAAAAATCTAAAGTAATACTTCAAACAGACCAGATCAGATATTGGCACCAGGACGGATTATGCATTTTGACGCTGTTGGCATTTAAAACACCTCACTAATTGGCTTGATGGGGATGCTATAATTAAAGGTCAGATTTTTCATGCGATGAAATGTCACAACGGCCACACTACCTGTTGGACAGTGTTCTTTTAATGAAACTTGAAAGGTTATGCATCTCGTTAATGATTGCCGTAATAGGTGCCGGCAATACTTATGTCGGGAGGACGTGTTCGCTCGTTTGAAGTGGAATCGGGGGACATGCAGGCCCTAGCGGGCGATCACGACACGTGTGGGTTTTTTTGCACAGGTTCGCAGTGGCTGTGCCTTCATGGTTCACGTTTGCCAGGATGAGCACCAGCTGTACAACGAGTTCTTCTCTAAACCTACGCCTAAGCTTGAGTGAGTAGCACCGGGTAACGTGAACAGTGAACGAGAACCACTGTCTTGAATGTATTTGTTTAGCGCATGTTGCTTTTAAAAAGGCGTGGTAGCTGTTTCAACTTGATATAAGCGTTTGAAACTCACTCACAGCAATTCACAGAGAAAATTGAAATGCTTTGTACTGAGGAGCGGAGGTGTTTTTGCATATTTTTTTTTAGTCAGTTCTTCATTTCTTAAATCCTCCTCCTCAGCTGCGCAAAGAAATGAAACCTTCTTTAATCTTTTTAACAGTGAGCTGCTGGAGAAGTTATGTTTGTCCCTGTATGACGTCCTCCGGCCTCTAATCATTCACATCATCCACCTGGAGACCCTGTCTGAGCTGTGCAGCATTCTCAAGAATGAGATGCTGGAAGATCATGTTCACAACAACGGTAGGTTACAACTTTTGTTCTCTCGAAAGCCTCTCATATGTCACATGGGGTGTTTAGAATTGAGTCTGCAGGATGCCGCTGTGCTGGAGTTGTCAGAGCTTGCTACTGTACCACGAACACATTTGAACAACCTTTCGGTTTTTGCACTTTTGTTATGCTGAAATGTTCTTTTTTTTTTTTTACAAGATTAAAGAAAAAAGACAAATATTTCTTTTCCCAAATTAATGAGCTCCAGCAAATTAAAAAGAGTATGATCTCCAAAAGGATATCCCATTTATCTTCAGTGCCGACTTTTGCCAAGTGAGAAATACTGGATTTAATGAAAATGTAGCTGCACGTTTTCAGCATAAATTACCATTATAAATTCTGCCTTTTTTTTGCCAACAAGAAACAAGGAAACATGACATACATAAATTCTGAAACAACGTGGACTGGTTCACTCATGAATTACTTTAGTCCTGTGTCCTCACTGTACAAAAGCAAAGCACAATTTTCTCCAAAATCACAGACAGGGCGTGTTTATTGAAGTTTACAGTCCACTTTTAGTGGGTTGTCATCTGAGAAGACAAATTCCAGTGAAATTATACACAAAAGAAGCAAAGGAACACAATCGTTCTTTGAAACTCGAGCGTTAGGGTGGTTTCTCGGTACACTACCTTTTTTTTTTTTTTTTCCTCATTCACCTGTTCTGCTTTCCCATAATAAGCCATCGCCAACATCACAAGCTTACTTGTTTATACTTTCGACCCTACGGGACTTTTGTCTGTTGAATGCGTTCGCGAAAGAGCGTCTGATCCGAAAGATGAACTGTGAGTTGACCTCCTTGTGCCCTTACGCAGCTGCTCAGTTGGGGGCCTTTGATGCAGTGGTGAAGCAGATGCTGGAGGATGTCCAGGAGAGGCTGGTCTACAGGACTCACATTTACATCCAGACTGATATCACAGGCTATAACCCAGCGCCGGGGGATCTGGCCTATCCTGAGAAACTGGAGATGATGGAGGTGTGTGTTGTATGTTCTCAGTTTTACCTATCTTGGTTTCTTCAGAAACAAAACACCCAGCGTTTGCCATCACTTGAGATGGTAATCGAACATCTTCATAAAACATGGATGTAATTAAATATTGCCATCATTTGTTAATGCACCAACAGTTTCAGATAAGCTATATATAATCAATCCAAAAATTAATTAAATAATTTTTGGATTGATTGTTTAGTGAATATTGTTCAGAAATTGTTGGGTTTTTTATGTTTTTTAAAATGCTGGTTATACCTGACCGACAGTGATGTAAAACAGAAATCAAATCAGAAAAACATCAACCCTCACATTGTAGAAGCCAGAAACGTGAAATGAGCCTCTGCTGGTTTAATAACTTTATCGATTATCAAACCTTGGATGATACTTTTTTTTGTCTATCAAATGTTTCAAAACTAAATGTCATCACACAACATTGATTGCCAGTTTATCTGAAACTGTTAATTTCTTCAGCTCATTAATGTTGCAGAGGCAAAGTAAGTAAGAAAAGCTGTGTTATCTGGTGTTTGAGTCAAATATTTGAGGGCATGCAGAATGTCTTCAGCTCCTTGAAAAGTCTTAATGTTTTTAATTTTGAGTTATGTAAAAATGATGCCTTGGAATGTCTTTGGGCCTCTGAATGTCTGTTGATAATGCCTTTGAGTCTTGACTAATGACTTTCCCGCATCGAACACATTCCCTGTCCGCTAATGCTTGCCTTTGCTTTCACTGTCATCAACAGAGAATTGCTCAGAGCTTGAAGGAAGAGCAGATGAAGCAGATGTCACAGGAGTCAACGTTTTCTGATATACAGCTTGAGGATCCTGATGGGAGAAGAAACAGCAGTGCTGGTACGCCTTTTACAGATTGCGACGCTTGTTTTTCCCGCAACTTAGCGTTATCGTCATTTGCCTGACGGCTCGTCCTCTTTTCTTTTTCATTTTCTAACTAATGCAGGGAATGTGGAAGCATCACGCCCACAGACATCTATCTCTCCTGCTGATCTGCACGGCATGTGGTACCCGACTGTCAGGCGAACGCTGGTTTGTCTGTCCAAGCTCTATAGATGTATAGATGTGAGTCCTCGGTTTTTATTTGTTGCTTCTTTCGAGTCTCCCTCCTGTGTAGTGTATTTAGTTTTTTTCCACTTTTGTGCTTCACTAATTTATGCGTTTCTTACTGTGTCTTGGGCTTTTTCCCAGAGAGCCGTCTTCCAGGGTTTATCGCAAGAAGCCTTATCTGCCTGCATCCAGTCCCTTCTCAAAGCTTCTGATATCATCCTTAAAAACAAGGTTGGCACATATGGTTAAGAATACAGCACGGTTTTGTTTTGTTTTTTAGTTTTTTTTACTGAACTTTCCTCATTTTTATTCTTCTCCAAATAGTTGGATAAGTGCCTTTCTTTTGACATGGTAAATAAGATCAATTCCCTCTTGGATAAAATGTGTTCTGTTTTATTCAATTTCCTTCAGGCTACAGGATCCGTAACTAAAGCAGCTGGGATTTCAAGTTTATTTAAATAGGTGCTTTATTATGCCCTACAGAGTGTTCAGCAGACCATCCTTTATTTATGGGCTTCTTTCACCTTCAAATTCGCTGTCAATATCTGTACTAACTGGCACGTTTCGACCTAACACTTCAAATTAAAGCAGCTGCATCAATCTCCGAGGATAGCCCCCCCCCTCCATGTTGATGATGTCTTTTTCCAGTGTTTTAGTCACCAGCTGAGCAATAAATGGTGCCAGTTGCCTTTTTTGGGGCACAGTAATGTGTCCCTTTCCAGCTATGGTTAATCAGCAGTTATTAATTAGACATATTCTCTTATCGTCTCTCAGCCTTTGCTTTTTATGTTCTCTGTGGCTCTCCGCAGTCAGCAAATGCCGTTTTGTTTTGGCAGCCTGCAGTGTGGATTTAACAGTGTGCTATCGCTTTCTCTAGACCCAAATAGATGGGCAACTTTTCCTGATCAAGCACCTGCTGATAATGCGTGAACAGATTGCCCCATTTCACACCGATTTTGCTATCAAGGAAATCTCACTGGACCTGAAGAAAACGCGAGGTAAGATAATTAAAGGTGGAGGGAACATTGGTGTTCAGCTCCATAAAGCCAGTCATTACATTCTCATGCTCATTAAGCAACTTGTGCCTATCACATGCACCAGTGGCAACAATTAATGTGGAAATTACAGTGTAATCCACCGCCATAATGTACATTAACCAATGGCTCAGAGGGCAGATTCGCTCCTCCTATCACCCTTGTCTCATCCAAGGTCATGATAAATTTGTAGCACTAGAGGGCACTGTAATTCTACATCAGCTCAGATTTAATCTCTCCTTTGTGTTACAGATGCCGCCTTCAAAATCCTGAACCCTAAGGCTGTTCCCAAATTCTTCCGACTTAACAGTCACAATGCCATACTTGAATTCCTGTTGGAGGTAGTGTCTGTTGTTTTTTCTCCCCCCTTCTTACTAAACATACCAACCACTTCATATACTTTGATAGCACCCTGCCTAAGGGGAGCCACACTTAATACCGCCACACGCCTTTTCCCCCGTGGTCCCCAGGGAACGCCGGAGATTAAGGAGCACTACATCGACTCCAAGAAGGACGTGGACCGACACCTGAAGTTCAGCTGCGAGCAGTTCATCCAGCAGCAGACTGAGATCTTTGTGGGGAACCTTGAGGAGTTTCTCAACAAGGTAAAACGTTAAAGCGAAGGCAGACTCGGCCTCAGGCGGTGACGGCTCTGACCTGCATTTTTTTCGGCTGTTGTGTAAAGTGCCCTTCCAAGCCCAAAGTCATTTGCTTACTTACTGATCAATGAAGGTCTCAGGATTTTTGCCGACAGCTGAAAATAAATCAACCGAATTTGATCTTGGCTATCCGATCCTGCTGCAACGTGTTTGTGTCATAATGTATTTGTATGTTTTTATATATTGTGCCCTCAAGTCTTTCTGTGTAGTCATACCGCTGAACTGCACTCAGTTTCCTGTTAGTGTTTATGTCAGGACCGCTCTCCGTGTAATTCAAGACTCAATTGAATTGGCTCAAGTGGCGGCACAGCCTCTTGTGCTACTTTGCATTGATTACAGTAACTAGCGCAAATTAAGTCTCTTCATTTTGTCACAATGACTGTCTGCACGCAGGTTGCAGCTCTTAAAACTATGGCCATCCAAGGCGGCCCCACGTACAGTCTGTCTCAGCAACCTTGGGCACAGCCAGGTGAGATTTGTCTCAGGAAACGCCACGAGCATCACACTGCAATTCATCAAAACGCGTATAGCGCATGCTAGAGGGCTTTGTTTTTTTAACCCAGTGCTCCCCCCCCCCCTTCTTTTTCAGCAAAGATCAACGATATAGTGATGGCTACCTACCGTGTGATGAAGAGCAAGCTGCCGAGCACTTTACAGAGCATGTCCTTGTACTTAGCCAATAGAGACACAGAGTTCATCCTTTTCAAGCCCGTCAGGGTGGGTGGCAGAAACTCTTGGGTGTAGCATTAGCTGCATGAGTCAGTTTCTTTTCAAGTCATTGTTTAAGTTCAAAGAATCTTTTCATACAGTATTTACAAAGCAGGTAGACCATGTGTTTGCACTCAAAGGTCCCGTCAGTATTTTTTCTTTTTTTATGATTTGGAGGTCATTCACATGTATCACCGAAGAGCTTAACTCACTGACAGGAAAGCCTTTTTTATTTCTCTCTCCTCAGATATTGAAATAATAGGTTTTTGTGCTGTGGTGTTTGCTTATCTCACTGTGAAAACAAACTTCTCGCAGCATCAAAAATCATTAATGGCATACATTTATTTGTCAAGGAGGGTTAGTCCATGTAATGGAAAGCCTGTCAATCAGTTTGAGAGAAAAATGGATAATTCAGTGTGAATTCTCCCTCGCGGTGCAGACCTTTTGTTTAAATTTGGCTCGGAGATTGTGACTTGAGATACAAATTTATCAGTGCGATTGAACTCTAATAGAGAAATCTTTGTCCTGCTCGTGTACTGTTCATCAAGGTGCCAGGTGAAGCTGAATGAGAGAAACAGAGAAACTGAATTCTGCTGTTGACATGGAAACAAGATAGTTAGGGGAGCGCAGGCCAGTGGAAGGAAATGTAGTATTCATTTCCCTCCAGCACTCAGTAATAGAATGGCTTTTTCCCACAGAACAACATCCAGCAGGTTTTCCAAAGACTGCTCGCCCTGCTTCAGGAGGAATACAGTGGAGAAGATCTTCAAATCATCGCATGCCCCTCCATGGAGCAGGTACAGCACTGTGGGGTTGGCACATCCCAAAGGCACAAGTTTAAATCGTAATGCCCACAACATCCAAAACCGCTGAAACCAACTTCAGTTGGGGAAATGTTAGATAATGCATGCCAGCCGAGCCACGTCAAGCACTCATCGTTTTCCACGGCTCTGTTTCAGATTAACCTCCTGCTGTCTGTGAATAAGTAATGCCCCGGTTCGGTGTGGCGATGCTGGCGAACACCCTCTGGAAAGCAACTCGATGCTCCCAACTCCAGCCATGACCAGGAGTCGTGACCAGGGAACCGCAATGGAGCTGCGAGCTGGACCGGGAACTGATGGCAAAACAAAAAAAAAAGAAAAAATCCTGCACAAGGCCAAAGATTCTCAGACAGAGGCTCAAGCAGCTACATGTATGAAGTGCTTCAGGTATTCATTTTGAAATCCATAACACACTGAGAAGTGGATGTGGGTGTTATTATGGGTCCTGAGCTGATTATTTTTTGTTACTAAAATTAAAGTGTTGGGTTTGTTTTCACGTGGGAGAAATCCATTTTGACCACAGTAGATGTCGATCACACTTGCGTCTCTCTCAACACCAAATTGTTTTGAATTAAAATAAATTGCACAGTGTGTGAGGTGTGGGGACAAATAATCTTTAGTGGTCAGACATGGACACTTTTGGGTGAGCAAAAAAAAAAAAGGCACTAAAGGGTTGCTCGTTAGCCAGGTAGCTAATGGCCAGTCAGGGGATTTGCATTCAGATGCCTGGATTCCCTTGTTGGGTTTGGGAGAATAACAAGAGAAAACTGCTGCAAAAATATTTTATTCCTCTATTTTTAATTGTAACAGTCTTTGTAACGCATTGAATAAAACTCTGCAATGGCCTGAAGTGCTACAGGATGCTCAGGTCCAACAGGTTTCCCCCCTCCGGTCATAGCAAAATCCCCACAGGTGTTCTATCCCTGTCAGAATCTTCCACCTTTCTCTTGTGAATGTTTTTGTTATTCTGTTGCAGAGATGTAAAAAAAAAGACAATGAAATGTTATGTTTTATACTTTTTTTTCCTTTTTATACTAATAGGTTGATTAAAACTAATATACTTTTACGCTGGCAAAATAATGGACCGTTGACCTTGGCAGCATTGCACTGTATATGATTTATGGGTATCTTGGCTAGAGGTCCTTACAGAATAGCAAAGGTAACAGTACATTGTCAGTGTTACATTTGCTTTGGTGTGTCCCATGTAAAATGATGTGTACAGTTAAATTATTTATGAACATTCTGATAAAAAACAAAGAAACAAAGATTAACGATCTTCCACGGTTTTATTTCTAAAGAGCACCTTGTCACTGAATTCGAATTCAGGGAACATTAGGAGTCACGTCACATAAATGAGAAACTTCTGTTCAAGGACATCCTCAGCTTTAGGGGGTCTTCTTGGCAGACTGTTGCTGTTTCATTGGCAGCCGCCGTCTTTCCATCTGTGAGATGAGGCTTTGCTTGGGCTTGACCTTCTGTGGACTGACAGTCTTGTGATGGGTGATGAGGGACTGGATGTTCTGGAGTAGGACATTGATCTCTGTACTCCTCTGCTGCGGATACCTCTGAAGCATGTCAGGCACCGGCAGCGTTAGACCTGTGCCTTGATTTAGCTGTGACAGCGAGGAAATACAAAGTAAAAGCGGAATCAAGATTTTGGCCTAAAATTGGAATCGAAAGTACCGTTCATTTCTCTTGTGTACCTGCCATTGCTCCTAATGAATCACAACACCCCAAGCCACATTGCCTTACTCTCAGCTGTCCCCCCCACATTGAGCCGTACTCTGCATCCGACAGAGGTGAAGGAGACGGCAACAGGATCTTCGGATTTGATGCAGATGTTGAGGTTAGGGCTCAGTGTCAGGCAGAGCGGCTGGTGGGTCAGAGCGTAAAGATCTTGCTTATCGCCCAGCCAGCTCCACCGTTCTTCAGATTTCATGTCTCACCGCAGTAGGTGCTTCCCCGTGGAGTGAGATTCACTCAAATAAAGAGAAGCAGCTTGTGAAAAATAAGCCCCTGGGGGGGGTGTTTAATTGTCGCACTCAGACAGGTTTTCATTTCTGTGTGCTGTCAATTTGATCAGTAATTAAAATAGACAACACTGAAATGCTTCTTCAGAGAGCTGTTGATGGTAAAATGAATTTTAATTACATTATAATATACTGATTTTATGTCAGGTATATTAGAAAATAAAACATCAGGAATGATTAAATGATCAAGTACAGCCATTGTTGCGGTAACAGGAAGCCTGTCCTGTGGTCGTGAAAACTGACAAGAATAGCAAACCTTCTGGATATATGGCTTTTAAATATGAGCCAAGTGAACAATCAAAGTATTTATGGTACCGTGTCAGGAAATTGTGACTTAGATTAACCTCAAAGGATACAGCACCTGCCTAGTTTTGTCTGGGGAAAAATCAGGTTTAACAAGTGTTGCGGTGTTTGACAAACGGTGTCATCCTCTGTTTTACCAAACGTATACTTTAATTAACGTCGGCTTGTATATTCTCAACTGTAGTTATGATGGGGGCACTGATCATATAATACCTTTAGGCGCGAAATGTTTCGCATGTGTTTTCAGAATGCATTTCTATTTGTATTGTGTGAATATTGCTCTTGCTTGGCTCTCTCTGACAGTTGATTATGTAAGGGGGCATACAGTTGTCTATAATGTAGCTGAACGTGTCATGACATGGATGAAAAGAAGGGAAATATTAGTACATGCAGTATAATCTGCATGAGATATCTGTCAGCGGCGGATGATGTGTCTAACCTGCTTCAGGGATCTCGATCTGAGCTTTTTACTGATTCTAAACCTGTGCACTTGCGGTGGGTCATGGAAAATTCAATGGTTTGGAAATTTAATTTGAGAACCATTTAACGGGGGAAGCGAATAATGGACAAAAGCAATCCTGACCTTTTGATCTTTCTGCTTTTATGGGTCCCTATTGGTCTCAGTTGCTTCAGCGATAACCAGTGCACCCTTCAGCATGCTCTCTGATAACTTCCATACCACCTCACAGCAGAGACACTACCATAAAGACAATGAAATAGGATGCTTCAAAAACCTTATTTTTTTGTTCTTAAATTCAGATAGACAGAAACCCAAGTGTCATTTTAATGTATTCAACTAGCTCCAAATCAATGTGAATTAAATTCTCATGTACAAATCTAAGTGATGTAAAATAAAACATAGGAAGGGTCTGGTTCATTCTACAGAGGCTTGGTTTGCTTATCCTGGAACTGAAACCACTCCATGTTGGAAATCGGAATTCGAAAACTGAAGACTGAGATTGTCGGTGATTGCACATGGGCTCGGTGGTGCTGTGAGTCAGCATGTCAACACGCTAAATTGGTCACAATGACAGTACTAACTAACATTTGCTATTTAGCACAAAAAGCAAAGTACTACTGAGGCTGTTAGAAATGCTATTGGTTTAAGATTTGTCCTCTGGGCACCAAGTTAACAACAAGCCAATCCAATATTTTTGAGATATTTCACTCTGAACTGCAAATGTAGACCTCTTAGTGGCACTGAAGGAAAAGTCAGAGTTAATTGGATTCATCACAGGGAACATGAATGTCGATTCAGTCTGGACCAAAGTACCAATGTTAGTGTTCTCTGAGCAGCGTTGCTCGTGTTGCTAAAATTGCACCTCTTGAATTTGCTACATTGTAATTTCTGAGAGGGAAGTTCAGACTAGCTAAATTCAAATAGATGGTCTATGTGGTAAAATATTTAAATGCTCTAAATTCAGGGACATATAGATTAGGTGTCCAATATCTCTATGTGTCTCTGTTATCCAGCAGTGGTCACATTTCACAATTTCTTCTTCATATATGCCTTAAATTATTATGGCTATTATTTCCTTCCATAATCATGGCAGCTCTTCATCGACACAGAAAATGAAGAAAGTCAGGGTTTTTTTTTTTTTTTTTCCAGTTCAGTCGGTTTTTATTTAACCTGAGCATGTCGCCATATTAACTGTACGGTTAGCTGCACACACTCACTCTCTCACCTCTTTTGGGTCAACACTGTTGGCTATCTGATCACTGCTCACTGGGGATTTCTTTAGCTGCTGGCAGTGCTCACAGAAAATGTTCAACACAAGTCTGCAGCCACTCGTGATGAGACTGATCCACTTGAGGCCGGGATCTGAAAACGTTATGGGAATAGGCACATTTATTTTGTTCTTTTTACTTATGCTCTTTCTCAAAAAAGACACTCATACCTAATACCTAAGGCACTAATACTCAGCATCCCAATTTTCAGTTAATGAGGTGTTCAAGAATCGTATTACTTTCCAGCTTGCTTTAAAACCAGCAGTAGTGGCAGGAAGGCTTTGACATGAGGCAAATGTAGACTAATTGCATGTTCCATTAATAAATTAGTATTTGCACTAGGAGAGGAAAAAGAGCAGTTTAAAAGTGGCCTTTTCCTCCATACCTTGTCCTGATTAGTTAAAGACTCATTCATTTTCTCCTTGGCAGGCTGCGGGAGTTTGGGGAGTTTCCTTGCTGTGTGAATCCAACACTTCATTATCTAGGGATATCTCCAAGTCAGACTTCATGTTTTTAAGAATGCTCTGAAGTAGGGGGGGAAAAACAAAGACACTTCATAATTTATTAAATTCTTTGAGGTCTTTAGCTTGTGCTTCATGAATAAATCCAAACCTTGGAAATCTATGTCTCTGGATACCATGTCATATCATCTTTCACAAGATGAAACTTCCATTATGACAAGGATAGACAAGGCTATGAAAACTCTTCAGTATTCAGTATTTCTCTGGCAATAGCAAAATTAGCTGAAAAAAAATAAATAAATAAAACCCATCCAAAATGACCTCATGTATGTTAATTGCATCAATTCAACATTTGTCTAAGGTTACGCTCCAAAGTGCATTTGTAAATGTTAGTTTATTAACATTTAAAAAAATCAGTTTAGAGAAACCTCTCCTGCTCTCAGTCTCCTTTTTACTTTGTCAAGAACGTTTCATCATTCCAACAAAGATTATGATTTTATAATCTAGAATACCTCATTATGAATATGTTGTAAACATCCATGGTATAAAAATCTGTGTCTTTTTGGTCTAGCATCTAGTCAGTGTTGCATCTGACCTTTTTGTTTTCTTATGAAGTGGAAATTATGCATGTGAAACTTGTGCTTTTCTATTTGGGGAAAACCCAGGACGATTACTATCTGCAACATCAGATCAGGTGTCTGAAGAATTACTTTGGTGAAATGTTGAAGGTCTCGGTCACGCTGAGAGGAAAAGTATTAAGTGCATTTCTCATTTCATTTTCAGTCAATTCTATGGTGAACTGCTTCTCTTTCTGACAAACAGTCCAGACGTGCTGGGTTTTCTACCTTTTTTTTCTCCTTTCCTGCTGGATTTCACAAGTTCGATCTTGGCATGAGATTTTAACAATGAACTGATTTGTAATATTTACTGAAATGTCTGCTTTTGCACACCAATTGACTTCAGTCTTCCATCTTTTTCTATAAAACTTGAACCTTTACAGCCTGCATGTAACTGTGAATGGCTAAAAGCATCAGATATAAGACAATATAATACTATAAATTGCTAATGCTACCAAATGATATCAGCATTTTCTATTTCTCTCTTAATTTACACAATCCTTTATCGTTTCTGGTGATTTCTCCTTTTTCATTTGCCTGCTCTAGCTGTTGCGTTCGAGCAGTCAAACTGTAATGTGGCCTAATGTGCAGAATGGTGGGACATGCAGGTCTGCATCTGGCCAAGCAGAACGCTCTGAGCTCATCATCTGGCCATATCTCTCCATCATGTCTTGCCCAGGCTATCCATGGCTCTCTGGATGAACGAGCTGAATTAAAAGAGAAAAGCAACATGCCCCCTTTCAAACCTGTCCTATTATCTGTGCACGTTTTGCAAAAATGAATGGCTGACGGCTGTCATTTGCTGCATACAGTTTGACATGGACATTCCTATACCCTTCATGTACACTGAAGAAGCGTGCAGTGAGCGAAGGTGATAACACGCATTTATATGTGCAATAATTGAACATTTTTGGGATTGTGTTCGTGATCTTTAGTGGGGAATTAGATGAGAAGATTCAAACCGCTGATGGTTTTCTTTTTCATGGTAACAAAAAATGCTTAGCATTGTTTCTCTTAAGTTTTTGCACAGATTAAACAAGTGAATTGTGTGTGCCTTGGAGATGCTGGTGAGGCAAAAACATACTCCCCTCAGACACTGCGAGGCTAGCATTTTCCCCTTGTTTCCAGTCAGTCTTTTCTAGTATATGCTGAGCTGTGATCAGTGGCTGCATATGTCACACACATGTGAGAGTTGTATCAATCTTCCTAACTCTCCCCTAGACAGCAAATACAACATATTTCCCAAAATGTTGAAATAACATGGCCTTGTTTTGGTGAGAATTTTCATTTCATTCATTATTAGCACTTATTAACCATTATCCTTGCAACAACTTATTATTGTGTAACAACTACTACCATATCATTCCACTGGGAAGTGGAGTAGTCTTTATTTGATGCAGGGTTTCTGCGTTCCTTGTCCGTCAAGATTATATAAGCAAAGTCAACAGCTTCTGAAGAGAATATTATAATGGGACTGGGCTGCTGTCCCAGAAGGATAACTTTGCCTATTAAATATAATTAACCCTGTGCAAACCCTTCATCAAAGGGAACAAATGTGAACCCCCTCATTAGTACTATGACCAGTTCTTGATCCTCCACTTGTGCGCCACAGGGTATAAAGGATAAAGGCATAACCCGCTCCATCTGGACACAAGGTGAGAAAACATTTCTCACTTTTGCAGAACTTCTTAATTACTTCCTTTTGCTGTGACACAAAATATTCAGGTTATCTATGGCTGTGAAATACACTGATGATGAAGCCCTGATGGGTGGATCAGGAGAGACCACAGCCCCAGCACTGTCAGCATGAAAGCATGAGCTCGCCAGCTGTCTCCTGATGTGATGTAAACATTAGAATTTTTGATACTGGTGTGAGTCATAGAACACTCATCACTGATGAAGGGAATCTCTTTTAACAGTCCAGTAGGAGTTTTATACGTTAAATCATTCTTTGTTGACAATAGAGGGAATATCTATTTATTGATACTTTGTAAATAAGAAGCATGTAAGGCAGCAAACTTTGTATCTTCATCATTTGTACTACTTTGTTTAGACTAAGGCTGTGGGTTGCACACATTTACACTTACTTTTATTTTTTTTCAGGTTTCCCTGTCTGAACCTACATCCCAAACTGACCCAGTATCCAATACAACGGTGAAAACTGAGGGACATGTTGAGAATCAAATTCAGGTTGCCCCCCTCATGTTTTCTGCTGTGCAGCAGTAAACACAAGAAAAATAATGGAGCTGCTTTATGACATGCAATGTTATACAGTCAATATGCAGTGCAATACAGTGCAATGTATGTTGTCAGCAGCCTCCATTTGGAAATCAGTGCAGGTAAATTTTTTTTGAGAGCTGTCAGAAGGGATGGAGCAGGCTTCTTTTCTGCTTTTTTTAATGTACAGCACTCCTCAACAGCCACCACAGATGGAGATGATTCCGTCATCTTGGAGAGATTATCTCAACCATCAATATTACTAATTAATGATTTTTTAAATTCCTTGTCGTAAACACTCACCCGTTCAAAGTTCGTTTTATTTTCCAGTGGTTCACAGTGTATGAAGGGCTCACAGAGATGCCACACATTGCAAGATACTCATCCTGTTATGATTCAACCTCTGGAACCTGCAGTGCAGCAAAAGGAACAGATTCACAATCACCTCTCCACCTCTAATATTATAGCCTCCACGTGTGGCTATTACTGTGGGAAAATGAAAAAGGACATCACTGTCATTTCCAGGCACTGAGGGCAATATAGAGATATTGCAAGTTGACGGTACCTTTTGATCATGAGGAGTTTTTCCTTTTGGCTCTATGAGGCAAGGCAGATTCACACAAGGTAGGCTATATCGTGCTACTTATCTGACATCATCCTTTGTATTTCTTCTTCTTGCAGACATGTATACTGTGGATAGAAAAGGTGTAAGCTACATATTTATAGCCTCTGTCACTTATGAAATGAAATTCTATCTAACTCTAAAGCATGTGGATTGAGCCATTTGAGACAAATTCAGATTATTATTGGCTAAAGAAATTAAAATGACCTGCCTTGACAATGAATGACACACTGTTTTGCCATGAGCAGGAGACCACCGAAGAATCAGGGACACCATCCAAGCTCACGCCCCTCCGCCCTGCCTGCAACAACTGGGAGATCTTCAATTTCCTTTTGAACTGCACAAGAGCGAAATAATTAGGAATCTGACAGATGTCGAAGTCATGAGAGGCAAGGAGAAGGGGCAGGATCAGGTGACCCCCTTTGCACCCAAACTGCTGACACACTGTAGCTTACTTTGACAGCTGAAGAAGAGGCCGCGCTCCACCCCCTCCCAATCTGTCTGCGAGTCTCTGAGCTCACCAGAGTAATGAATCTCCCATCCAGCACGCGCACCTCTGTGAACTCTGGTGAGACTGGACCGCTCAGAACACAGAGACAGGAGACAAAG
This sequence comes from Psettodes erumei, assembly GCA_016785225.1. NCBI lineage: Eukaryota > Metazoa > Chordata > Actinopteri > Pleuronectiformes > Psettodidae > Psettodes > Psettodes erumei. Next base: position 738,794 of record JAFBJZ010000360.1, read on the forward strand.
AATTACAGCAATTACTGCTTCACCAGAACAACTCTGTTCATCTTCAAGCTGTATTAACTGACTATTTGGCCTCTTGGGGCCAACTTTGTCAATTTGGTGTTGGGTAGGTATACTTTATCTTTTTGGTGTACACTGCTGCTTGCTGAGCTAAAAGTAGCTGGTTATCAAGGTAAAACCCTTTTACGTTGTTAAGAAGCTAAAGTAGCTGACACATGGTCAATTATCAATGTTAATTTAAAAATATATATTTTAGTGGATGTTTAAACTCTCAATATAACCCAGATATAATCAGGTGGTCTGTCCTGGGACCATACCACTCACCAAGGGCATGCTGGGATATTTAAATTATGATGATTGATAACCATAAGCAAACAAAATAAGTCTGAAAAGTAAAGCCAGTTAACTGACTGTAACTTGTTAGTTTGGGCTTCATATTTTTCACATTCAAGAGTGGAGATTAATATTTTCTTTTTCCCAAAGTCACTGGACTAATTCCCAGAGAGATTTAATAACATTCACATTGTCAACCACTTTTAACCAAATTAAAGTGCATTCACAAGAACTATGCCACTGACGAATAGGCTTTAGAGAGCACTACTATACATAAATCAGACAGTAGTGGCAGCATTTTAAGCATTTTTTTTCAAGATGAAAAGCTTTTAACCACTTATAAACCATTATAAGGCAATCTAAGAGCAGCAAAGACTAAAGGCCAAACATCACAAACTCATCTCAGATCAATTTTAGAGCATGTTAAATTAAAGTGTGTATAAAACAAAGTAACCAACTACAGCAACACTGTAGCAGTGTAGGTCTGTAGGTCAATGATAAGGCCATTAAACAGACCCTCAGTGATTTCTTAAGGGAGTGTTACTTTTGTGTTTTACTTTTTTATTTTGTGTTCTATATTTTTGAGTATCTTTGTTCTGTCCTATATGGGGAAAAAAAAGTTGTTACCCCAGCTGTGAACAGTCATACTTTTTCAAATCCAACTCAACCAACTCACTTCTCTCTCTCAGTCGGCTGTTCTTGTGGAAACATGCCAGCACATAGTTTCCCAAGGTCATTTGCTGCCAGCGGAACACAGATGTAAGTGTTCAAAAAAGAGAGCTGGAGCAGTTGTCAGGTATGATATTAACACACGGCATCTTTCTGGTCGTCACACGTCTCGCGCTCCTTCAGGCTCTTCAGGTTGTCATAAAGCTGTCGAGGGGAGAAGTCACCTTCTTTAGGACTCTCGGGAGAGGCAGAGGCAGTATATCTCTCCGGCAGGATAGAGACGGACTCGTGTTTTTTGAAAAACAAAAACGTGATGTGACAACTAAAGCAGAACTCTCTGGAGGACACTCGCTGAATTTGTATCCCTCCTGTTACTGTGCGGCCGCACGGCAGTAGTTTTTCGTCGGGCTCCTATACATCCAATATGTCATATAGTTACAGAAGACAGTCTTCACGTTCTGATTCACATTCACTGATGACTTAGTGAAAGGAGTTTTGTGGCTGTAAGCAGAAAAATCTCCAACTTCTCCAAAATAGACATTTTGCTTGATTTAGATTTTCTGTGGAACCCTTTTGAAAACTTTTTAGTGAAAGGGGGGAAACAACTGTCTCATAATATCCCTACAGAAGCATATAAAATGAGCTCACACTGATAACAGACAATACCCTTCAACACCATCCTTTCATTTGGGGTGATGCATCAAGGGAAGTAATTATAGTCACTACTGACAGACTGATGACTAACGCTGACAGCAGTACCTTAGTCTATAAAACCCTGACTTCTCTCTGCTGGTTTCTAACATTTATAGCAGGCACAGCAACAAAGAGCAATATTTTGTGTTATTCATACGGCCTGTTTGCAGGTGCTTCAGAGATTCATTTCATGCAGAGTGTGTATGTGTGCATCTAAAGGTAAGCTGGCATAATTCACTGTATCGGTGCTGTTAATGTTCATGTTGCCTTTTGATGAGCAAATTAAATGACTCCTTTACATCGCCCAGATGATTTGCTGTAAATCTCCGAGCTGATATGTTGTGCTAATTAATTCTCTCTCATTTTTAATCTAGTGCAGGTAACAAAAAGGAAAAAGAAAGAAGCAGATTTCAGGGTCTTTTGAGGAAGTCTTCAACAATGTGGACTGTGGCTCTTGTTCTTTGTTTGGGAATTGTTCTCATCAGAGGAGAGGTCGTCGATCAGCATTCAGAACCATACCTTTCGACGCGCCTCTCTGAAACGGCCTCCCCTGGCTTTTTAATACCGGAAAAACAGAAATCCAACAGCTCAATCCTTCCGCCCCAAGTAGCGGGACCAAAACCCCCACACCCTCCTATGTGCTCAGAGTCAGCTGGAATCAGAGACACCTTCAAATATGTCAATACTGCAGTCTCTCTGCTCGTGTTTCTGGTCGGGATAGTGGGAAATTCAGCCTTACTGAAAATCATCTATGTGAACAAATGCATGAGGAGTGGCCCCAACATCCTCATTGCGAGCCTTGCTTTGGGCGATCTAATCCATGTGGTGATAGACATTCCAATCAACGCATACAGGGTGAGTTATTTGTGTAATGGCGAGCGAATACAATGAGAAAACCATGTTGCACCTTGTCTGGTTTCCCTGCACTTTCTACCCTTTAAAAAACTTTAATCTTAGCTTGAACTGATTGTTTTCTGTCCTGAAAATGGTCTTTGTTTTTCTTTCAGCTCATGGCAGAAGATTGGCCATTTGGTTTAGTACTGTGCAAACTTGTCCCCTTCATACAGAAAACCTCTGTTGGAATTACCGTGTTGAGCCTGTGTGCTTTGAGTGTTGACAGGTAAAGAGATAAATGGCGCTGTCCTGTGCACTTTAAGAAAGCGCTGTTTGCGGGCTATATTATCTGCAGTGCATCAAGGAGACAGAGTTGTTTAGCCGTAGCCCTTGAAATGTTCTTTAACATCTTTAATGTATCATTGTTCCAGACAAAAAGTCATAACGCTTTCCCACTGATTTTGTAGATATCGAGCTGTAGTATCTTGGAATCGAATCAAAGGCATCGGGGTTTCAGTGTGGACAGCGATCGAAATAACTGTGATATGGGTTATTTCCATCCTGCTGGCTGTGCCTGAAGTTGTTGGCTTTGATATGATAACAATGAACTATAAAGACAAGCATCTGAGAATATGCCTGCTTCATCCCATGCAAACCACGCAGTTCATGCAGGTAATTGTCTCTGCCAAGTGCAACAGGATGAAAGATTAACATGTGTTTGATTTGATTGTCTTTTCATATATAGTTGTTGAAGGGAAATAATTTCTCCTAACTTCATCCAGCAGATACCAGCCTGTGTATGTGTCTCACATACCTGTTCTGTGCATGCTCTAACATAGCACCCGTTGGATCATCATGTTGTCTGCAGCACTGACTATGTGGGCTTATGTCATGTCTAATCAACAGTTTTATAAATCGGTGAAGGACTGGTGGCTCTTTGGCTTCTACTTTTGCATGCCACTGGTTTGGACTGCCATCATCTACACGCTCATGACCCGGAAAATGCTGAGAAAGACTGATAATATATTAAGTGACCACATCAAACAGGTTATTAATCAACCTTAAACACAACTTCCTTTCACTTTTTGCAACATTTCCTGTTTTTAAGTTGAACATAAATGTTAATATTGATTCTGTATTTTCTTTTAAAGAGACTCGAAGTTGCAAAAACTGTCTTCTGCCTTGTGACTGTGTTTGCACTCTGTTGGTTGCCTCTATACGTGAGCAGAATCTTGAAATCAACCATATATGATGAGAAAGATCCAAATAGGTGTCAACTACTGAGGTGAGTATAAAAAATTGATTACCATTGCGTTTTTTTTTTAATGTTCATTTTATGTTAATGTTTTGTAAGATTTTTCTTCATTTTTCTACTGCTCTTTTAGTATCTTTCTTGTTCTGGACTATTTTGGCATCAATATGGCATCGCTCAACTCATGCATCAACCCTATTGCATTGTACATGGTCAGCAAAAGGTTCCAGAGATGTTTCAAGGTAAAGTATACTCACCGTTCTCCTATTGTTTTGCCCTGTGTATGGCATCGTTCAATTTTAGACAAAGCTGGTGGGGGTGAAAAACAATTTGATCCACACTGGATGAGCTATCGTGTGTGTCATCGTGGACATATGGAGTCATGTCTGTAAAATGGCCAAACTGGAGCAAGGGATGACCTGAGGGGGTAATAAGTGAAAATGGTCTGGAAAAACATCATCAGAAAGAAAAAAAAACCACAGCACACACGCATTTGGCAATGCATGCACCAGTCTGTCACTGAATCAGAGTGATGTGTTATGAGGGAGAAAAAAACATTGCTTCAAGGCATTTTTCAAGGGAAGCCTTGAAAAGCCTCTCTTGTATTTCCAGTTCCAAAGAAGATATCTAAAACGTACTTTGATTTCTTTTGGCTATCATCAGGTTTTTCCACACCACATTGCACGACGGTCTACTTGTCTTTTATAATTAATAGACAGCTCAAAACTGAAAATTGCTTTCAACGTTCCTTTACATAGAGAAATAAAACAAAAGTGTTTTCTGTTATGCCCTCTCTGAATTAATGAAGGCTTTATACTTTGGATAATTTTTAATACAACATAAGCAAAACTGCCTTCCACTTCCATGAATACACCGCACATAGGTTTTGTAATGAGCCCCCTTCTCCACGTGAAGCTGATGGTTAACGCCTTTTGTCTACTAAAATGTCTCGGTGTGTATGCGTGTGTGTGTGGTCCTTCAGGCATGTCTGTGCACTTGGTGTCTGCCTCTTCAAACTGTTGCCCACGACGAAGTGCAGTCTGTCTCGAAGTCCAGAATGCAGGATCAAGCCTCGGAGCAGAGCAGCAACATCAAAGCTCACAAGCAGACTTCCACACCTCCGCCCGAGCAGGAGAACGCCTTGCTGTGCTAAAAGAACACATCATGTGGAAGTGAAAATGCTCTGTGAGTCCTTCTGTATTTTCTTTATCAAATATATATAGCACTATCAAAGCAGATACCAAAGTAGCTCTATCAGTAGCTTGGCAACCTGGATGTGCCATCCCAATAATATAGAATACCTTGTGAATGACATGGAGCGCTGTCTTTTGTGCTGCTGTCGTCAGTCGAACATCTGCTTTGGCATGAGCAACCTGGAGTCAGGCTGTTCAGACTATTTGCCTCTAGGGCTTGACTAACTCCCAACCATTACATCAGATTTTACCTAGTACGTATCATGCATCACAGTTCTCAAATCACTGTTTCGGCCACAATGTTAACCTGGCACCCATCAACAAAAATCTTGTCATGGCTTACTGCATATATATACATACTTTGTTTCTGAATTCTCTGTCACAGGAAACAAACAAATGGGAATTCAAAATGTTTATACTGGCTTTATGGGGTGTGGGGTATTAATAACACATAAAATGTGTATTTTCATCTCTGTTAAGTTTTCAATACACAGTAGCCGAGGAGTTTTATAGTTTTCCCCTTTGCGTTCTTGAACCTGGAGAAACACACCAAATTGGCGCCACAAGTAGATTCTGTCTCTGCCACTGAATGACTGATTGATGGTGGCCTATTTTTAATGCATTGTTAAATGTGTAATGCATGGAGACACTTTATAAAAGACCTGAGAGTAGGGAAGAAGGAAAACGAAGATGACAGAATGAGGTCAGGAGGAGACGGGGATGGGAGGAGGAGAGGGGGGTAAGAGATGAGCACCTGATAGGTCTCCCTGTCACAGGACAAGGCAAGCATAAATAGAGCGCCGTTCTCCCAGCTAATGCTGTATCAGCCGACAAAACTGTCTTGATGCAGTGGGCTGGAATGCCTATTAAAAGTTTATCTTGTCTAAGTAAAGAACGCAACTCTTAACTGTTTGTAAAGATTCAGCAGATTGTTTGAATAAAGGTGTCGGAATACTTTTTTGTGATATTTATAGAGCAGATAGGGGCAATAAAAACATGACTTGATAGCATTTAGCTCTGCTTATTATACTGTTAAATTTTCAAGTACTGTACCATGCTCATATAAACTGTCATCTTATGGTGCTTTTAATTATGTGTGAGCACGTACACTATAAACACATATTACAGTTAAGTCATCAGCAAGAATATTCGTGATATATTTCTCACTTTTAATTATGTTTTGATTTTAAATAAAATGTATGTACATGTTTATAAAAATGGCAACTTTGTCTTATATCATGACTTGTTCATAAGTGTTTGATGCTTTAATGGCTCGGGGCACATCAAATAGAGAGCACATGGAAATTTTGGTTCCACATCACATCACATCAGACCAGCAGGCTGCTTTATTCATGTACCTAATTGATTATCTTTGCTTTCCTTAACGTATTAACAAGACGGAGAAAACGGCAGCTAGGATCAGGCTTAAGTTTGTTATTATAACAGATTACGGGGCAAGAACCACCATAAACCTTTTACATTTTTGTGCACATATACATCATAGTACTCAAAACTGATAAATCATGTAACATTTAAATGTTTTCCTTTTTTGAGATTGTAATGCAAGAAGAAATTTGAGCCATCTGACTCAAAATGTGTTTGTTTGTGATTAGAGATGTGAAAAATATGTCTCGAGGGAACAGAGGAAGGAAAATGCGTGTGCTCTTCAGCCCACACAGTCATACTGCCTGCTGTGTTACACATTTGTACACCTCTCTGTTCTGACATAAGAGAGACAGTGTCTCTGAAGCTTTGACTGTTGGATACAACAGTGTTGGACAGGGTACAGGAAGTTCAGTATGCTCATTTACGCGGAGACCAATTTGCATTTATGGCAATTTAGATGGTTTTAATTTGTGTTCTTGCTTTTAACTGACTTCATGGAAACACAAGGTTTACATATGGCAGTGACACACTTCATCAGAGACTAATTTGTGTCAAATGCAGTCAAAGACTCCAGTGTCCTTTGTTAATGTAAATGCCAGCAGATAAGCGACAAATGGTGCAGTGCTATCATGTCCCTAGCAGTTAAAAGCTCACAACTGCCAGATGACACTGACACAGTCAGGCTCTGGTATCCAGAGAAGGGTGACGTCAGTGTCAACATCAGCGAGAGAGAGAGCGGGTGTCTGAGACCTTCTTTAGTAATCTCTGTACACACACGGCTCAGATAGGGCTCCCCACGGTGCTGCCCAGACTCCCCAGACTGTGGATTTAATTAAACAGTGTGAAATTAATTAATCAGTGGGGTGGCAGGTAAAAAGGACTTCGCTGTGGAACTGCTCACGCAACCAAGACAAGCATTTCATGTGCGGTGACAGTTATTAATTTGCTGTTTTATTATAGTGTTTCTATACAGAGATGCTGAAATTCTGGGAGATTAAAAAGCCTGGCGTGCGAAAAAAGTCATGCAAATTATCAAAATAACGGCCCCCGAAAATCAAAGTGTAAACCTGTGTTTGATCTGTTCTATCAATTAATTAAAAAATTACAGTTCTGTATAATAATGTGGTGCAAATTAGATGGAAATGAGATAAAATATTCATTTAGTTATCTGGGGAATCTGCCTGGAGGGCTTTTTAGTCTTCAGTCTGGCTCAAAATGCTGTCCATATGGCAATTATGTACAGTAGTGTTGCAGGAGGATTGGTCTGATGCCTACTGGCAGAGAGGAGCCTGCCTGTGACAAACTGCTGCTAGGATCTGATGTGAGTTGAGGGAGATAATGAGGCTGTTGTGAGCCTTAAGTATAGAGCCTGCCCCCGGGGTGGCATATCTAAGCACTCGGGCTCCCTCATTGTTGCAAGTGCTGCTGAGGATTAAAAACACATTTACTTTTTTCTTCATAAACTTTGTCAGTACTTCCCGCTACTCTTTGGACAACTTCTGCTTTCATGTGGCAAGCCTCTTGACGTTGCTTTGTGGCAGAGCTGATTTCTTTTTCTTACAGTTTGTAGATGTGAACTCTTGATTTGATTCAGCTTTGAGCTATCTATAGCTCTTTTTATGCACCCCACCAGAGGATGTGTACGTTCTGGGGGTACATCCTAGGTTGACTGAAGTTTTGACGAGTGCTATATTGTGATAGAAAATCTTTTAATATTGATCCCATGGCATCCCATTCCATTGGCATGACTTTTCATATTAAATTCCACTGACAGGGAAAAATAAAATAGTTGATTATACAGTGTTTTCTCAGAGAGCCCATACCTGCTGTGCTGTAAAAATAACTGCCCACCTCTTGTGAGAAACTCTTGACACCCACTGCAGGTTGGATGCCTCCACCACTGTCACATATACAAGAGTCTCAAGGAAAACAATGGTGCAAATTCCAGCTCTGTGTCCAATTTAGACCTACACTGCGCTACAGGTTTTCTATCTGAGTGTAGCAAGGACAGCATGCAACTAAGTGCAATACACAGAAAAAAAAATTCCCCCAGCGAGCGCAGATTAATTGAGTCACCCGGGAGAATTACTTTAGTGTTTCATTACATAGAAAGTGTAATTCACTGAATGCAGGCGGGTCTATAGACTGTTTACAGTTTTAAATTAGTGAAATAAACAAGACAGACATCTTTATACAATACCAGCAGGCATTTCATTAATGGCCATTTGGGGCTTGCATACTAAATAGAAGGATGAGAGAGAGAAAGCGCAGTGGACACCACCCAACGGCAAAGAAACTTCAGAGAGACCTGCGAAAGGCAGGGAGAGTCAAACTACTGAGCAGAGCTGCAAGTGGTCACTCAACCATGGGATTAAAAAGCATTTAAGCCTTGTACCAACCCCCCCGTTTGTCCAGCCATGTTATTTCTGACCATTCAGGAGAGAAAGAAAAGACAAATATTCTGTGCCTGGGTTGTTACTGTTGGTGCACAACCCGTGGGTTACTTTTTTTTTTTTTCACAACGCCAGCATCCATAAACGTATTGCGGTGCTTTCTTGCAGAAAAACATAATGAGCTAGCCTAAAAGGGTTTCTGTGTTCTGGTTAAGGTGCAAAATGGACTGTCACTACTGTTTATTTCATTCATGTCTGGATGTAATGGAAAACATGCAATCAAATGTAGGACACATTTACTAGAGTGGTTCACTTCACACTTGTATTCACACTTGTAATGCCTCTTGGGCAACTGCAGGCAAACTTATGACAGGATATTGACATATTTATAGCAAGCTCTAGTGAGTGCGTGGGTGTGATTAGCACAAATCCTTGCCACAAAATAAATCAGTAACTAAGGTATCCCCAAATGTATTCTGCTGTTTGTGCCAAGAGGACGTTGGCGAAAAAGCTTTTGATTCAGCGGTCACTGCCGCACCCTGCCCGTCCGTGCTTGTTTTGATGGACAATGATGAAAGCACAGGTGGATGCGAGAAAGCTTCCACCGCTGTTGACTCCTCATCTGTGGTTTCCTATTAGCACAGGAGTGGAGGTTTGCAGTCTGGCTGCTGGGCACAGTGGGTCAGTGCTCACAAAGCTCTGTTTGTTCCCTGGCCTGCAGGGCTCCCAGGGGAAGCTTGGCTCCAGAGGGGGAGACAAACAAAAAGGCACCACTGTCTCACACGCTGGAGCTGCTCTCCGACACGTTCGTCGTTTCTACTCAGCGGGGGTACGTTTCTCTTCTTAGGAGAGGAATGGTAAAAGGAAACAAGTTTTTTTAGAAACAGGGCCTCGGGATAACAAAACTGCTGTTGTTCTGAGCTATGCCTTTTTTTCCAGCTTAAATGCCATTTTGAGTTGTTGCTTGTGGTGATGTTTTTTTTTTTTGTTTTTGCTTTGTGTTTCTCATCTCCTTTTGTCGAGCATAGACTCGGAGCTTTTTGTCTTGTGCTGCTGTATCAACATATTCTGAGTGAAACCTAAGGAAACCGCCGACAGCAACAGGCACATAACACATCAAATTTAAATTCCAGCTGCAGTTACTAACTTTAGAGATGGTCCTGTTGAACTGCAGCTGGTGCAGCTGAGGACCCTCAATTAATAAATCATTTTGAGCCATCTCTCATGGCTGTACACTCTGTCTCTGATTTCTAAAGATGAAATAATGTGCAGGAAATTCTTCTGGCTGCTGTTAGGTCAGACATTCACTGTTGTGCTGCAATCTGTAGTCCAAGTGTAACTCTATTATTGAGGGGACTTTAAAATGGGAGCTGTGTGACACGCAGCAGGATGATTTAGTTTAATGACCATGGCAGTGACAGCACTGTGATGGAAATTGGACTCCCCCTGCAAATTTACATCACTTGAGGGTACTTGGGGCTCTTTTAGCGGCTGCACTCCAGAGCATGAGCCATCAGGAGGTCCTGGATATGTCATGCTTGTCACCTTTCTTTAAGTGCATCTGCAGACGTGGGAGAGGGATTAATATTATATAGCCCACGGAAGCTCAGAAGCCGTCTTATCAGCACTGCAGATGTGATAAGCACCTCTACCCCTGTGAAAACCAGTAAAGATCTCCAAGCAAAGAGACAAGCATCTCTTTGTGTTGTCTCCTCACACAGCTTCAGAGATTCAATGTGGTTTTAGTGGCAGATATGGTGCAATTTCACATCTGTTGTAATTTGATGTGCCTGGATCACCCTCTGTGAAATCGTCTTGATCACAACATGGCTCCTTTCAATTATTTAGAAAGTTGGCATATGGCTTTGGAGATAGTAATCTGATTTCTTTTGATTTTGAGGTTTTCAGAATGGCTTGTGCCACAAGTCCCAATAACAGCTGTGCAAAAGGAAAAAAAAAAAGTCTCTGTTCGTGTTATTTGGTATAGCTTAGCATCAACACTCCCCCTCTTTACATTGAAAAAATAGATTTATTTATTACTTAATAAAAATGTCAATTTTTCTGGAAATATTTTCCATCATTTTCATGACATTCATCTCACATTACATCACATCAATGCAGATGTCAGTGTGCACAAATTGCATTGCCCTCAAACTGATTCTGAGCTGTGAATTGAAGTTATGGCAACCAGTGCTGTCACTTCAGTTTTATCAAAAAAGCACCCAGTGGAACCATGGAAACATGTGTGAGACACACACACACACACACACACACACACACACACACACACACACACACAAATAAAAAACACAGCTACATCAAAGCCAGCATATACTGTAATTAGAATTTATTGAAGCCTATTCAGTCAGAGGAGGTACATGATCTGCTGAGCCTTTGGATTCAGTCCCATACCCTCCATTAAACCCACGACAGTGCATTAAGCCTATATGATGCAAGAATGAATGTACTCCTTTGTGAATCCGTTGCTACATAAATATAATATTTATGTGTTCCAATTTTACTATATGTAAAAAGGAGCTGTATGCCTACAAAGATAAAGAACCCGCCTACATGTAAAATGTATATGTAAAATCTTTTATCTAATACTATAATGTTAATAATCATACATTTCATGTAAACAGGCATAGCTCTGACAGTATTTACAGTAAAAGTCAGAAAATAAATATCTGCATGCATATCCGAAGAGAAGATGAAAATCGTAGAGACCTGTGGGGTGTTTTAAGGGGCAGGTTAAGATATGTTCCCTCACAAATGCGACATGTTTTCTTACACAACACCTAAAATGCGCGCCACCCACCAGCGACAAGGCATGATCACTCGGCAAGCTACCTGACACCCTCTGTAGTTGTAGGGCCAGGGCCAGTGGCCGCGCAGCGGCTCGCATATTCTCTGACAGTGAGTGTAGCTTCGCTGGCATTCTGAGCAGCAAATCCCCTGGTGGTCCAACATGGTGTCAAAGGTCACGGCGCCTTCCTCGCTTGCTGCTCCGCTGCGCTGCAGTTTTGAAGCAGTGTTAGTTTTAAAGAGCAGTCTTTTTTTTTTTCTTAAAAAAAACAACTTACACACATTTGCAATTCAAATGTTTTCAAAAAAAAAAAAACAACTTCTCATCCTTCCAAACACGTGACTCCAGTTCTCTTAGGCAACATGAATTTTTATGACCAGTGGGAATTTTAACCTCACTTCATGAGTTCATCAACTTGGAATGGCAGCTGTTACCCCAGTAACCTGCAATTATAGCTAATAATATGACAATTCCCCAACAGCAGCGGCATATACCACCCGCAGATGACAGAAAGACTAAATCCAGGTTAATCTCCACACCGTGTACTTCAATTTAATTTTTTAACATATACATTTTTAACAAGGCTGCCGGCTTAACGATGGTGTTATGTAGTCATCTGTGAAACTTGAAAAAAACAGAGAAACTTCAGTTGGTTATGCTACTTTGAGGGTTGCTTCAGGCCCCAGTATATGCCTCTTGATAGTTAATCAAAAATTCACCAGCTCTGGAGTCTTGTTTATCATAAACAGTGTTGTTGACGGAGTTGCTACTCACATGGTAGGGGTTTTCGGGATTGTACGCTGACCCCGCAGTTGACTGCGCCCCCTCCTCTTCCTCCATGACTCTGGAGATGTCATCCTCTGCCTGACTCACCGGGTCCCTATCCTCAGCAGCTGCCTCAAACCCCTCCAAGTTAAACTGCCGCTTGGCCCGCTGCGTGTCTCTCTTTCTCCGTTCCCCATCTGTTACAGCAGCCACAAGAGGCAAGAGTATTGGGTCAACATCCACAAGACACCATACATGTCCTCAGAGCTCAATCCTACATAGCTCGGTCTGTCTCAGAAGTTCTGAATTATTCAATTAGCAGCAGTGATATCAGGCAGTCTTGCATATTTCAAGATCATTCTTTTTTAATACAAGAGTGGGGCCTTTTTTGGTGTACAGTTCTAAATGTGGTGTGCGTTCAAGATGTTCAAGTGTTTCACCGACTTCTCCGACAAGACTCTAAATATTGCAAGTGTGTCGTGATAAGCAGGGCAATCACAGCTATGGACAAACCTATGAAGAAATGTCCAACAATTCAGATGAAGTAGATAACACTGTGGTGATAGCAGGGTGTGTTTTTCCTAGACTCTGTGGGATTGGAATGAATGAATAGACAGAGAGAAGAGAAGAAGGCAACCTTTAGGGTAGGTAGGTTGGAGCCAATAAATGGGAAGTTCCCCACAAAGACCCAGAATTTTGTCACTCAGAAAACTGGTGTCCTTTAGTGGTTCCTCTCCCGCGACCCATATGAGGAACTCCTCATCAAACCTCACTGGCATTAATTCATCTGTCTGGCAAGAAAAAAAAAAAGATAATATCCTTGAATTACTCTGATGGAAAAAGAAATTGCAGCGTTAACAGCAGCCAGAATATCGTCTGCTCTCTTTTAACAGTGTAATTTGTTTTCTCTCTCCAATTTACAATGTTCTGCATCAAGTAGTGTGCATATACAGTACCAGGTCAAACATTAGCGACTCTTTGTTGTGAGCTCCCATGTGTGGAAGGTTGGCTTTGATTTGGGATTTTATATAGCACTTGTCTCCTCCAAAGAAGCGGATTCCGGTTATTCCCTGCACCAAATCACAGGGATGCCATGTTTACACTCACAGCTTTGCTACTTTGCTATACACACAGAGAGAAAGTCTCAGCTGAACTAGACAGAGAGGAGGGAGAGAGAACAAGGACAGAGTCACTCACAATTTGAAAGTCATGAATCTCCACAGCCTCCTCAGCTCCACTCCCAGTTTTGAATCTCTCCAGGTTGTTGTCAGAATCAATTTCCACAGAGCCGTCCCTCACCTCCCCATTGATGTTCATACTGTAACGAACATTGTACACCTACCAGCAATCAAAGTCAGATGTTAGAGATTGATTGACTGATTAGACAAGTTGTGTAGATCACACTGTCACAAACAGATTGGAACTGACGTACAGGGGGGGAAAAAAAACAAGCTTTATAGTAATAATATTCCTTCTCTGCTCGGTATTTTTATTTTTTGTTTTTTTTCCTCTGACAGAAATCCTCCATTGTATCAGCACACTGAGACTCTGAGCAAAGCACCACAGGGAATTCTATTGTAGACCTCGATGGGGATGTTTGCACAACAGGTGAGCTCATTAGGACACAAATACACATACAACTATTTCTTATAAGGTAGGTTACAGGAACAATATATGCATGTATTGTAGACAGATTTAAAGATGCAATTTCACAATCTGAATTTTGATAGTTATTTACAAGGCGTCTCAGTGATTTACATAAATATCTCTTATGACTAGTCTCAAAAATTTCCCACCAATAGCGTCTTTCTTGCATTCACTTTCAGATTTTTGTTGCTGAAGGGCCACTGTGAAACTGCACTGGATTCCTTTGTTGACACTTACATTTTTATCACTGACTTTCCACAGGTAGAGAGCAGCCATGGATACGCACAGCATTAACACAGCACCAACAACAAGAACCACAGCCCCGACTCTCAGGAGGCGACTGACTGGAGCGGAGGCGGGTGTGCTGGACCCGCTTTGTCCCTTGAAGTTCAGAGCGAGCAAGAAAGTAAGAAATGGCACACACACTGAGCAATGACCAGGAAAGAGTAAAAATTGCCCAGAATCCCTAACCAATTCCAGAGTCTACAGTTTTTCTGAACATGTCAAGGAAATAAATAGTATTTCTAATTGAAAACTAATTAAGGCTGTCTTACCAGAGGCGTGAAGTGTTCAAAACAGCCATATCCACGAGTGGTAGTTTGGACTTTTTCCACAGTCTCTTTCATGCTGTCCTCTATCATTCCTTCTCTACTGCTGTTGCCTCTCTTTGGAGAATCGGGTTATGCACCAGAAGGCTATTTGACGCTTTGGCGTGAATGACGTGCAGTTGATATAATTTCTTTGAGCTAAATTCTTCATCTGAATGTTACCTGCAGGTCCAGATTGCCTTAGTCAAGGTTGCCATCCTCTGGTACTAAACTAAAACAAGACTTGTGTAACGCTTCATTAAAGATGGACGGTGTCATGTGTTACAGGTAGTGATGCAGAAGTTTGGAAGAGGGGCTCTAACCTTTCAATGAGTGATACAAAGTTACATACAAAAATAACAACTTGTTAAGAATACATAAATCAGCCAATACCTTCCTTTTTTGATGCAAAAATGATAACTTGTATGAATTCATCAATACAAGGATTTCCTCCAGCTCCAGTGCTGGTTACCAGTGTCAGTGGCAACAAAGACTGGACTATCTGCTGTCAAACTTGTATGTAAAAGCAGTAGCCTTCTCTTGTCTTTATATTCCCACAGTGTGTTACAAGACACAGAACACACACACAGACACACCAAAGAAATAACCTTAACTGTGAATTTCCTGAGTTGAGGAAGGTAGTTTTGTGGTCAAGGTTACTCAGTCCTTATCATAACATGAAAAAAGGAAGCGTGGAAAGAAAAGAGATTCAAATGTGCTGTGCTGCTGTTGCTTGGAAACAGAACCGAGCCACATATTTTGGATAATTAGTAAGCCGGGAGGCAATCAGAAAAGGTGAGGGGAATCTTTGACCTTTGAAAATATGTCATTGTAAGAGCATTTGATCAGAAATGTAGTATTTGCATGCAAATTGAGGCCGCACAGTAACTACACTGTGTACCATGAAAAGAATGTGACACTGCCTTATGCTTGCAATCAATTTAGCCATGGAGGACCATTTGATTTGTTGTGGCTTATAAGCCTTTAAGGCAAATGAAATGCATTCAGTTGGCTAATTGAGGTTATACTGTGTGTTTCCTCAAGACAATAGTTTGTACTCTGTCTATACAAATGCATTGGATTTCCGTACGCCCACGCAGCTGATTGTTTAAACTTTCGTTGAACAGCAGAAACAATTTGCTTTAAGCCATTTATTTGTGCAACAATGTGACAAAAATCTACCACAAACATGGCAATCTTTCATACTGATTGTTTTCCACACAGCAGACAGGCCGCTTTCCGCCTAAAAGTCCATAGGTCATGCCCCTTAAATAATAACACATGCTTTTGAAAATTCATAATAAAATTGTTTTCTTTACAATGAGTCATTATGAAAAATATATTATTAATGTATAAAATTTGCATATTACACATGATACAATGAACAGTCTTATATGAGCCAAGAGACACATGACGTACTACAAAACACTGCAACGATCCAACATAGAGTCAATTAAGGTAAAAGTACTGTACAGTATAAAGACAAAATCCCTTTTGATGAGTTTGTGACCTTTCATTTAAGAGTTTGTATACTCTGGGATAGATATCTCATCGGTTTCCTGTATTCTGGCCGGCGTTGGTGGACCGACAAGGATATAATCAAACTCCTGGTGTTGAACTTTCTCATAAACACTCTGCAAGCCGCTGGTTTTGGTTATGTGAGCTGGGTAGTAGTTTTCCCTCCTGGTGTCCCGGGGAAGAGAAGCTGTCTTGGAGAACGTTGACATATGCGGTCCGCAGGCCAGGCTCGTGTTGGGCCTTGTAGCCGAAGGGCTCCAGCATCGGTCGGAGTGTCCCAGCACTTTGCACTCACTCGTACATGCCCAGAGACCTGTGGAAAACAGCCGTGCTGTCAGGATGTAATATGAAGACCCCAGTGAGCCCAAGTTATATCAATCACAATGTGTCCAGTGGAATGGAAAATGTAGTGATGTAACTGGATACAGTCTGTTGGGTATGTGGCTTAGATTTTGCAACACAGTTACACTGCAGGAAGCAAAAAGAACACAGTCACATCAGTGCATGGATTTCATCTTCACATACTCCCGTTTGACCCTGAATTTCTAATTTATCATCATTTTAATTTTTGTCTTTTTGCTTTTGTGACACTCACTGTTCATTGGAGGGGACTCCTTTTTGTGCACATCTCCACTTATGTCAGAGTCGCTGTCGTTGAAGTCACTGTCCCCTTTTCCACTGTCCTTTCCACTGATGTGGGGATCTCTCGCTGAAATCGTTGTGAACGAATTACCTTTCCATATTGTTATAGGTCTGACGGTTTCTTTTCCATACCCTGGCAGAGTAGAGTAGCCCTGCAGGGGTACAGAGTTGGGTGAGTTTTCAGTCAGAATACAAAGGTCGACAAGATATTATACGACAAATCTCTGGAAAAATAACAACTTACCTTCAATTTACCCTCCACCACCCGACTGTTTGACTCAAAGATGCCTGCTGTCTGTCTGCCATCCTCACAGCCCGCCTCTGTCGTGTTGCTGCTGGCCAATACAGGTTGCTCTGGGAATGAATGGGCATCAAACACTTTTCCTTTGTGGTTGGCAATCACTGAATCAATATGACCGCTTTCCACTTTCTCCACATTTGGTGTGTCTTCCTTTTCGTCGCGCCCCCTCTCCCTTGTCTCCCTTTTGCGGCGGCTGCAAATGGTTGTGATGAGAATGATAGCCAGCAGGAGGAGAGTGCAGCTCCCTGCCAGCACAATGATTATGGCTATGGACATGTCCCATTCAAAGAGCTCCTCGCTGCCATTTTGAGCGAAGGACGGCAAGCTGGGTGGAGTCCCCTCTATGAAACTTAAGTGGATAATGGCTGTAGAGGTGAGCGCAGGGGATCCGCTGTCGCTGACCGACACTGTGACTTTGACATTGTCTGTGAGATCATACGTCAGCTGCCGGCTCACGTGCACCTTCCCATTTTCTTTGTTTATAGAGAAGCCCAGGTGTCCCCCCTCGGTGATTTTATAGGACAGCTGCGCATTTATGCCTTCATCAGCATCTGTGGCCTTTATCTGGGTTACCAAATATCCTGCAGGTGCATCCATGGGCAGGAAGACCTCAGCAGATCCTTTATAAAGGGGAGGCTCTATGATAGAAGGTTGATTGTCATTCTGATCAACTATTTTTAGTCTGATGACAGCCCTGCTCTGCAGCTGCGGTGACCCCCCATCACTCGCTTGAATGTGTACGTCTAATTGCTTCATTACCTCGTAATTAAAACTTCTCAGGGCATATATGGAGCCAGACACTGAATTGAGCGACACAAAGGTGTTCACTGGAGAACCCAGGATAACGCTGTCCACAAGCCTGTACGTAATTTTGCCGTTGCTGCCGAGATCCGCGTCGCTGGCCTCAACAGTGGTGATGTAAGCGCCCGGGGCGTTGTTTTCAACCACGGAAACTTCATACACAGCCTTAGTGAAGTGAGGGGCGTTGTCGTTCTCGTCGCTGAGTCTAATGGTGTACTGGGTGATCTTTCTCAGCGGAGGTGACCCGAAGTCCTCAGCCATGACCGTCAAGTTATACTCACTAATCCTCTCCCTGTCCAGGGCTGCCGCAGTGACTATCATGTAGCTGTCCTCGTAAGCCTGTCTGAGTTTGAAATGGTCGTGGCCGTACAGCGTGCAGTGGACCTGGCTGTTAACACCCGAGTCCCTGTCCAAGGTGCTGATCAGCGCCACCAGACTGTCCTTGTCTGCCGCCTCGCTGATGTACGCGCTGCCCGTCGTGATGGAGGTTATCGGGGTGATGCTGATCTCGGGGGCATTGTCATTAACGTCTGTGACGTGAATTATGATTTTGCACACGGAGGGCGTCGGGTTGGGACCCAGATCTGTCGCCTGCACGTCCAGCTCGTAGGTGCTCTTATCCTCGAAATCCACAGGGCTCCTGAGGGTCAGGCGACCCGATTTACTATCCACTCGGAAAAGTTCTCGGATCTCGTGAGAAACCTGTTTCCCGAACCCGTAGACCACCTCTCCGTTTAAACCCTCGTCCGCGTCAACTGCGTTCAAGTCCAGTATAACAGTGCCGACCGGCGCGTCCTCTGGCAAACTGACCGAGAAGCTGTTCTGATCAAAAACGGGGCTATTGTCATTAAAGTCAGTTACTTTGATAGTTATCTTTGTTGACCCCGATCTGTGCGGGTTCCCTCCGTCTGTGGCGACCAGCTCAACAGTGTATGATGACCGAGTCTCCCTGTCTAGCTCTTTCATTAGCACCAATTCCGCATATTTAACCCCATCCGCTCTCAGGAGCACATCGATGGTAAAATGACTGTTGACAGATATTTGGTAGCTTTGGATGTAGTTTGACCCGACGTCCGCGTCCACGGCTGGGTCTAAAGGGATGCGGGAGCCCACTGCTGCGTTCTCCGACATCTCCACTATAGATTCCTTGTTGGGGAACTCCGGAGAGTTGTCGTTGATGTCCTTCACTTCCACCTCGACGTGGATGAGTTTGTAGCGATCTTTGGAGAAATTCACCACGTCAAAAGTAATGAGACACTGTGGAATGTGTCTGCAGATCCTCTCCCTGTCAATCCGCTCCCCGACGGCGAGCTCCCCGTCGCTTTCTCGAACCCGTACGAACGAATCGTTGAATTGTTTCATCATCCTAAAATTGCTCTTGGAGGAATGAGACAGACTCAAGGACATGTCCTTGGCAAGGTTTCCGATGACTGTACCTGGCGGGTCCTCCTCACTTGTCTGGTAGCGTACAGTATTTCCCTCGGATTGAGCCAGAGAGGCGAATAAAAATTGATGGACAGAGAATGTAAAAATCCACCGGTGCCAATAAGTTATACATTTGCCCCGCGTCATCTTCGCAGTAGTAACCTTTCCCTCGGTGGTCAGTCTCATTATGTGCCAGGCAGACGAGACCAGTGTTCACCTCTGGAGTGAGCTCCCCATGCACAGCTCCCGCCTTTTGTGAACTGACGTGTGTGTGTGCTGGAAGTGAAAGTTACTACTTGCTCCTTTGCGCGCAGCCAGTCGGATACGCTTGTTGTCTCGCCTTCAACACAGCTCAAAATTCTGCCGTGGCGGGGGTTTATACGGCTCCTCATGCTAATGAGACCAACTGTGACCAATCCCTCTCGCTTTAGAATTAAAAATATCCCACTTATGAAAAAAACAAGCTCTGTTTTGAGAGCGCGCACAGAAGAAAGTTGCAAAATAGGGGGGAAAAAGGGCAGAAAGATATGCCACTGCTTGAAGATATAGTCCCTGCACGTTTATCATGTTACCGCAGCCGTTACCAAGTGATGGTTTTATTGAGTGAAAGCCCATTTTTTCCTCTTTTGATGTTCAAGTTATTGTCTACTGAGTGAATAGGTGTGTGTGTGTGTGTGTGTGTGTGTGTGTGTGTGTGTGTGTGTGTGTGTGTGTGTGTGTCAGTGTCAGTGTCAGTGTCTGCGTGCGCGCGCGTGTACGTTTACTCACAAGGGCACCTCAGTTGTCTTTGGCTGAGCCGCTGCAGCTCATTTGAGAGCAGCTTAATTTAATTATCATCCACAGCCTCTCCGAAGGAAGGGTGATGCTGGATCGATCTCTTGATATAACAACAGCAGAATTCTTTTTGTTTTCTGGTTATTTATTTTTCTGAAATTTGAGTTCAAGAAATTGTTTTTTTCCCAGTCAGTCTTTCCCAATAAGAGATTACGTAAACCTTAACTCTGACCTCTCTCGGGATTTATAGCAGCAGCTATATTTGTTACCTACTTCTGCACTACAAGGTTTCGACTACCCTTAACCCTGTGGACATGTGTCCACATACAGTAGTGCAGTTCTGGTTTGGTTGTTTTTCTCCTATTTTAGATTATGCTCATTTCCAGTTAAAGGGAATCTCATATAGCATAGAATAATAACAGTTAGTAACAGTTAATAATTAGACAATTCTGGCAGCAGTTAGGGACTATTTCAACATGAAATCACACAAATTTTCACACAAAACGTGGTACAAAAAGAAGGGGTTTTTTTTCTAAGTTTAGTGTGGAAAAACTGGACTGGTCCGCGTGGAGTCTTTATCTCAACACCATCCAGCACCTTTGGGATGAGTCTGGAATACTGACTGTGAGACAGACTTATTCACCCAACATCAGTGCCCGACCTCACAAATCTCTGCAGAGAGAGAAAATCTCTGCAGACAGGATCCACAGTCTCTTTCCTGGAAGGGCAGAGGGTGTTTGAGACAGAATATTAATGCCCATGGTTTTGCAATGACATGTTCAACAGCCATTTTACGGATGTGATGTTCTGGTATCCACATGCTTTTGGCCGACTGTTGTGTATGTGTTAAAGCTGGACACAATACAAAAACACCACCATCTGTATACTGTCTGCACTTCTGCTGCACTGTCACTACAATATTATTATTTTTATAAACTTCAATATTGTTGCAGGAATATGAAATTTGATTGCAACGCTCACTCTGTTTTGTTTTGTTTGTCAGATATTGGCAGAGATGTAGCAGTTTCAACCTTTGTTACAATGATTTCCCTACATTTTTTAATAAATTTGTAGCATCCATTAAATACGTGTGCATTCCCATCCCTTCTTTTCAGATTCTCATCAAACCTCTATCTGAGCTTATTAGATTTGACAGAGTGAATTTGCTTCCCCACTACAGGCTAATTATGCTTTTTGCACTTCTTTGTGCTGCAGGATTACTGAAAACATAGCGTATAACTGTTCTTGCAACCAACACCCAGACTAGTCTGCTAACAGTTTATCTCTTAATATTTACTTCGAACTTCTCCATCCGTAGTCCATCTTAAAGAGGAATGGAGGAGAACTGTTGGAGATGACAGCTTGTTTGTATTTTGCCCTTAAGAATTCATTAGTCGTTCTGGTGCCATTGTTGCAGCAATAGCAACAATCTGAAAGGACCATGCTAACAATGCCAATAATGATCTGAGACATTGTGAGAAGCCCCTCAGAGTGTGGACTGAAATAACAGAGGCTGCAGTAAACAAAGGTAGTTGGGTGATTTTACAGTGCAAACTTTCCAACTAAGAGTACATCTTTGACAGATTTGGCAATAGGTTACTGAGGTTATTGCGATGCAAATTAAAACTGTTTTTAGACTATGTATTTGTGTAAGATTATTTATTAAAATAGCTGTAAATAGCAACAATAAATAAATAAATTTAATTAATTCTAATACTGTAATAATACTTCATACACACGGACTTGTAGATCTTGTAGATGTTGACCTTAACGTGTCCTGACTTTAAAATGTGTGGCGCTCATATACTTAAGGTACAGTTTAATTAATGGACAGAGGTTAAGATATGTCAAGAAGGAGTGTAAAGATTCCTACAAGCTGGAGTTCATACTTTATACTTGAACCTCTAATGTACTGTACATTCAGTGCAGTGGGAATATACAGTAATTTATGCAGGCTTCCCACTGAAATGCAAAAAGACTTCATGATGGTGCTTGAGGTAAAGTTAAAGGATCGGTTTAACTGTTTCGTCCTCAACAAACTTAATGACAGGCCATAGTTGTCAAGATATTTAACTTAATGTGAGCTTCATGGTGCGACAGGAAATGTCACAGAATCACCAAAGTAAACAGGACACATCCTCTGATGACCACGAATGTCTGTTCAAAGAATTTAATCATTTGCAAGGTCAAAACAAATTTGTACAAATGAGAGTGCCACAGTTGTTTAAATGCTGAAGTGGCACAATAATATTATAATGTACCTTTAATGCAGCAAGGGAAACGGTTGGAATCATTAAGGATGGTTCATTAAACAGGTTGCTAAACAGTTGTTTCTTCTTTCAGTCCAGTTTAGAGCCACATTACGAAGGCTGATTTCTACTCTAATGAGAACAAAGACGTTCATGGATTCAGTATGGGCGATTCTCTTTGGATTAAATTAAACCAGGTCAAATGGCTGCGGTGATAGATGGATTATTACACGACAATGCAGCATTAGTTTGAAGTGGGACGCAGAGGGAATGTGAATTTATGATGAGTAAATGGTTGTTTATGGTTAAGAAAGTTTATTTAGCAGATGGTTGTTTTTCCCGATGCTGTGGTTAGTCACAGCCTTATTTACATACTGACTGTTTAATGGAAAAAATGGATCTTCTGATCATTATGACATGTCAGAGGTTCAAGCTATATGGATATGTGAGTCTCAAATAATGTTGTGCAGTTAGAGATAATCACAACAGAGATCAGAATTTTATGTTGTTTTTTTTTTTTTTAAAAACCCAAAAATGTAATATAATACATCAGCTCAAGGTCACTTCTAGGAAGACTTTATGCTGCATCTCAGGCTCTGAATTCAAGCTACATTTTATATTAATATTTGATTTGATGTCTTTTTTGACAATTTCTAAAACTGCTTTTTATTTACAGTGAAGGCAAGTGGCTGTCACAATCACCAGTCATAAAAGAATGTCTTCATGATGCTGATGGAAAATTGGGATGGCATTTTCTCGATTAATGCAGTATAATTGTGTTGAGTTTCGCCATTTCCATGAAAGTTACAGGCAAATTATTCAGAGCCTCAAACAGATTCACCAAGAGAGTGACGGAAGCAAGTGGCAAATGGAAAATGTTTGAAAAAAAAGGAATATCTTTCCCTGTTGCAGGGAAAGATATTTTGAATTTACTGTTGGCCCACAGACACAATTCCATATTTAATGGGATTGTAAATGCATTCAGTTTCAAGGGATGCCTTTGCATTTTAAGTTCTCTAATCACTCTGGTCCATAATGTGCCTGAAGAAATGCCGTGATAGTCTGCATTTGTGGAAGGCACTTAGCTTCGCATTCTTTTACAAAGATTAGAAATCAGAGGCAAATTACAGTGTGGTGGAGCTCGGCTCAACTGAATATTGCTCTAGTGGGAGATCGCTTGCCTTAAAGAACTCAGTACTCCATGACTTTTAGAAGCCAGACTCTCTTCTCTCTCTTTGTATGTTTGTCTCTCTCTCTCTCTGTGACTCTTAATGTTTCCTGTCAGTTATTCTGCCCATGTTCAACTTGACATTAAAATATGACATTTGAGTTACATTTTAGAGAAGAGGCCTTCTGACACATGAGCAAAAGCTATTAGCAGATACTGTACTTATAGCTATTTAAAGTGTTCAATCAAGGGTGCTTTTTTTCCCCCCCGGGAGGAATCGTTAAATGAATAGTTCGACATTTCTGGAAATACGCCAATTCACATTCTTGCCAAGAGATTGAGGAGAAGATGCCGAGTTCGTGTCTACGCGAGCTACTGCTAGCAGCCGGTTAGCGTAGCTTAGCATGAAGACTGGAAACGAGGGAAACAGCAAACCAGGCTCTGTCACAAATTAAAATTGTCCTACCAGCGCATATGAGGCACAGTATTAAGCATGTTACATCTTGTGGTTGGAACTGAGAGGATTTTCTTTCCATCTGAGATAACAGGGTAATGGGGCCACACTCCCCTCGCATTTAGCTGTGCCCCTTGTCCTCCACTGATATTAACATATGTTGACCTGGTCTGCATAATTACTGCATTGTATTGCCAGAAGTGACATATTTCACAGAGGTTTAACCCTCACACGAAAGTTGTGCTTAAACATACTCTTGCTACTATGTTCACCACCAGTCTTTGAAGTCAATTTTACTCACCAAAGGGATAGATCAGGATATTAAAAATCTGTGGTATGTAAGAAAAAAAAAAAGATTGGCTGAATTTTATAGATGAGATTTGAGAGGCACTCTCGATCATCTTTGCTTATTATGGGCTGTTGAAATACATTTTTCAAAACATGCTTTTAAATACAGGCTGTGAAATCTCAGACGGCCATGGATCCCAAAGGCAACATCAGATCTTTTTGTTCTGAAGATGCTCTCCGCTGATTAATTCAAACATCAAAAATAAAAACTCGGGTGTTTTCGTATGCCAGAGTAAAGCCTCCGATGTCACGTGGGGGTTTCAAACCTCATTGGAAGTCTTAAACTCAGAAAGAAGCCAATGTTATGTTTTATTGATTCTTCTCCTGGAGTTTGGAGACAATAAGGCGGGTGAATATTTCATTTTGCTCTTTATGTTTGGACTGAGAGCTTTATCCCAGTGTTCAAGGTGTCTCACCAGACATGTCCCTCAGCAGATATAAACAAAGTTATTAGATGAGCAAGACAAAATACAGAGGGAAATTCAGTGCTGGGAGCTTTGGAGGAGTCCTTAGACAGTGTGTTCTGGCAATTCAGATTGTCATGCTTCATTGTTCTTCAGGGAAGATGGGTGTTGTTTGACTTTGAATGTTACCATAGAGCTTATATACTCACCGGTAGTGAGTCTCATTTTGCAACACTGTGCATGTAAATGAGAATTTATGGTTTTGGAGTGAGGTGGTGCGCTATGGGTTGTGCACACTGAAGGCAGATCAACTTAAATATGTACAGTAAGTGCTAAGCATTGTCGAAATTTAGGTCATCTTTCTCAGGCAGTGAGATTTTCTCTCTTTCTGTGAGGGGTTTTGGGGGGGGGGTCATATCTGTAATGCAGTGAGACCATCATGTCTCATACAATGCAGATGGAGGAAGCAGCTCCAACATTTTAGTGTTTTCTTGCCACAAGCATTAATACGGCTGTTTCTCCTCATGCTGTTTTTGCTGCGAGCAACATGATGTTTGAGGCATGTGCTTCACGGGACCGGATGAGGTATAATTATGTAAATTGTATTCAAAGGAATCAGCAATAGCTCATGTGGAATGGATGTGTCAACAAGGTGTCCACATTCACTGTGAGAATTTGCTAATTAAACATGACACCATTTCTCTCTCAACACATGGGCACGGTGAGACACTGTGGGGATTTAAAAAAATATACTCTGGTGTATATTATATTTCTGGCTGAAAAATAATCTTCTTGGAAAAAATAGGCTTTCATTTTGCTGCTGGAAGTGTAAAATATTTGCCCCGGAGTTCACCACAGGACCATTAAACTTTACACAGGTTGTTGATATGTGTGTAATGAAAGTGCCTTAACTTCAAACAGCCTTTCCACACACAAGAGCCTCACTGATGCCCTTCTACACAAAAATGGGATGATTTATTACACTGGTTATTTGTCTGGCTCGCTAAATGCTTGAATTCTATTTGACAGCAAGCATAGATAAAGTACTTTGCTTGAATGTCTGAAAAGCACTGTACCTGAAAAGCAAAGATTAATCCAGTCCATCAGGAAAGAGAAACACATTTTTTTCCCCTTTTGTGTGATAGCGTTCCCCAAATGAAACAGTCTGTCCAGACTGTTCCTTATCTACTGTGAACTTATCAAAATGGAGAAGGGAGAATTGCCAAGTTACATTTTCTTCAGCTTTAGTTGCAGGCAAAGCATATGACATGGGTGAAGCACCAAGACAATTAATGAAGGAGAGACAAATAAAATGCTTAGAGTGCTTGTGAGTGACATTTGTGCAGTGGCAAGTGGGGGGAAAAAAAGAATTTTGAAGTTTTTCTTTTACTCCCTCCTCCTCCTCCTCCTCCTCATCATGCGTTTGCCCAAGATGAATTGGCTTTTCAGATTTAAGAAAGTACATGGCTGAAATACAAAGAGAGGCTCATCTATCAGCCCCCTGAATAGTGAGAGAAAATCCTATGGCTGTGTGGAGGGAGTGGAGCAGCAGAGGGGGGTGCGTTGTTGGTCTCTGATTAGACCCTCGGCCAGTTCTACTCAGGGGCTTGCAGCACAAACATCAATCCTCTCTTCTCCAACTTCAAATCCTTTGAACCACTTGAGACAATTTCTTCACTGTAAAGCCTCCTTTGAAAGCTTTTTCTTTGTCAAATGCGCCTGCATTTGTGTCAATGAGCACTTATCGCAGATTGTTTATGATGTAAAATTTGAACTTCAACTTGACAATGTTTCAAATTGACCAAAGCAAACTGCAGGCACCAGTAATGGACATTTAAAAACAACATCCTGACTGCACTTCCATCATTCAGATGCAAAATGTCTGCAGTCCAGTGGGTGAGTGAATGAGCGAAGCTGCAGATGAGGGTGCAGGAAGAAAAACAGGGGTATTAGAAAGGCTTCTGTGCTATGTGGCAGTGTGTCAGTCTAAACACAGAATTGAGAAAATACTGATAAATTTTAAAGCATCTGCCATCATCTTAACACACATACACACACACACACACACACACACACACACACACACAAAGAGCATAGCCAATTACACACTCAGCAGCATTATAGAAAGCTTTTATAATGTTTCTAGGGCGTCAAGATCTTAATTTTTGATGCTGCGTTATGTGCATCCAGAGTATAAATTGGCCTCCCCAGTTTTCTGAAGTGATAAGAGGTAAACACCAAAAACCAATAACTGTCAGCCGAACATTAAATCAAACTGACATGTCTCTTAAAAGGTACAGCCATGAAAAATTAACAGAGGGATTTTTTGAGGGGACTTAAAATGTGGAGTTTTTTTCCCCATCTCTCAGCTGGTGTGATCTACATTTTTTCACACTGTGACTGACTTTTGTCTGAACTCGAATACAAACAATCTGCCTGACAAAGCGTCATTCCGTATAACAGCAATGAAGTGAATTTGAAAGAAAATCCTTCATTTCAGACAAGATTTTATGTCTGTGTCTTTTTATTTGCCATGTGACAGCAGAATATCAACTCGTCTCTTATTCTCATGTTCCACAAAAGCAAGTCGATAGAGGTTAACTTGACACGGATACTCCGATGCCAAGTCGAATTGGTCACCTTGACTTCCTGTTACACAGCCTCTGAACATCCTGTCTCTGCACGGCTGATTCTGTGACCCATGAAGAAGAGACTTTTAAGATTTTATGGGCTCAGTCAGTCTCACTGTGTCTTGGGTTCAGGAAAATTGAGAGGGAATCTTGCAAACACCGACAGAGTGCGAATGACATTAAATCCTTAATAGTCATTGGTAAGATATTAAGGGATTAAGGCTCCATGGGATACTGAGACCAAATGCAAAACTACCTGACAAATATCCTCTCTGAGATTACCATGTTACATGCTGATGTGTCTAACAGCCTTCCTTTCTGTATATGCCATAAATCTCATCAGAATGTTTGTACATTGCAGTTCTGGAAATGCAGACTAAAATTAGAGGGGGGCGGGGAAGGGGTCATTGCTCTGACACATGTAGGTCTTGAGTCACTTGGATTGGCACAGTTTCCACAGAGCAATCGCACAGAGATTGAGCAAAGGTATGGCAAACTTAAACATGTCAGCCAATTTCAGACGTGTGAAGCAACAGAGTATTTCAGCAGCGCCAGCAGCTCATGGCCTTGGGCCTCGGGCTGTCTGAATCTGAAATTCACAGTTCAGAGCACACCCGGAGATGGAGCGGTGGAATCCTTGATGCCCCGCACAATGAGGCCATTTCATAGTAGATCACGGTAGTCTCTTGCTGGTGTTGAAGGGAGAGGAAAGGCATTTTGACAGGCCAATGAAGAATTTATTTGAAATGTCTTGTGGTGTTGAGAAGATTTGCGTGCTCTTCAAAGAGCTACGAGGGGAAAACATTGGCGGGCGCGCAGATCTGAGCTCATACGGCTGTTCCTCCAGCCTGGTTTGACTACTTTATCAGCATTTGCACCAACTCGTATTGAAGATGATCAGCCCTTTATCCACAAAATCTTGGGGTATTTTTTTGTATGTCTGAATTGTCAGATTGATTCAGAACTTGACTTTTGACAGTGTGTCAACATAGCCTAAGAAAACTGCACAGATTATATGGTATCTAGCTGTGCACAGCAGTTTGTAGGGAAACATGCAACCAAGATAGAGATGCTTAATATGAGGGAGCATCAGGGGAAGTTATGTAGGCTGACAAGCGAGTTCTCTGCTTGATTTTTGCGGTGACAGGCTGTGACAGTTCTCAGAGCGCACAGGTAGGGAATGACAGCGGAGGAATTTGCTTCCAACCTCCGAACAAAGTACGCTTAACCAAGCCAAACATAAACTGAAAGGACTGTGTGGCCATTTAAAGGGATAGCTCATCCAAATTATGACACAAAACCTCCCACATATTTTCTTGCTTTTTCTTAATGCCAGTGATATTTTTGTTATTGTTCACTAGAATTCCATGAAAAGACCAAAACCAAAAACTGTGCCTGTAGCACTTAGCCCAAAGCCCATTCATAACCATTTAAAGCCAGATTCTTTATAATGGATAGTTGAAATTTTAATAAAGGCTAAACAATTTCCAATACAATCGTAGGTTTTTAGCATATATTTAAAACACAGTCAACAGTTTATTTGTTGGGGACTATTTTCATTTGCGGCTGCTGTGCGCTGGTGAGTATTCATGGCACCAGGACAGTGTATGTTGAATGGACTCATATTAAACTATAGTGTCCTTATTTAGTGTTACATAGGCTGATGTCAGCCACGTATAGAGCTCAGTCATGGGTTATTTGTACATGTATGTCATGTTAATATGCTGTAAATATGAAGCACTGGTTGGCATTTTGTTTGGGTTCTCGTGTAGTGATTTGCAAAGACTGGAGCTGTGCCTTGAGGATGTGCAGACCTTTGGCTGCCTGGGCTGTGTGAATATCTGTGAAACAGACAGTATGTACAAGCCAGAGGGCATGTGAAATAATTTACTTTTATGCTGTAGTCCTGTCTAACTGTCAGTGTCTTTTATTTCCAGTCAAGCACAGATTATTATCTGCTAGATTGTTTTTTGTCTTTTTTAACACTGTGGGGGTTTAATATTTTAAGACTGGCTCTTCTGTTGGGTTTCCTGGCAGCAGGCTGTGGGTACATTAGGGGCAATTTCCATTTACGTGTGGCACGTGGCATTTGCTGAATAGATGTGTGTGTGATGGTAAATTTAGGTCACATGGGTGAGAGTTTTGATTTGTTGTGGAGCCTGTTTTCTTGAAGAACCTACATCATTTTCATCTAAATAATAAAACTGCTTGTAACATTGCTTCATTATGCTATTTGATTGGTGTACTCACTGATAAATGAATGCATTAGTTTAGGGGATATTAAGACCAGACTGCGTAATGGCTCTTGGTTACTGTATGCAGGCTACTTATGTTTAAACCATTTCTCCTTTTCCCGATGTTGAGTCAATTGTTTTTAACTAAATTTCCTCTTTTGGGGTTAAGTTTAACATTTATTAGCAGCAGCCTTGGGTACTGCCTTGTGTCCCTGGTTCAGTACTGAGCCTATACTCTCCACACCCACTCACACACGCAGACACACAAAGGTTAATTAGGCAGAGGTGTGCTTCGCTGACCTGCTGGATTGCTCGTGGCTCTTTTGGAGGCTCATTGTGTGCCCCGCTGGCCATACGGCTTTAACTAGAGACACCAGCTCCCAGGAAAGAGTAAGGCAGCCAATGAAATCACTCTTTGCAAACATAAGATTTTCTCTGGAAGTGTGAACCAAACCTTACACCACAGTACCAGAGGATTAAAAGTATTCTAAAATATATGGGATGCTTTTATGCATGTTGCTGTAGACCAATCTCTAGGGCTGTGGCCGAGCTTTTTGGAGTAAAATCAACACTGTATCTGTTGCAGCAAAACCAGTATAAAGGAATATTATAAATTCTATTATGCATGCACTGCCTTTCTTATCTAAAATACTGGATAACTGAAATTTTAATGCAATATGTATGCATGTCGATGGCCTTTCGTACGTGTGTTTTATATATCAGTGCAGTTGACTGTCATGTCGTGGCCATTCCACCTACTGAGCACTATTGTTCTGTTAACATGAGGAGTGCAAGGACGAATTTAAGTCACACTGAGTAGTATACTGGAAAGTTAAGAATGCAGAAAGATGGTTTTGAAATATTAAAGTAAAAATCCGGCTGTACTCAAATCTCCATCTGTTCGCTGCCTGTGTGTATGTGTGTTGTTGAATATATTCATATGGCTGGCTGACTGTGTTGGTAGCAGGTGCATAAAAAAGTTTAAGTTTATAGATGATGAAGAGCAGGGAACAGTTCAGATTTTGCTTTACTAAGGTGAACAGAATTGACTCGTGCACTGATTATTGTTCTCTCTCTTCAACTAATATCTTCACGGCTCCGCTTATGGTCAAGGACAAAATGTTAGCGTTAGTCTATTCTTTCGACTGGAATTAAATATTTATTCTGTTTTTTGAGTAGGGTCATTTCATTTTGCTCCTGCAGGCTCTTTTAGTCACTCTGTTGCATAACTCACAATGGGAAAGCTAACAATAGTTCATTTCCTGCTCCTGAAGCAGCAAAATGTACTACGCTGTTACCTGGGTTTCAACATGAAGGTTGATTTCATTCTTGCAGGCTGACTGACCCCGGCTCATTGACAATAGCCTCTACTGCACTCTATACCATAGAAACTCCTATACTTCATACCCCAAAGGTACACAGTAGCATTGCATTACACATTCAGCTTTGCTGTATCAAAGAAATTGATTGTGTGAAAGAAAAGAAAATGTGATGTTGCCCAAAAGCAGGGCACATTTTTATTGCTGTGGCACAGCAAGTGGTTTGCATTTCAAAATGTTAACATGTCTAAGATTTAAAATTGATTTCACAAAACAAAAACTGTATATACCTTTCCAGATTTGTTTAACAGTGTGTTTCTGGTTGGAAATTCAACATACTAATTAGCCCCTAGGAGATCACATCTAACAGTTTGTGATTTTTTTTTTCCTGATTTTTAATCAGTCTAATTTCTCTCTCCAACACACAGGCACGTTCGGCGCCATACACACAAAGCCTCTGTTTGCATAATGCGCTCACTGTCTGCTCCTTTGAGACTAAGCACTGTTTGTGCATCCCTGCATATGCTGTGTGTGTGTGTGCGTGTGTGTGTATGAGTGTGCGTGTGCAAGCATGAGATTGTTCAAGTTCATTTCTACATATTTTGGGAAAGAGTGTTCAACCTCCCAGCCCCTCCCCACCACCAACCCCCCTCCTCCTCTTAGTCTGCTGCCCTAGCTGTGGCTCGACCATGATTGCTCTGACAATTCAACAGAAAAAAAACACCTTCTGACAGACTGTTTTCCCTGTTCTGTTATGGAAATGAGATTTTCCATCTCACTTCATCTTCAGTACTTAAATACCTCTTTTCTGAGGATAGGCTGTTAACACATTTCCTCCCAGATAAGTGCTCTGTTGTTCTGCAAAACGTAGTTGAATTTTAGCCTCTGTGCCTTCACAAAGAAATTAGATTTCCGACGAATTGTGTGAAATGTGAACTGTCTTATTAGGCACACTTTTATTGCTCTCTAAATCACAGTTAGTGTATGTGGGCTTGATGGCAGATTGCAGAATTTCCTGTTGGTATTATTCCCAAAGCCACATGTTATTGTCCTCTTCATTCACTTTTCTCCTCAGACATGCTACATTGTGAGTAGGATTGTGATTCATGGTAAATATTTTCAATCCCAAAAACGCATTATGTGATTGCAGCCTCCTCGTTATTGATAGTGCACTTTTCAAATTGTATTTTAAAATGCTTTGATCAAAAAATGAGAAAGACAAAAAAAGATCAGAGTGGACATGAAAACAAAGGACCAAAACAAATTAATGAAGTGGTAAAAACAATAGAACATTGTCATTGTCTTTATCCATTGTGGTCTTCAGCAGATCCAACCCTGAAATGTTAGCATACAGGACATCAGGCACACTGTCTTAAATCTGGGGGACCACCAGAAAGAAACAGCACCATTCACCTGCGTCCTAATCTAAAAGATTTTCAGCTGAATGTGTGAGTGGATGCATGTCAGTGGTGTTGTCAAGTAGAGGTCTCCTTTCACTGATATTTCGTTGAGTTTGGTACACAAAACCCCTGAGAAAACCAAAACTCTGCTTTCTAGTGTCCTGGAACTGAACATGACCGTTTGTGCGTGTGTGTGTGTGGGTGTGGGTGTGAAGTGTTAGGGGAACAGGAATCCCTGTTAGGGTCCTACTACCAATTTAGGAGACCGACAGACTAACAAACAACAAAAGTGCAAAGAAGACAAACATATATAACAACAAAAAAGTCCTTGGTTATAAGTAAACAGCGCCTATAAACTCTGTTTAGCAGCGTGTCCTGCTTTAATGAGGAGAGAATGATAATATGCTAACCAATTTCTGCAAGCAGAGTCATTCTCTCACAATACAAAATTAATTTAATTCTTAAAAAATCAATTAAGTTAATCTGCCCTTTAAAGCAAACAAAACAGACATGGGAAACATAGTTGCAGTGCCAGAAAGACACTTTATTAATCTCAGATAATTAATAACTAGCCCCTCTACAAAATGCTCATTTGGTTTTGCTCTGGAGGATGTGAATCTCTTCAAATATACACCAACACTATTCTTTATCAGGGCCTCGCTCTGTAATAGCACAGAGCCCAGATTCATTTTTACGAGAGCTTACAGTATTCTATTCATAGAGCCCTTTTAGAAATAGCAAGCATTCGTAATGGAGCTGGGATCTGATTAACCTCCTCCCTTGCTGGCACAATGGCAGGCTACCCTGAGACTCAGCCCCGTAATGGAGTCCGCTATCACAGCGCACACTCCAAACATTCTTCGCACCGCAGGACTCGTCCACCAGATTGGAATCCCTTAACTCCGCTCTGCACTCGGCACACAGTGGGGAAACAAAACATCCTCTAAGCTGATGCCCCTCAACATAAATCTATCTCTCCGTTCCACTCATACACTTGCGCGTGCGCACACATGCACACCATACACCTTAGGCATCCTCTTTGGTGCCTTTGTTGCAATTTTGCATTCCTAATTGTAGGCTCTTAAAGGCAGTAAAGGCAGAAAAATGAGGTCTTGTCTTTATACACAATCTCTATCCACTGATTCTGTCTGTGAGTATGTACCTTTAATAATAGCATATGTGTGTGTTCAGCCACTGTTGAATATAATGCTTATATTTCTGAAGGTTATAGGCTCATGCCCATTGCTGTAATCCTTTAGCCATATTTTCTGGTCTTATTTTTACACACTTTTTTGTTATAGTGTACCGCCTTTTGTTATAGTGTTGTCCTTGTGATCAAAATTTATGATACAATATAGTGCCACTAAGTGGATTGTGCTGGATTATTCCGCAAGGTTTTTATAAATCGTCACGACTCTTTAGTTTTTACTTGCTTTCTTTAGCCTCTAATATGATATGAACCATTACAGGGTTGATGTGTTTCAAATTTGTATCTCCCACCTCAATGTTGCCATCTCCTGGTCTAACAGGATTAAGCAAGGAATTCGCGCGGGCCTTTCTGTTGTGGAGCAAATGGATAGCTTGTGCCAAATATGTCAGAGGGAGTGATTACACCCCTCAGTGGCCAGTTGGCCCAGCAGTCCGTCCCCAGTGGCCAGCCCTGTGGGGGCTGTCAGGACCAGGCAGACTAGAGCTTGGTAAGGAGCCAGTCCCACGTTTAACAGCCAGCTCCTGCCCAGCCCAAGTGTCATCTGCACCTGCCAATGGGAAACAGTTCTTACCCATCAGATAATGGCTGAGAGGAAATTGCTTCAAGGAGGCAACATTCTAGGATGGCAATATGGAGATGTGAAATATATTCGAGTAGGAGGGGGACGAGAACGACCTGGTCCTTGAAAAGGCACAAATTAGCATCGACATACACGTGCACTCACACACACAGAGGGGCACATAAAAATACACTCATGCACACACGTTTTTGTGTTTGCAAACACACAAGCGAGGAGGCTATACTTAATCTTCTCTGCTTTGAATAATATAACCCTTCCTGAGAGGATCAAATTTATTCGCAGCCCAGACGACCAGGCAAATTTTTTAAAATTTACCTCACCTGATATGGCAACAGCCAAGAAGCCACGGGAATATGGATTGCATGTGTGTACATCCTAGCCACAGACACGCTGAAACAAAGAGATTTTCAGTGGCGTATAGTATCTACAGTGACCAGTTCAGTGGTGACGTGGAAAATGAAAATCAAAGTGAAAGTTGGATATAGGGATGTGTCAAGTCAAATATGCGCCTGCAATCATCACAGGCAGAATATCACTGGAGGTTGATGCACAGGCCTGCTGATCTTTTGGGGCCCTCATTCATATCGCTTAAGGCAGCGGAATTCAATATGAAGCATGAAATGTGGTGTAGTCATCATAATTGGATTGAAACCCATAGTGGATCCTTCACCAACAGAAAGGATGAAGCACTAAGTGAGTCCCCACACCATTGTGAGGGGAGGAGGTGCCGATATAGAATAGAATCCAGTTGGTTGACCTTTTTTCTGAGGTTGCTGGTCTCCGTCCTGTCAGACCATTTTATCAGAACTGAACATTTCCACGTAGAAGTGATGTAAGTTAGGTATTGATTTTCTTGATTTATCAGCAGTTAAAGATCTGTGCCTGTAGTGAAAACTATTTTGAGGAAAGATGCACGTGCTTTTATGTTTTGTTGGTACTGCATGATAGTCATCTGATGTTGACATGGCAACGTTTCAACCTGTAGATGGCACTCTTATCCCTGCTTTTAATCCAAACCTTCAGGGTCGACTCCCCATTTTGAAACGAATGGCCTGGGTTCCGAAATATTTTTTGCTTTGTTTGTCGTTTGGCAGGCATTTTTTGTTAATGGTGGTGAGACAGGACTTTGTGTTTTTCCACTCAGCGCTTAAATTATGACAACAAATATTCCTGTGCGCTGCAGTAGCATACCTGTTTGTACATATGGTCAAAGCTTATTCAGAAATGCTTATGCATAATGAAGCAACTCCTGTTCCAATCGTTCTCAGGCAGCGAGCATTAGCTACACAGTGGGGAATGGTTGGAGTTGAGTGGGGGTAGAGGAGCCTCAGCCAAACATGATTTGTCTCTGAATACTAATGCCTCTTTTGATCTGCCTTGGCTTTTAGGAGATTTAAACAACAAAATCTGTCTTTCCAAATTTCTTAATAGACTCAGCCTTTTGTGGCCAACATGAAAAAAAATCCTAGAAACATGTTTACATGGCATCCATATTAATGTTCTGGATTTGTTTAAAAACATGCGGTGTCCACTGAGATCTAATTACGGGGAAACCCTGTATTATTCATGCTTGGCCCTAATAGACTAATTAATTTATCATAAAATAGTGAGGCATTTTATAATTTTCTTATGTTATGCATTTATTTCCATAATTGATCTTTGTTTTACAAATATATCTTTTTAAGTTGCCCCTCACATGTCCTACATTCAGTAGCTGTGCAAAACAGATTTCATCCCTCCTGAAATGAGCTGAATGTATTTGTTACAGAGCTGAGGCAAATAAAAAAAAAACAACAGGAAGATAAGACAATTAGACCTAATAACATCAAGGCTACAAGAATGTGGCCCTAAAAGCTATTTAGGAACATATTGTGACAGAATGTTAAGTGTGATTAGGGACAGTATGTTAAACATTTGGCCAGTTGTAATCATTTGGAAAGCTGTGAGGATGAGCTGTAGTTGGGGGGTTATCTGTGCCTGTGTCGCCGCAGGAGGTGCCAAAAGCAACAGAGACCACTAGCCAGTCTGAGTGTTTGGCACCTCCACAGCTGCTGCTCACATGCTCCCACCCTCTCGTCTCACCGAGGGCCAACACCAAGCGCAGGATAATCTTGTTTTATCTGCCTTTCAGACAGCCTAAATGGCTGAGATTAAACCCTCCACATGACCCTCACGGCCAGAGCGGTGACATGTATACCCCCAGTTTATTAGAGCACCTAAGGTTAAAGTGAGATGAGGAAACTGATAAGGGGCTGGCCTGAAAAGGGCTGCTCAAGTTTCCAGCCTTAGCAAGAAGTCTGCGCCTATCTAAATGTAATAAATTTGTATTCCGTGTCATGAATACAAGTCTATCACCCTTCAAGGTTGTGTAGTCATCAAAAGAACCCATTTAAGTGTTTAGCAGCAGGGCAAATGTTTGAACATCCAGGTACGAGATTATTTTCGGGTCGTTTAACACACTAGAGAACAACTATGCTACTCTATTCAAATTTCAGTCACTATTCATAGATCTGCTTCCTTTGCATACCAGTGTTATTAGAAAAGTAAGATTTGACCTGATTGTTTTCAGATTCCAAGAGAGATTTTCATAGTAAGTGTAAAGTCTTTTTTTTATTAATTGAATGGTAAAATGGATTGCACGTAACTAACTTTTACTCTATACTGCCATTCACACACACATTCATAAAGACACACTGAAGTTAGAGCCATCGGGGACAATGCAGGGTTCAATATCTTGCCCAAGGACACTCTGATGTACGATTAGTGACCAACCCACTTTACCACCTGAACCAAGGCTCAGGAGCGGAACGATCTAAAATTAATGAATTTGTTGAATAATTAAACGCAGAGCACATGCATTATTTGTGACAACGTACAACACCCGGTCGTTACTAAATTTGCATGTCACAACTGTCATTTCGTTGCAATGGTCTAACGTGTACGGCTCAGCAACCTCAGATGTTGTCATGAACTCAAGCCAAAGTTATGAAAGCAGTGCTATCAGTCTGTGTCATGCTTTAGTTTTAAGATTTTGACAGTGTGTAAAAGGTAAAGGTAAAGACTGTAACTACCCACAGAGTCACCTCAGTGAGAACTATAAAATGTACAAAAGTGAAAACAATAAATATATAAAGATATCATTTTTTAATAAGAATTGTAAGTTTTTTTATTCAGCTCCATGGGAACCAGGGAACTATAAAATAAATAAATAAGTGGAAACCTGGCTGACAATTTTCTAGCTGTGGGTGGCATGGTGGCTGTTATCCAAAAGGTGGGCCTTTGAGACATTTGTTCCCAGTGGCATATGCCAGGATTACTGCTCTCAGTGACACCAAATGCTTTTCCTGCCTCCTTGTACCTGGTGGCGTGTGAGGTGGGGAGAACACCAATCTTCAAATGGCCTTCAGACGATGTCAAATGCCGGCTGACATCAGACTGATTTCTGACCATCATAGCTGCGATGCTGACTGCCGAGGCAAGATTACCAATATTCTTACCATTAATTAAAATCACCTCGGTGGGAGAACAGATGGCCAAACCCATTAATTTGCTGTAATGCTCTTACTGTCACCACACACGTCTTAATCAAGCCGTGATCTGCATTAATCACCTGATTTAAGTGACAAACAAGTATCACTCCTGTGTTAGCCGGGGTTTTGTTTGTGGCCAGACCTCCAGTGACCTTGTAGTGATGCATTGATTTGAAAAAAAAAATTACCTCATACATGAGTAGGTAATCTTTTGTATTAAGGCAGTGAGCTCAAACAAGACACAGGTTACATGAATGAAATAGTAAACAGCCAACTTATCACTGCCTGTGCAGCTGCTGCTTTAATCATTGTGTCTGTGCCTTAAATTTAGACTGAAACATTTTGGTCTACATCTGCTGTTGTTAACTTCAAACTGTTGCAGCACAAAGTGGTAAGTGCGTGAGACATTTGATAAGATTAAAGTGTAATCCTCTTAGTGGCAAACAACTAATTTGGCTAATAATTCTGCACTACTTTCTGACTCCTCATACCCATAAAATCCTGGATTTCAACACCCAGCCAGCATGGGACCATTGTGCTGAAAGCTTTATGTGTCTGGTAATGGCAGAAAAGTATCTTATGTTTGATCCCCCCCTGCCCCACCCCACCTGGCTGGGTGTTCATATGTTCAGCACAAACTTATTTTTAATGAAAGGTGAAAACAGAGATTTAAAAAATAACCAAGGAAGGACTAGTTTATGAGTAGATAAAGATAAGATTATACATTGCTGTTGAATTTCTGAGATAAATGATGAGATAAATGATTTAACCTTCTTTACTGACTTGCTTTAGCACATAGTTCAGAATGCAACTTGTGGCATAACACAGGCTTCAGCACAAGAGAAGACCACTTGTTGACTTGGTACCTGGTAGATTTGAGAACAATTAACAACATTAACTGCAGTTACTTCTGCTGTAATGTCATCTGACTGAAGCTTGTTCCAAGTTCAATATGTAAATAATGCAGTTTTCAGTTGCATACATCATATACTGGCCTACTCAGCAGCACAGTGTTCTCACAGTTTGCTACCTCTTTTTCCTGTCAGCGCTGCCAGATGTTGGCCAAAGGTAGCAGGCACCATTATTTGACAGAGAAAATCACATTTGGTATATAAGTAAAATTGGACTCATGACAGAAGGGCACAGAGCTCCTTATCACCTCTCACTGCACAGTATCACACAGTCCCTCTGCTGTGGCTTTTTATTGTGTGCTTTTTAACACCTTCCTGTATGTGCCCTTTGGGAGGGGGATGTCTCAGACAAATTTAACCCAAACTTTTGTGAGGTGTCAAGAGCCCTTTGAAGGGGCCAAAGACACCTTTTAATCAGCAGAAGCTAATCACCCATATGGTTGACAAAGGTCTGGTTGACTCATGCTCTTTTGTTATCACTATGGGAGCTGTTGCAAGTGTCTGTGTGTGTGTGAGAGAGAGAGAGAATGGAGGGGAGATCATTCAATGTAGTCTTATCTTATTTATTCTTAAAAAAAACTTCCAAGTCTCCTGTTTTAGGGCTATTGTTGAAAAGGGTCAATTAAAAGCAATTGAGTGTTTATTACAATACAGATGGTGCTGATTATACAAGAAGTGTTTTTTTCCTCCTCTCGCTTGTCTGCCTTTGTGAGTTTTCTTAATCGCATTACATTGAAATTCCTCCTCTGCTATTTGAACAGATGAGACGGTGTCTGAGGCTGCATGACAAAAAAGATAAATTTTTGCTTTTCCTTATATTAAGCAGATGAATTATGGGCAGCATTTACTTTAATAGATGTGATTGGGAGCAAGAAAAATAATATTTATCAATTAGAATTTATGGATTTGTGGTTTTGGTTCTAAATGTCTGTGTGATTATAATATATAGGTGCATATGACTAACAATGGAAGAACACCACCCTGCATTATTAGACGTTTTCTCCATTCTGAGCTTGCCTTTCCTCTGGGTTTTGGTGATAGAAAGTAACTAGATACATTAACATAAGAACTGACGCAGACAATTGTTTGAGGTACTTGTATGTCTTTTCCATTTTATGCTGTAATGTGGCTCTACTCCACTACATTTGAGAGGGAAATATTGTATTTTTTTACTGCGAGTAAGGTTATCTGACATATATCCTTTACAGATAAATCATATGATTATGTTATAAAATCTGATTCATTGTTAAAAGATCTAACAAATAGTTCAAACTAGTTCCACCTTGACTTACTATAACTTTACAACACTGCTCACACCAGTGGTAATTAACCAGTCTGAAAGCAGTCTATCTGCATTATACTCTTTCTTTTGATACTTTATGTGCACTTCTGTTTTTACTTGAATAAAATGTTGAAATGAAAAATATTGACATTGTGGGATGGTTGCTTCAAAAATCTCAGAGCTCCTTCCAATGCTACTTTTATAACTCACATTTTGAAAAAGGACAATGTTCTTCAAAGTTAAAATACATTTAGTGTACCCAGCTTTTGTTTTCAACTTTTTTTTACTGCAGCAGATACCATCCATTATAATTTCATCGAGGTGAGATTTTCTTCTTGCATTTTTTAGATCTTTCCACCCAAGCTTCTGCATAATTCCCTCGAACAGATTCACACAATCCCTCAAGCTTTCAACAGGCAGACTTAAACTTATTCAGATGGCATGTGGTCCTATTAAACACAGTCCTCTGACTGATTAGTTAATTAATTGCCATGTGCAGATTTGTTCGTGCAACACTCTTACCAGCCTGATTAAAATTCCACAATCAGTTTATCTAATCAACCATTTGCACCCAGAAAATAAGTGAACAGCAGTTTGCTGGAGCCAAACGTTTTCCTTTTGGATGACCACTGCAAGGCCATTGGTCGGTGGAGCAGGCTATTTGCATATACCGGGGCATATAGTCCCACCAGTGTCAGAGTTGAGCACCGTGTTTATTCGAACTGACAGTGGAGGTATTTGTACTATTTATGAGTTTTCTGGGCTATCCCTCGACATGGGATTTTGCAAGATTGCAGGAGTTGGACCGTGCATGGTGCTGGCTTTATTTTTATACACTGTCCGTTGCACAACTACAAAGTATTTCACCTACGAGGAGGATGCACCCGGGACAGAGATAGGCAATTTGTCCCAAGATTTAAAGATTGATCCAGCTGATGACCCGG
Source organism: Psettodes erumei (assembly GCA_016785225.1). Lineage (NCBI taxonomy): Eukaryota > Metazoa > Chordata > Actinopteri > Pleuronectiformes > Psettodidae > Psettodes > Psettodes erumei. The sequence continues at coordinate 779,473 of JAFBJZ010000360.1, forward strand.
ACACATCGTTCCGCTTCATGCAGGAGCACAACTCCTCTGTGATTCAAATGAGGGAGATCGACGGACTTCTGAGTGTTGCAGAAACAATCGATCGGGAGCAGCTCTGCCCCAGGTCCCCGCGTTGCTTCATCGCCTTCGACATCGTGGCCTTTTCCAGAGAAAAGTTTCAACTCATCCACGTTGAGATCGAGGTGAGAGACATCAACGATCACTCTCCTCGCTTTCCGCGCAACGAGACAAACCTGGAAATAGTCGAAAATGTCCCACTGGGCTCCAGGTTTCCGTTACCAATCGCCCTCGACCAGGACGTGGGTGAGAACTACATCCAGAGCTACAACATTTCTCCCTCCAGTCATTTTGTCATTGAGATGCTCGACCGGGAGGACGGGGTGAAGTTTGCCGAGCTGGTGCTGATGAGGGAGCTCGACAGGGAGGTGGAAGATTCCTACACACTGGAAGTCACCGCGTCTGACGGAGGAGTGCCCGCAAAATCTGGGTCAGTGACTGTGAATATCAAAGTGTTGGACTTCAACGACAACAGCCCGACGTTTGAGCACAGCTCACTGAAAGTTGAGCTGAACGAAGACTCTCCGGTAGGTCACCGAGTCCTCAAAGTGCACGCGTTTGACCCGGATGACGGCATTAACGGCGAGGTCATGTACGCGTTTGCCGACGGGTTGTCGCCAGAGGCTGCGCGACTTTTCCACGTCGACCCTTATACCGGGGACGTAACCTTGAAGGGGCCGGTTGATTTTGAGAAGAGGAGGTCATACGAGCTTAACGTCAGAGCCTCTGACTTGGGCGCCAACTCCGTCCCATCCAGCTGCAGGGTGGTCATAGAGATCGTGGACGTGAACGACAACGCGCCTGAAATCGGCATCAAGCCCATGACCTCCAGCAGCGATGGGGTCGCCTACATCACGGAAGCTGCAGCTGCGGAAAGCTTCGTGGCTCTGGTCAGCACCTCGGACAGAGACTCTGGCTCCAACGGGTATGTGCGCATCAGCCTGCTCGGGCACGAGCATTTCAACCTGCAACAGGCGTATGGGGACACTTTCATGATAATCACAACCTCTACTTTAGACAGAGAGAAGATTCCAGAGTATAACTTGACTGTGGTTGCAGAAGATCTTGGAAGCCCACCTTTTAAGACTGTTAGGCAGTACACAATCCGTGTAACGGATGAGAATGACAACCCCCCTCTCTTCAGCAAGTCACTTTATGAAGTTTCAGTCCTGGAAAATAATATTCCAGGTTCATATGTAACTACAGTTGTTGCTCGAGATCCGGATGTGGGAAAGAATGCTAAAGTCTCTTACAAACTCTTGGATTCAGAGGTGTTGGGAGGATCCCCAGTGTCCACTTATGTTTCTGTAGATTCCCTCTCAGGGTCTGTGTTTACTTTAAGGTCTTTTGATTATGAGACTCTTCAGCAGATTGAGCTGGTGATCCAAGCAGAAGACAGAGGTTCTCCCTCCCTTTCGAGCACATCAACAATCAGGATCAGAGTCGTGGATCAGAATGACAACTATCCACACTTCACATTCCCCCTCCTGGTGAATGACTCTGCTGATATTCCTCTGCCTTTTAATGCCCCTGCCGGCTATCTCGCCCTTCGCGTATCAGCTGAGGATGACGATGAAGGGATGAATGGGGAGCCCTCCTACCAAATTGTACAAGGTGACCCCAAGCTTTTTGCAGTGAACAAAGACACTGGAGAGATTGCTTTAAAACAATGTCTGGCAGCTGAAATTGGAGACGTGCTGGAAATTAAAATCGCAGTGAGTGACAATGGCAGGTCCCCGCTCTCTAGCAGTGCCACCATTAGGTTTGTCGTCTCAGACACAGAGCCCTCCGAAGACCAAGTTGTTATTGTGTTGCGGTCAAGAGATGAAGAAGGCCCCAGCCTGGATGGATCGTTAATTATCATCATTATGCTCAGTGGGGGTTGTGCATTGTTGCTGATTGCGATAGTGGTGGTTGTTGTCACGTGCAAACTCAGCCGTGGGGGGAGAAGCCATGGCACCAAGAGAGAAGTGTGCCGCAGCCTGTTTGACGGCAGGCCCATGCCCATGCTGGGCCCCACAGATACAAACATATACACAGCACAACGGGGCTTCTTCCATGAGAGGACCTCTTCATCTCTGGATGATTCCTGCCTATATGAGGAGAGGAGTGGAGACTCGGAGACAAAGGTGAATCAACTACAAGAGTATTCTTTCATCTTTTTATTTTCATATGCATATGACGTTCCCCAGTGGTGCCTTGATCTGTGTGCCAGAAATGGAAACTAAGCTCTCTGCTGTCATTTTGTTTGTTCTCTCAGATGTTCCTGCCCTCCAAGCATTTCCAACCAACGTCTGTGTGGCAAGGTGACAAGTACTGCTTGCAAGTGAGGTAAGACAACTAAATGTTATTCCTTTTCTCAGATAGGATGTGTTTTATTCGCAGTCAAAATCTCACTTAACACAGAGGGTGCTTAACATGCACAACGCTTACATTTTGCTCCTTGTGGCTGCATGTTGTGGAATGGGGTTACATGGGTAGCAAAGAGACAAGCAGGCCTTGCATGTAAATCAATAATCAAGCTAATGCGGTGCAGTGGTGGTTCATACTGCGTCTGTTGATTGTATTTGCAGTGGCATCGGCAACACTGACCAGCTGAGTGTGAAGGACAGTGGCAAAGGGGACAGTGACTTCAATGACAGTGACTCAGAAATCAGTGGCGATGGAGGCAAAAAGAACTTCAGTACCTTCCAGCCGAGGATAAAAAGTAAGTTTTTCCACTCTTGAGTTGTGAAGTTTTGACATCACGCTCTACTGAAATATAACATAAATATTCACCACATTGACATCAATGATAAATTGTTGCAATGTAGTCGCTGCATCAACAATTCCTCATTTATTTTTTGTAATTTTCTCTCAGGTTCATCCAGCACTTCTAACAGCTTATCTGGGGATTGCCAAGGCACCTACTGCGGAATACCATCGCAGAGCTTCAGAGCCCCCAGAGACAGCGCATATACCATAGGTTTCTGCCCAGTGCCTGTCTTAAACAATCCTCATGGCTATTCCCAATCTTGGAAGGACTGCGGTTATGGCACAAATCGGCCACAATCAAGGAGCAGCATGCAGACCTTTTCCAGGACCGGTACCCTGCCATCCTACTTTCCTCAGCAACAGCAAGAAACGGGAGTCGGAGCCACTGAAATCCACAAGCAGAGTCCCAATATTGTAACTGTGGCTACAGCATTAGAGGTTGCAACTATCTTTTAAAAATGTTCATAGGTGGATTAAGATGTTTATGGCGGATGTAAATATTTGTAAAAATAATTCTCACCGTATGGTTAACAGGTGTATATGTGTATTTCAGTATATTGTATGTTATGATGGACACTGATTATTCTTTTTCCAATAAAAGTGTGATTGAAATCCTGTAATGCAATGTCAATTATGTGACTGACATAATAAAAATGAGACAGTGAATCATTTTAATTGAGAAATCTAACATTTTGAAGATGAAACATTACTCCCTTGCCTTCAGAAATCCCAGTCTGAATTTGTAAACATGTAGAACTCTTCACCCAGTTTGAGTCTACATGATCAAAACTCCAGTCAGTGATGATCAGATGTAAAATCCCAAGCTGCACCATTACCTGGGAGACTGGCTTTGAAGACTCCTAGGTTGCTCAGTTGAGTTTCTTGCATGCAAATGAGAGAGCAGCGCTGGCACTCAAGTGGAAAATAAAGTATAAAACCATTATTTCTACAAAACCATGCTGGGTGCTGTCACACCTGCTTCAGGTCCTCTGCATAATTTAGATCACTGTACACAACACAATACAACACGTATTACGCTGCTTGACAATTTCCTGAGTATGATTTTTTTGTTTGTTTTTGCTTGTAGGGGTTCAGCTTTTGTGTATAAATTCATCTGAAAAAATGGACAAAATATACACTAGGTGAAGTACAGTTTGCTCTCGTATCTCGTCATCTCGTGAACACTCTGACAAGGCCACAGAACTTGCTTGCCTTGCGGTACTGTCACATTTGTAGAACTGGTCACTGTTATTGAGTTAAATTCAACCATGAATATGTAGGGCAAGTGCAAGCTGTCTCGGGTCCTGAATGATTTATTGATGAGACGTTGATATGTTTTAAAACCACAACCAACCCTGACAAACATCAGCCTTAATACTGGTTATGAGTTCTTCCTCTGCATGCAGCTATGTCATACAAATTATACACCATCTGCACTATTTTCAATTTTAAAGCACATGTTTTTGCTTCCACCTCCCAAACTAGAGCATCAACAGCGTAGTATGAGAGTTAGTCCAGGATATGCAGTTGCAAGAAATGGAAAGGCTGTAACTAAATTATGCAAGATAAAATCAATTAAATACATCTCTCAATCAAGGGACACTATCCATGGGGAAGTGTAGGGGTTCTCATCAACAACTTCAAATGTGCAGGCCTGCTTTAATATTGCTTTTCATCAAAATTTTAGAATTTCCTCTCAAAACGGAGTAGCTGAAAGGCTAACTGAAGATATGCATTTCAAACAATATCCAGCACCTGCTGGTTTTCATCTGCTCGTATATAAGTCTGTCACTGTATTTTGTCCTCATTACATTTAAGGTCAGTTTAAATGAGCGTGTGATGTGTGAAAGTAAATGAGACAAGAGCAAAGGGCTGATACAAATTACATAATAGTCATCTAAGGGCCAGTCCTAAAGAGAAAATAAATACTTTCCAAATCTGCTGCCAAGAAAGAGCCATCAGTGGAAACCGATGGCAGCATGAGCCATTTCTCTCCTGTTTTCTGTTCATCCGCAGGAAAAGGGGAGCTAAGAGCTGTTCTCATTTGCATAAGCATAAATACCTGCTTCTGTGGTGTTTTTGATAGCTCTGATAAAAGAGGGAATAGAGTGGATTAGATGTCTTTCACATAACTATAAAGCACTAAACAGAGTTCTCATGTGTTACCACAATATGCCTGCAGGAATAGAAGGATGACATTCAAAACTAATTCCAGATTTATGCTGACCCGACCATCGTCTTCATTTAATAATTCTATTCTGCAAAGTCACTACAGTTTGGCAAAGTTATTAACTTTATTTTAGGCATAGATTCCAGTGAGGATTCAAGGCCATGCAGCACAAAAGGCAAGCAATAAGAAAGAAGGTCATATTTGTGCTCCCAGTGATGTGCACTGGTCTGACAGATAGCCAATTGTACACCGAGGGAAAATGCATTTATCAGTCAATACAATATAGCTCCCTTCATCATTGCTTTATGTGCTCCTTGTAGGTCAAATAGTTGTGCAGTGACCTGACAATTTGTGCCACAAGGTACATTCATTTGCACAGTTAGTGTGTCTGCTTGAAAAAGCTTTTTTCTGACAGACGTGGTGTTCATTCACATCCAAATGGACTTCACATTAATGTTCTGCAGCAGCTCTCACAGCACATTCAGAATTTCCCTAGGTAACAGAAAACCTGTGTTTTAGAGCCGGGTTTTCAGCTCTTCCGTAGTACACTGACAGATGAGTCAGAATTGCTCACGTCATTTCTAGCCTCTGCACCTGTTGCCGTTAGGTTTATTTTTGACAAATTGGCTAACTGTGTGACTGTGATTATGTTTTTTATGTTCTTTTATCATCTCAAAGTTTGGGGCACAATTCCCCAATGTACCCAGCATGTAAAGATGGAGTCTTTCTTAATCAATATCGTTTGGTGCTTCAGGCCCGTCCCACAGTGTTACGTTATGTACTGCGTTCACCTCATCTTCATCTTTGTCTCAACTGCCAGGTTTAGTTATTGACTTTTAAATGCTTTGAACTCTGGCGCTGATTTGATAAAAAACACAATTTGTTTTCTACTTGACAGTTTTTCTGGAAGAAAAGGAATCTATGTTCATTTACCACTGAGGTGTTGTTTTTATCATTTACAAGTTATATGAAATCGAGTTCATTGTCATATACATGTCTGATATGTCAGGATAGTTAAAACGTGAGACATATGCAAGGGAAATGACAATATCTACTAAATATTGTGTTGTGGATAGAATTTATCCCCTGTGAGAAGCCTGGATTTGTACTTCCCTCTTGTCACCTCCAACATACGTTGATTAACTGTGACAGTGAAAGAAAACTTTTAAGTTAAGAGTTTGGGCACTAAAACCTTACTTTATTTCATTATCCTCTAGATATTTGAATTCATTTAAAAGATTAGTTTAATTAATTAGATATTTGGGGGAAATATGCTTACTCACCTAAGTTTATTTCCCAAAATGTGGAACTATAATTTTTACCTAAAACTCACAGACATGCTGTCTTCTGTTTTCTAGCTCGCTTGAAGAAACATATTCAAATCTTCGTGTGCTAATGTGCTGAGCTGAGAGCATCATTGTTCTATCTATGCCAAATGATGCCATATGCTTGTGCCTGATAGTACAAAGATGTTCAAGTGGGGCATCTGGGTCCAGATTTTGGATCACAACCACTAAGCTGCCCAGTGTATTAGATATGTCAGAGCCTCAGTCTGACATGGTGCTGCATCAGTTGCGCTGTTGTTCTTCCTGCTCGAATTTCTTTGAATCTTCAGCTTTGAGTCTTTGAAGTTATTTAGTTGGTATAGTTAGATAGTCTTTCAACTCTGAACCACATTATTAATTATCTCTATAGCTGCTATGTAGTTACACTGTGGGTATGTTGAAAACATGCTGCTTTAGGTTATTTAGATGGCTCAAAATATTTGGTTAACATTGTAATGTTTTTGATCACTACAGCTGAACAAAGCTATACTTAATAGGAAATGGATTAGGATGCTTCAAAAGTTTTTTAATTAATTCTGTCATGGCAGTGCTCAATAGACTCCATAGAGAGATGCTTGGGTTTCATTTTGGACTCTGTTCAGGTTCATTCTCCTGTGCCTATGATCATTTGCCCCGCCCTAATGTGTTTCACCTGTTCCCTATCATCCCTGCCTTCTTTGTGTATTTAAGTCTTGGTGTAGGCCTTTGTTCTTGTTAGTTTGTCTGGTCAGCTTCAGCAGTTTTGTTTCAGCACAGCTTCTCAGTGTTTCCTGTTTTCACCTGCCTTTGAGATGTGTTGTAAGTACCGTTTTCTTCTTGTGACCACTTGGTTATAGTTTTGATTCTGATTAGGTTTCTTTCTCCTGGCCACTGTGGGTCCAACCTGGTTTTGTTTGACTCTTTGCAATATTGAAAGACTTCACTTCACTTCCTTGCAGTGTAGTGTAGGACCCAAAATGCAGACAGCAGCTGTCTGCATTTTGGGTCCTACACTTTGTATGCCATAACAAATTCAAGTAAAAAAAAAAGAATTAAAACATAAATCAAGTAGATGGACAGCCAAATAATTTGATGATTTTGTTCAGCTGTTAATGTTATGTGCTTCTGTTTCCTCTACAGTGCAGGCATCTGAGCATACAAAGATACAAACAGGATTGAAACACAGATGGGCTGCTGCGTGACATTCTCTTTTGACATCTTGTAGGATTTAAAATTTAGTAATTTGTTTTGACTGATATGTTTATGGTGTATTTATTGCTTTAATATGATGTGTTATATTTATGTCATATTTCAGCTGTCTGCTTTCAGATACAGATGTAGTAGTGAAAATGAGAGAGAAGCAGTAACGTCAGAGATAGTAAAAAGACTCAAGGCTTATTTAAAAAGAGATGTTGCCAGGTGATATGAAGAGGTCTTGTAGACACTTCAGCTTTGCCATCGATCATCACTTTTAATAAATTATTACTCTGCATTCTTTCTAAATGTGTTAGTGTTTAAAACAGGGAAAAAAAACATAGCAGGTATTCAGTAATGCTTTGGGAAGCTGTTTATGTTCAGAGTCAGTGTGCTACGTACAGTATATAGCTGTGTGCCCATTTAAATTGATAATCCACTATATATTTGTGTGTTTGTGCAGAATATTTTGCAAAGTGTGTAGCTGTCAGATATCCATACAGGTGGGGTAAACTCCTATGGCAGCATCTGTCTGCTCTCTTTTGGTTCTCATACCACTAGGGGGAAACATCATGCTATGCAACCTCTGAAAGGCTACCCCAACATTATTTACCCCTCTGGGCCACGGCTGTACATGCAAACTGGGCTACAAGATGTGATCCGAAAAATAGGATGCAACAAATTACTGTGAATAGCATATTCAATCTATTGCTGTTGGGAATGGTTCATTAGAACAAGAAAATCTTTATCTGCTAAAGCAAGGAAGTGTAATTCATGAGCTCTTGCTGTGCCATTATAGAACATCAGTTTTTAATGGAGTTCTACTGGAGTGTCAGGGGAAGCCCATGTTCAGCAATAACAGGTTGGTTGTGTGGGAGTAATGTGTCAGTACCTTAACATTCTTGCTGCCATTTCAGACTTCTTTGTGTGGCCAGTACATTTCAGTGTCAGGTTCACCAGACAGTACTTTTGTCCCCTTTACATCATTTCATTAAGAGCTACAAGCCATTTAAATATCTCCATCAAGGGTGGCATCATCCGTAAGGTTAAGGATATCTTGCATTCAAGCCTGGTGAACAAACAAAATATGAATACACTTTGATGGGCTATGGCAATCAGACCATTGAGTGCTCATTTTCAGCTTGAAGCTTGAATCTATGAGTAATTCAGTGCCATAAATCCCACACTTTTTTATCGGTATCTTTCACAGAATCAAAAGCATGACACACTCAGTGTGCAGAGAAAGAAATTCTCTACTTTTCCCCCCCTGAATTCATATTCACAACTTCATAGCAAACACTACAGATAAGATTAGTCATATTCCTATTGAGCATATTTACAATATTGTACAACAGAAGCTGAAATCCTGATTGGGCTTGCACAGGATGGGCTTTTTTTTTGCATCTTTATAAATAACATATCATTGCATGCGTGACTGAAAAGAGGTTTTTGATGTTACCACAGTGACAAAAGAGGCAACAATAACAACAAAAAAAACTATAAACATGAATCTCCCTTTCAGCCTCTATGTAATATGAGGTCTATATAAAAACAGTTCAAATGCCTCATGTAATCAGGGTGACAACCCTGGGGATATTAATTTAGTTTATCACTGCATAAACGTACGCATGGGGACGGCACTACTTTTCCACCTCAGTAACAGACCGGTCGACCTCTGTCTTAAACAGTAATGGCACTGCCAGCAATTTTCTATCAGCAGAGTGTGTCGGCTCACACGTAGAGCTTTGGTCCTGAGCTGATGATGATAAATCTGTGCCAGTTGTTCACCAGTTGATTGTGGTTTACTGCTGAGCAGGGAGAGTGTCTCATTGTGTCAGTGTGGGCCTGTCATGGAGACAGCTGCCAAAGGAAACAGAGCCTTTATGCTGTTTCTCTGCTATATGGAAGAGAAAATTAGGGAGAGGGTGAGAAAGAAAGGGAGCACAGAATAATATGACGCATCAATCAGTCTAAATGACTTGCTTATGTAATTAGCTAACAATGTTTTGTTTCCTCCGGTTCCCTGAAGTTATTAGTGGTTCACAGTTAACCTTGAAGTAATTGGAAAGGCTTGGTTGATGTTCCCCTATCTGTATGGGACTGACAGTTTATTTTTCTTCTGTGGATGGCTTCCCTCCTCTTTCGTGTTGCTACAGTATTTATGAATTAGTTTCCTGTCACTTTACAGTACAGCCTAATACTAATTGGGGATGAGATATATGGGTTACTCACATCCCACTAGGTGGCATGCTGTTTTCCTTCCTTCCTCACATTAACATGACTGAGAATTGTCGAAACTAATGACATGGTGTTGCTCCGGTATTACTGCTGCACAAATTACACCTTCCTTGGAAATGGCATAATCTCTTATATATATTTAAACATTAGCGCTGCGTGGCCACTGCTTCCCCAACTACTCCCTGACATTTTAATTTGATGCTTCATCTGCAATTAGACATGCACTGCATGGCCACTGGCTTATTTTTATTTAGTGAATCAAACATTCACTTTGGACTCCTCTTAATTTGAAAAGAGAGACTGAGCTACACTTGGTGCAGAGGTTTTACCGTCAGTTCCTATTAAGTATTAATAAGCTGGACAGTGATTCACTGAAAAATGAATTTAGCTGTCGTGGCTTTGGTGAGTACATATCAGTTGCACGCCGCAGAAAACAGTCACCACAGGCTGCTGGTCCCGGTCGTCTGTGGGAATGCTGAATGTATTGTCAAATTTAAAATGATGAGTTCCATGCGTGAGAAGTCTGTTTCTCATATTTTGGATTTGTGAAAAGAAAAAAAAACTCAGAAAAGACAAAAACGACACAATCTGTTGGTGAACATTGTGGAATGTTTGTGTAGCCAATGCTTTGCTCAGTTTTGTTCCATTTCAATTTCACACTGAAACATGTTATGTCCTTTTTAATTTTCTGATAGCCCCTTTCCTCTGTTGGCCATTTCTCTGGATAGAAATCTGCCCGAGAAGTTAATTTAAATGACTTTTTGAGGATGGCGATTGATCCATTGCATACTAAATAACTTTCCCAGCCTGAGATAAAGTGCCACTGAGAAAGAATAAGGAAACTTCATGAGCTCCCCCAATTCACACTGGTATTATCACTCTTTCCATCTGATTGTGTAAGTGCTGTTCATTCAGTGGCTCTCACCTTCCAGTAATCCAGTGCACATGACAGAGATTTAGTCATTGTCACCATGATGAATATAATACATTTATTTGAACTGTTTTTGCACAATTTGATTAATACCCTGAAAGTCATTTTTCAAGGATAGAAGACTTATGGCTGATATTCAAAAATATAAAAACAAAAAAAAAGCCTTGTTGTCTTTGGGATTGTCGAGGATCATAGAGGCTGAGGCAGCTTTTCTTTTGTTTATGCTGGAAGATCACAGCCCGGGTCATGTTAGAGATGTTTACTCCCCTTGTCAAAGAATAAGTTGTAAATTTTAGCTCACAGGAAATGAGAGATGTGGTGGCACGCTGGGTACAGACACCAAAGTAATGTCACATTGAGTGAGCATTTTCTCTTGTCTAGACTGGCAGGTGATATCAGAGGATAAACTCCGGTTTGACCTTGTGTTCACTCATCACAACAAAAAGACAAGAGAGAGGAAGCACAAAAAAAAAACACCCGTCACATTTCAAATGTTATTGCTTCATTCAGCTGATATCAGACGGCATGCTGCAGATAACTACATTTCATTTTGTTTTGATAAATTTGATTTTAACACTGTTATTAAAAATGCAAAAGATACAGCTAAACACATCTTCATTAACATTCAGTGCCATGGATGTATGATTGATTCCATCGTCAACCAAGTTATTTTCAGGGGCCAGCACAGGAACATCAAACACCATGACCTCCATTATTTCCCTTTTGAAATTGCATTCACTTTATTCGCCTCTCCGGTTCTCCAATACCCTGAATCATTTCTCCTGGGAGGTTTTTTTTCTAACCTGCTGCTTCTCTGCTAGTCCTAAGAGCAGTGTAACCAGCAATTCTCTCGCACTGTATGTGGGACACTTGAGCTAAGAGTGAGACAAGACATCCGGCAAAACCTTAGCAAGACAGCACTAGATGCATCTCAGTGAAATTTAGACACAAAAATAAAGTGGCATGCATGTCATATTTATCGTGATGATATCTGGATCTTTTGGGGCAAAAATCCCATTCTTCGATACTGAGTTTAGGGTATGAGAAGACAGTTAAAAAAATAAAGATTTTAAAATTTATATGCCTTAATCTGAGCATGTGCACCTTAACAATTCCTGTTAAATATACACATAAAACCACATTTATTTGTAATTTTTACATCACTGCTTATGTGGAGGTGAAACAAACAAGATACACCGTTTTATTTAGTGAGCCTGTAAAGGCTCTAAACTAACTCTTGGTGCTAAGCTTATCACCTCATACGCAATGTGTTGGCTCGAGAGTGGTATCAATCTCTTCTTCTACCTCCAGTAAAGAAAGCGAATAAATGTCAAAGCCTTCCATTAAATCTTAGACAATGAAAAAGCAGGACGAGTCGTAAAATGGCTATGTACTTGTAAGGTGCCAAAACTCCAGGTCCAGGCCTTGCTCAGAGTGTAACATTTGAAAGCATATTTACCATTAGTATTATTTCTCATCTTGTTACTGTTGGAGCTTTCCACGTAGTTGTCAGCATGTGACGGCTAAGTATGACATTTTTCATCAATCCTGTCTTGGTTCAAGAAAGTTTTCCAGTGTAGGATGTAGATCTTGATCTCTCTCCAGCCTCCTGGTTGGTCGATGACCTTTGACCTCTTCCCAGTCCACGTTGCTTCCAGATTTGGTCTGGTGTTCACCAATAGCTGATATTGTCTGTTCTCAGTTTTCATTCAGTCTTCAGCCCAGGGTGATTGCTGTTTCATCAAAGTAATGGCCCCCACAGTTGATGTTATTCACCACTGCAGTTTCTCTCTCAAGGGTGGGTGCTCTCTTTAGGGTGAGCCAGCAACAGATATTAAGGTGTTGAATGGTTTGTTGTAAGTGCTGACTCCTTGTGCCTTCAACTGAATGCTTGAAAAGCCAGAATCAAAATTTCACACTTAAAAATATTCTGCAATATTCTTAGTACCATCAAAGACAAAGAGTCTCAGAGTAATTGCGAACCTGTGTTACAATCTTTTTCTGAAATTTGAGCCGTAAAAAGTTGCTGGAGTCGCTACATGGTGAGTTTTAGAGCACTGAAGACTAACAAGTTAGGACACGAGGTCATTACTGAGATGAATAATCAATGCATCTCCAGCAGAGGTGTGTGATTCTTCCTTACAGCTGCAATACTGTAGCTCAGGCTATTTACAATTACATGACTAATTTGCAATACAAATTCCACATTCCTTAATAAAACCTACTTGATTAAATGTTAAGTAGCTTAGATTTGCTGAAATATTTATGATGCACGTGTGTTTTGTCACTATTATAATAAATGTCACCATCCCTCATTTACAAATGATCAAGAAGCAGACGCTAATAGCTGAATGTAATTGATTGTATTTTAGTATCGTGTTCATCTACTTGATAACAAAGGTTGTAATTTGTGTTGTGATCGAGAGATTAAACCAGCAACCACGACAGAGTGAAACCTTGCTCTGCATCTTAACACCAGTTGTTTAACATGTTTGACCTACTGACATTTTGCCTCATTTAAAAGCAATTAGTAACTTGTCAGAAGTGCTTCCATGTAACCCTGACCCCTGAACATCACTACATGGTTACACTCTGCCTTTCACTTGTTGTCTGTACTCAGGGGACTGTTAATGCACTGCAGGTAATGCGGTTTGCTTTCTTGTGACTATATTCACAGTTCCAGTCTTAAATGTCAGATGTGAATTGAATGTGAATTCTGCCTTGGCAAGTACCTGTTAGCTCTACCCTCCTAATGTGTTTTGTGTTTGGATCAGAGTGGTGCATTACACGCTTGTTTTCCAGACTGATTGATGAGCAGGTAATTTGAGTTTTTTAGGTGCATATTTGCATAAACCCTTTAAAAGGCACATTCTCAGCAGACAGTCCCACTCGTAGCTCCTTCCCCTCAAAATGCAGATTAGGTTCAGAATTTATTAAACCCATCTTACCGACCACCAACTGAAACTCCACTGGATGCTATAAAGTATCCAAAAATGCTTTCAAGTTGGACTCTCAGCTTTTAGAATTTGGCAGAAGGTTGTTTTAGCTCTTGGGGCACCAGAGAGTTTCTCCAAAAATCAAATGTAAAAACATCAACTCTTTTGCCCATGCATTCAGACGAGCAAGGCTTGACTCCTTCATTCTGATTCAGAATTGAAATGTTGGAACATTGGCACATTGACCCCCGAGGATTTGCATTTACATGCAAATCCACAGCTGGTCTGTAAAAAAAAAAATAATTTATTCGACATGTAACATAATAACAAGGCTTGTGGGATATCTGAGGCTCCTTTTGTTAAATCCACAGTCAGGCGAGCAGCTCTCTCTGTGAAGGTAGATGTGAAGGACCCACATGATAGTTGTCAACAAAAGGGAAGAGTAATGACCACTAGTGAAAGGCCAAGGTGTGTTGCTTTTGGGGGAAAAAAACAAAACCAATCAAATTAAAAAGAAAAAGAGCAAAATATTTTGCCACAAACAATCAGACAAAATGATTTTTTTCTTTACATGCTTGCATTTATTCTATAGATGATAATAGAAATACCCAGAAAAGTTAGGGGACAATGTCGGAAAGGATGAAAAAGAATGGCATGCAAAAAAGGCATGGGTGTGATATACATTTAAATGCATATCAGCAAAGGTACCTTGAAACCTATATTAGAACAAATAAGGTAAATCAGTTTTCTCACTGCTGTATAATATGAACTTGGCAATATTCTACATTTTGGTATTAATAGCTCACCCAAATCTACACTTTAGCATTTTATACTTAAGTGTGGTCCAAGTGTTTAAAGTTTAATGTAACAAGACAGGAAGCGAACCTGGGTTTTGGTGTCACAGTCCCGCACTTTCAACAGCCGCCATCCACCCCATTCACCTCCCTGCCAGTCTGGTGCAGTTCATAAATGTAGCACTTCATTTACCCAATACAAAGGCTGCCTGAAAACCCAACCACAACAGGGTTGAGAAAAAAATATATACAACTACATAAAACAGGGTTGACAGAGTGGCTCATTGATTAGTTTTTAGAAGTTGTTAGTCATCAGTAAACATCTAGGCTCAGAGGAATAAAGTAAGGCTTTGACAATAAAATCAATATTTTTTTCATCAAATCAATTGCTGGTTCACTCTTTTTGAGGAAGTTGGTGACAGTAAGAAAAATAGAAAATGTATCCTTTAATTCAAGAAAAACATTTTTTTTTACTGCGAACATTGACTAAAGGAAGTGAGTAAGATATTACTGGACACATCACTGGACAGTTTAAAAAAAATAACTGTTTTCCCATTTGCTCTTTGTGATACTGAGCCATGCAGATAGTGTCAGTTTTATCTAATGCATTTCATACAGACTGGAAGTGAATTGAATTTTTTTTTAACAGTGGTAGACGCATTAGAAAATTACATGCAGCAACAATGTGTTTTTTCCCAGAATAATGTCCTGATCGTTCTGGATGATTCACAGACCTCTGAGGCCGGTTTTCATCTGAACTACTTTCTACTGTAAAAAAAAATCCCTGCGAAAATGTGGACAACGTGTCCTCTGGATCGTAAAGAGAAATTGTAGCAGTGACTAGGAAATTGTTTCTGATGAGTTGCTCAGATGTGTTTTCTTCAATTCTCTGAGCAGCAACATTGAAATTCCATTTACCTCCATTGCGCCGCAGAAGTTTCAGTGGGAAATTTCTCAGAACACTGACACATAAAACTAAAACTCTCCATATGGCTGTACAACAGCAGGAATTTGTATGTGTGTGTGCGTGTGTTGAATTGACTGAACTGAGATGGGTACTCTGTTGAAGAGACATGACATAAAGCTCACTATTACAGGGTAGAAGACACATAATAGTAAGCTATGAGAAACTGGATAGAAATATTGATTTAGTGTAGTAGTGGTAATGGTAGTGTGGTAACTGACGTACTATGTGCTTATTTTTGACCATCTTAAATTTTGTTACTATTATTGTATGTTTATAGTTGAAACCATTTTAAGTGTATCTCTGGGAAAACTGAGGATGATGTTCATAAACTCTGTTGTAACTCTTTACCAACAGATAGACATTTTCTTTCATGTATGCAATTGACATGTCTGCAAAATGTCTCACGGAGATCTTTGCTCCAAACAGACCATTTTCTCTCACGCATTTACTCTGCAGCAGAAGTCAGTTGCTCGTGTTGCTCATCATCCCCACTCACCACCATCAGTATTCCAGTGTGCAGCTTGAGGTGTGGTGCAACCAGCAACGGGCGCAAAAACAGAATGATAAACAACTTAATCTCACTTGTAATCATGCTTCTGCAGAGTGGTAAGTGAATCACATGAAAGAGATGCGACGATATTGCGAGTATGCTTAAATGAGCATGGCTGCAGTTTGTCATCTCAGCGTCCGTGGAATTACAACACGTATGATTTTACACCAACAGAATAATGTGCTTTCAGGTAAAAATCAATTCGTCACAAGGCAACTGATGCTTCTGTGTGTGTGTGTTTTTTTTTTTTTTTTACTGTCAACAAAGCAGCCAAGATTGTGGTTCATTCTGGGGCAGGTGCAGTGGTCTCATTAGTGAAAGTTATCCATGACAAAGTTGTTTTGTACAAAAACAAGACAACCAAAGCCACACATTAGGTTGTGGCCTATTTATTATGGCTAACTCATTTAGAGTTCAGATCATATTAAATGGTATGACTGTGACAATGCAGACACAATTGTCAATAGCAGTCCTTTCCTGGGGTTTTAACATAGACTGAATGATAATTAGTTTCCCTTTGTTGTCCTTATCTCTTACCTGCAGAAATGGCCAATTTATGCAGGCTGCACCCTGGCCAGGCAAAGTTGATGCTCCCCAGAGGAGGAAAGCAGCCATGTTTCAGACAATGGGAATGAACTCGGGGACAACTCAAGGTTGATTTAGATCCCGAGCAACATGGAATTAAATGAGGAACCAGGCCACACTTATCTTGCCCCAATGTTGACATGGCTTCCTCTCAGAATTGCTCTCACTGGGCACCTGCATCACTGAAGGACCCCCATGCATCACTGAGATCTGGTCAAGTGAGAATAAAAATGCAAATGCCAAAGATATTGTTGAAATAGTGAGTGAACTAAATGTCAATCCATATTTTCAATATGAGATATGAGATTGATGTGAATAGGCTATTGGAGGCAAGTGTGATAGCTACAGGAAGCAGGTTATACCAACAGCTGTGATATTTGAGCTGTGAAATAAGCCTTATGGGTTTTTTACGAATATATAATTCACCTGTGTCCTTTATAGAGATTATCCTGAAAACGCCCAAAGTCTGTCTTTTCTTTCATCGTGTGACTGGATTTCCTTAAAAAAAAAAGGGGGGGGGGGTGGACTAATGATAAGTAGGTTCAAAACAGAAGACAGGTGGTGTTGTTTTCATTATTGATAGGTATCTTCAGTTCTGAAAATCCTAAGAGCTCCACTGATACTGAGAACGCACCACTCTGAAAGGGAAGACACCCAGGTATTCTTCAACATTTTGCCAGCTTTAATGTTACATTTTCCAAACCGCACTACTCATCTGATTCACTTTTGCTCAGAATGACCGCTTGTCGAGTCCCATGCTGCTCTCACTTACATCCCAGTCAAACGCGTTTCACCGATCTATTCATAATCCCTGCTTCGTATCCACATGTATTAGGAGCAGCATCCTCCAGCACGTTTTCCCTTCTGATGCTGCTCCTCTGTGCGCGCACTACATCAGTAAATGAATCACGTAGCACTAGAACAGCCCTTCTTCATGCGATCTTGCTCAGACCTATTGGAGAAACCCCCCTCAAGGCAAGATCTGTCACCGTTCACTCATTTGCTGGAAGACGATCAGAAACTATGTTAAATGCGCCAAGGCGTCCGCTGGAGTCTGTTATTGAGGCGTCGAGAGGATTCTGGTCAGATCTCACTGTGAAGGGAGCGGGTTTCAACAGTTGACGCGGAGAGAACAGCGCGCAGGGAAAGCGATTAATTTTGATTATCTGAAATCTTCCAGCACCCCCTTTTTTCGCGTATTTTTTTCTGGCAACGGGGGCAGTGCAGATGAGCATTGTCCGAATGAAGGATGCAAGAGCACTGGGTCCAATTGGACTGGATTATGGGATTATTGGAATGATCACAGGACAATCATCGGGCAAAAAGTCGCAGCCGTGCCTCATAGGCTCTTGAATGACGGGAACACAAAAGGTTGGAGAGGAGTAGCAGCTCCATATCCTGCTTTTATTCCACTTTGTGGCATGGGCAGGCGGTGTGTGCTACGCGAGCGGAACCCATATGCAACAGTGTGCCGCACAGGAAAAAAGTAAATGCATTGTGAATGGTAACATCGGGCGATGCTGCATTTTGAACGGGCATGTCAGTGTTTGCTGTAGCCTAGGTGTAGATGTCGCATGAGGGCAATGCGCTTTTGTAAGCTACGCTCTAACCTTCACCACAGAGATTCAAACGCTTTAACCTTGGATGCAGTAGGGAATATTAATACTTCATTGCCATCGATTATTCGTTAAGTCCCCCCCGCGAAGAAAAAAAGAAAGCATTTCTCGTACACTATGTTGAATTTGATCTTTAATTCATGCGTTGTGTGTCGTCGGGCGGTCATCTTTGTTTACAGAAAGAGTTCATCATAGCCACACGGCATGTAAAAAAAGGTTAAAATACCGATTGGAACGGGATAACGATTCTCCAATCGATTTGATACCCAATTAGTGTGAGATCGGCGTCAGCCACATGCCTGGTTTGGGTTTAACCCTCTAGGTTTTGCCGTAATCAACAGGTTGAAAGTCAACGAGGATTTTTTTCTCCCCCCCTTCTTCTGTCTGCCACTAGCGCATATCCAGTTGAAGGGATGCGTCTCTCTGTACCCATTTTCTTTCTGCTGTGGGTTAAAGCCCTGACATTGAAAAACCTCAATTATTCCGTCCCGGAGGAGCAAGGACCCGGCACTGTTATAGGTAATATAGCAAAAGATGCTGGATATGGGACCATGGAGAGAGGGAAAAAATCCAACTTCAGAGTACTGGAGAATTCTGCACCACATCTGGTGGATGTTGACCCAGAGAGTGGACTTATCTTCACCAAACAAAGGATTGACAGGGAGACGTTGTGCAGGCGCAACCCAAAGTGCCAGCTCTCTATGGAGGTGTTTGCCAACGACAAGGAAATATGCATGATCAAGATTGATATACAGGACATCAATGACAACTCGCCCAGTTTTCCTTCAGATCATGTTAATATTGATATTTCAGAAAACGCAGCTGCTGGCACACGCTTCCCCCTGACTATTGCACATGACTCAGATTCAGGGGAAAATGGGATAAAGACGTACCAGGTCACAAGAGATGATTACAATACCTTTTCTCTGGATTTAAAAGTGAGGGGCGATGGGACTATATATCCAGAGCTGGTGGTTCAGAGACCTCTGGATAGAGAGGATCAGAGTCATCACACCCTTCTGCTCACAGCAATTGATGGCGGGGAGTATCCAAGATCAGGCTCCATGCAAATTAACGTCAGAGTGACTGATTCCAATGACAATAGCCCGGTTTTTGAAAAGTCCTCCTATGTAATGGAGATTCCAGAGAATTCACCTCCGGGAAAAGTACTTATAGATTTGAATGCCACCGACCGAGATGAGGGGAGCAATGGCCAGGTGGTTTACTCATTTACTGGATATGCATCTGAGAGAATCCAAGATTTATTCTCCATTGACCCCAATACTGGCGTCATCAAGGTCCAGGGAGAAATTGACTATGAAGAGAATCCAATCATAGAGTTTGACGTGCAGGCTAAGGATCTGGGGCCCAACCCAATACCAGGCCACTGTAAAATTACTGTCAAAGTGCTTGACAAAAATGACAATTCACCAATAATAAGTTTTGTTTCTGTCCGGCAGGGAGCCATCAGTGAGGCAGCACCTCCAGAATCTGTCATAGCGCTGGTCAGAGTGACAGATAAAGACTCTGGCCGAAATGGTCAGCTCCAGTGCCGGGTGCTGGGAAATGTACCCTTCAGATTGCAAGAAAACAATGATAATTTTTACACACTGCTCACAGACAGACCTTTGGACAGGGAAACAAAAGATGAATACAATGTAACAATAGTGGCGAGAGACAATGGGATCCCATCTTTGAACTACACTAAGTCGTTCACTGTGAAAATCTTGGACGAGAATGACAATGCACCACGCTTCACAAAGGCTATGTATGTGCTACAGGTGCCTGAGAACAACATCCCAGGGGAGTATCTGGGCTCTGTTCTGGCCCACGACCCAGATGTAGGTCGAAATGGAACAGTGTCATATTCCATTCTGCCATCACACATAGGAGATGTTTCCGTGTATACCTATGTGTCTGTTAATCCCACAAACGGAGCCATATATGCCTCGCGCTCTTTTAATTATGAGCAAATGAAATCCTTTGAGTTCAAAGTTCAGGCTAAAGATGGAGGATCCCCTCACATGGAAAGCACTTCTACAGTCAGGGTCAATGTCCTTGACGTCAACGACAATCTCCCAGTTATAATTTTACCTCTTCTGCAGAATGATACAGCTGAAATCCCAGTGCCCAGAAATGTAGGCATTGGATACATCGTGGCCACGGTGAAAGCGGTGGACCATGACCACGGTGAAAGTGGCCATTTGACCTATGAGATCACAGAGGGAAATGATGACCACCTGTTTGAGATGGATCCGGTAGGAGGAGAGGTCAGAACTGCACATGCTCTTTGGGAAGAGGTCGCCCCAGTGGTTGAGCTGGTGGTGAAGGTAACTGACCATGGCAAGCCCCCCTTATCTGCTGTGGCTAAGCTGATCATTAAGGCGAACACAGAAGCAGCTCCAGGAGGGGGTTCCAGTTCGAGTGGGGAACAGCAGCACTGGGACGTATCCTTGCCCCTCATAGTTACCCTCTGCATTATCTCTGTCATGCTCTTAGCAGTCATGACCGCCATCGCTGTCAAGTCCAAGCATCAAGATAAGGAGACTGGGAATTATAACTGCCGCATGGCTGAGTACTCCAATCCTCCAGTGGGGAAGGGCAAAAAGAAAAGGATCAACAAGAGTGACATCATGCTGGTGCAGAGTGAGATGGAGGAGAGAGATTCTGCGAGCCGGATGAATGTGGTGAGCAGCCCCTCACTCATCACCTCACCAATATGTTTTGACTACCAGAGCCCTCTGCCACTCACGCTGCCCAGGTCAGAAGTCATGTACCTGAAAACCACCCCAAACAGCCTGACAGTCCCCAGGGCAGGTTGCCACTCCAGCTTTGCCGGGCTTAGCACAGACACTCCAGCGAATAGGATGTCAGTGATACAGGTAAGGAGGATGTTGCACTGTATTCTTTATCTGCCCTTTATTCTCTCTTATCTGCACCTGCTGCTTTACCATACAAATCTGACAAAAGAAAACTAATCGACGGAAAAGGAGAAACTGGCTGTGAGCAGACATCATTATTATCTTTTTTTTTCCCTTGTTATGATAGTACGAAGCATTCTCTGAATATAAAGCACAATATCGCAACTTGGTGTCAGAATGTATCCATGTGTTTTTAAATTTCACTGAAGAGAGCCTTTTTTTTCTTTTAAGGAGTGAGAATTATTTTAGAGAACTCCTCTATTGTAAGTCTTCTCTTGCAAAATGGTACAGGTGGTCCGCATAATCAGAAAGTCCTCTCAGTTAGAAATGCAAACAGTGTGAGTCTTGAACAAGGCTGCTGTGACCCTGCCAGATCCACTGCTATAGAGTGAAAACAAAACCCTGCCTGAAATGTGGGATTGGACAGGTGTTTGAGCAGCTTGTCCGATCACATTACCGAACCAATGTGCACCAGGCAGCTAGATGCACACAGCATAACCTTACAATCACATTTTTTGCTCACTGCAAAATATGGGCCAGATCCACCCATCCGCATCAAATGTTGGCACGATAAGACCATTAATAGGGTCCAGACTTGCCTTGTAGAGATAGCAGGGCTGGATACACAAGCCAGCTAACATGCTAATTTGACGGCATGGGCTTGTAGTGCTGTTTAGCACATCCGAATTATCTGTTGTAAACGATGTAAATATCTAGGACAGTCTCACAGACAGTCTAATTTGGAGATGATAACACAGATGACAAGGCCTGGCACTGTCACCAGTCACTAGGGTACGTGGGTGTGATCAACACAAACACATTATTCTCAAGATAGGGGAGAAGGATGCCGATGACAGTGGCTAATGCTTTACTTCTTTGCCTTGCCAAGGAAGCACATATGGTCACAATGGAGACGTGTTCTTATCATGCCGTCATCACTGGCAGGTGCTCATCTTTCAGGTGCTATAATGAAACATAGAAGAATTTGCAAACCAGACAAGAGCGTTTCTGTTTCTGTTGTCTGTCTGAACCTCAAGTAATCTGCATGAAATTTTCAACGTGTTCTCAGTGCTAAATATTTTCTTTCATTTCTAGACAGAAAATTTCCCCTCAGAGTCCAATTATGCGGGCAGCAGGCAACCATTTGTTCAAAGGTAAGAGGTCTATCGTGAAGCTTCCTAACCAGTGCTTTAGCGTCTTCATCGTTGTATCAAGCTAGCTGACTGTGGCTATCAATAGGAACTATCATGCAGAGGTAATGGCAAGTCATGTTTTTTTCCCCTCCTTCTATTCTGCTGCAGCTCAACATTTAAGGATGCAGAACGAGCAAGCCTCCGAGACAGTGGCCATGGTGATAGTGACCAGGCTGATAGTGACCAGGATACTAATAAAGGCTCACACTGCGACACGTCTGCCAGGGAGGCCCTCAAGATGAAAGCAACAGCAGTTAATGGCCAGCCTTTTGAACAGGGTGAGCGGACACACTCTCTTCCTGACATCTTGAAGATGCCTAACTGACTTCGGCACCAGGCATTGTTCATAGCTGATGCACCGAGAGCATGCACGCAGCTCGCTGGTGTTAAAGCGGAGCTCTACCGGCATCTGGGTGCAGCCGGCGCAGACAAAACATTTAACATGGACGAGGTAAAATCGAGACTGTTATTACATGCAGGTGGTGTTACTTTGTACCGCTTCGCATTGCAGACAGCCTGAGCTGCGTTGCAAAGATGACTTGAAGGCACCGGAGTGGAAGGTAGATGGTAGTTTAAAAGGATTTTTTTTTAAAAAGTCCATTGGCTGTAGGTAGAATGTTCAAACATCCCCTGTTTGATTTAGCCATCAAACAACCTCATATGCATGGCAAAGTGTACCTCTGTCTGTATCTTTTTTGATCATGTCATTATTTGAACACAGCCTCACTGCATGCATGTCTTGAATAGCGCGACAGAGACAAGAAACCATGATAGACACTTGCAGTGCAAAATGACAGGTATTTCTGGTGCAACATGACAGACTTTTTCCACCTTTTGCTTGGAAAGATTTTTCTCAGTTATTATCGGTTTTGCCATGGTTACACTGTCTTGAAAGGAGCTTTGCTTCTCAACTGAAAATAGACATGTTGAATTTTATTTTGCAAATCGGAAGCGATCCGTGCTGCCTGGAGTATAATCGTAGGTGATTGTCAATCTGCTGCAACCGGGTTGACCTCATAGGGGCTGATATATTTAGCTGTTGTGGATATGAGCTGAAAACACAAGAGCAAATCTCACTGGTAAGATAAAAGATAATGGGGGACTTGAGTGAAGTGGTGATGCTTCTCATTTCCTTGTGTGAGCCTTGGAGGAGAATGGCTCTGGTCATCAGGTCCCTGTGCAGTACTTTCCACACCATTTACATTGCTATGAACTGTTTGTTTGTGGCTCGTTCAGGAGGGCAGAGATGGAAACACTCTTGCAGCTGCCAGAAGGATGTGTGAATTTCTCTCTCTCTCTCTCTCTCTCACTTTTGTGTATGTGTGAGAGTGTACTTGTGTGCGTATGTGCTATGAGGAATTATGGCAGACCAAACTTGACTCTGTGGGAGGTGTAAATTCAATCACAGTTTTTTTGGAGCACATTTCTGAGTCTGACTCAGCCCAAGTTCTAAGGCCAATCACATGCAAAGATATTGAGGGAGATGTTTTTGTACATGCGAGGCCAAACATTAACATGTGCAGCGCTGACGCTTGCTTGACAGGAGTGTCAGGTAATTTATAGACCTGCATTTGTTAGATAAGAGAAAATGCGAGGTATTGCTTTTAATATAAATAGGTTTTGCTAATGCATTTCCTGTATGTGGGAAATTTCGTTAAAGACCAACTAAAAAAAAAAGAAAAAACTAATGGCTGGATTAAATGGTGTTCTCTCTTGTGAGGTTATTCAGTTGAACAATAAATGGTGTCACTGTCTGCTGACTATGAGATGGAAGATCTACATTATGCATTATGCCTTAGACCTGATCACACAAAAACATCACCTTCCAACCCACACACTCCTTCTGTCTCTTGCTGACACACACACACACACATACAGAAACACATGCACACACACACACATAGTTATATTTATTGAACAACAAGGCCTCTGTTTTGCAGATTTTTGACAAGATAGAGCTATTATCTAAAATGGAGACACTACAGAATTTTAGTTCCAAATGCACCAACACTAAAGCTTGTGGGTTAAGTAGTATTGCTTTTATGTCTTTACCTTTACCATCGCTCTAGTCTCCGGGCTGCTTTGATACAGGTAATATATGCACCTGTGCAGCTTCCACTATCATGCACTCTGAATATTTATTCACTCTCACAGACACCAGATGCACAGTGAGTATGTTGCTAGGCTTTCTCCAATTCTATTTATAATGGGCAGACAGTTTCTTTGTTTTTGAGCATGTTATTGTTCCATTCACAGTTGCCCATAAGATCACAGCTACTTTGTCAGTGTGTCATGATTCTATTATGTGACTATGTAAATGCAGTAGACTATATAAAGCCATTGTAGCCAAGTCTGTCATTTTTTGAGCTATTATTTAGCATTTTTTTCATTCACTGATGAAATGGAAAATGGAAATGGAAAGCCAATGGCAAGCACAATAGATGAAAGCATCCTTTACTTTCTCACCCTCTTCCTTCAAAATTTTAGTTATAAATAATATAGATTATAAATCTACTAACAGCACAGTGAAACATTTTTTTTCAAACAGCACTTGTAGTTAACAGCTTGTTTATACAGTGTGTACTTTAGAAGAATTATAGCGTGTGAAAGTGTGTGAAGTGTTTATTAATATATTTGCAAACAGCTATATCTTCTCTTGTGGGCACCAGTAAGTAGAGGCTGGTGGATAAACAAGAAAGAATGTTAGCATACTAAACACTTTTGTAATAAATCTATAATAAGCAATAACAATCTTCAAAGAGAAAGTTAAAATTGTTGCTGAATACTATACTATATTGTAAGCATTTACAGATGCTCTTATGTCCTTACAGCTGCATTATGTGTTGTAAACCATTTTTTTAGTGTTAACATACTGTTGAATGCTAAATACAGGGACTTAAAGTGTCACCACATGAAGCATTACATTTTATGTAAACATGCGGACACAATCCTTCAATTATTTCTGCTTCTGCTGCAAGATACAACAGCACAAATGAGATAAAAAAAAATACCTGACTCTGTTGTTGCTGTACCTTCTAAGCACATACTTCTCTTTGCACCAGCATCATCTGCAGTGGTGATAGGTACCATGGAAATGAATTCAGCATCTCCCTGCTTCTCCTTGCTTATGCTTATTGTTCTGGCCTCATGAATTTGTGCCTAAAAAATACTTTCCTCTTGTGCTGGAGGAAAGAAACACAAATGCACTGGGGGTATAATCTGTAATCTGGAGAGCAGATGCTTCATGGTGTCGCATTTTGAATGTGCAGAACCTGTGTTGCGGTTTTGCCAAATCAAAGCTATCGCTTTGTTCTCCCTTTTGATGTAGAATGCGCTTCAAACTCAACTGCGTATTTTCTCTTGATCTTAGTCCTAACAAAGACAGCATTAGAATGGTTTATGCAAAGAATGAAACCATGGAAGTTCACATAATATGCAACATGACAGGAAAATGGCAGCTAATGGGTTACAGAAAACTGTACTTACAGTGAATTGCACTGCTAACTCGATGCTGATGTGTAGCCAATCAGTTATTAAAAACAGACTTTAAGATTTGAATTAGCACAATAGATAACATCATGAGAACTGATAATTGTTGTGATCTAACTTGTTTTAAACCCTTTACCCATCTTCACGTAAACTACATATGAGCGATGATGATGATTTATTTAATTTTTATTTCGCAAGAAAAACACACACAAAAAAAGGAGGCTTTCCCACATGATGAAATGCACTGATGCAATTTCAATCAAGGTCAAGGTTTTTGTCAGGCAAACGTGTGAACAAAACAGAATACGGGAAAAAAAAATATATAGATCCACTTACATTTGGTTAGATCACATGATACAAAATAGTAGCCTTCATTTCAAAGCGTAATGACACATAATATCATAAAAAATGGCTGTAGCCCATACAGTAAAATATCATTTATTTTACAGTTATTTTACAGTTCCAGTGTAAAATTAACAACAGCCCCATTTGATTTGTTAAATCTCTGTCCAGTCATAGCAAAATTAACAGTTCCATTTTGTGCAAGTGTATGTGTGGGCGTATTTGTGTAGGTGTTCGTGGACTTGAGCAGCAGCAGTGTGCACTAGTGGTGGCATGTAGTTTGCAAATGAGCTTCCATTGTGTGCGTGGCCCATGGTGCTGGTTTTCACATCTGTCGGGGGGGGGTTGGGGCACAGAGATATTTTTTTGAACTTCCTCCTTGGGTTTGCGTATCCTCCAGCAAACTGGCCAAGGCTGGTGTATGAGGAAGGTGCTGTTGCCTTTTGAAGAAGAGGATCTTCCCACATCCCCAAGGAAGAGCCTTGTCATGTGGTGCTTCCTTGTTCCAAGGCTGATAGTCTCACCCTAACCAGAGCCAGTTTTCCAAATGAGATCAAGTGCCGCGTTCGCAGTTAGTCACTTGCTCATGTTCTTTGATATCATAGAATGGCATGTGAGCAAGCTAGATAAGCCTTATTAATAGACCAAAGCTGTGAGAGCTGATCAGTGTCGCATCAAGTGAATGAACGTATCATTATGGTTATTCTCATAAAAACAGGTTTATAGTGTTTTGGTTGGATGGGTTTTTTTTGGTTTACTTTTGTTTTTTGCTTCTATGGGAGGAGGCGATGGGTTTATGAGAGGAAAAGGATGTGAAGTGCTGTAACTAGATGTGAGAACTTTTATATTTTGTATCATAATCCTCCTCTGGGGAGAGACATACACATAAAGGGAGAGATGTTGCAGATGTGGGGTGTGTTGTTTTTGTGTATTTGTCTTTATGTGTATCACTGGCTCATTCATTTTCGTTCCTCTTAGTTGGACATTCACAGCACAACAGGACAATTCAATGGACAACCCCCCCCCAAAAAATACCCAAATTCTGATTAACTCAGTAATCAAAATTTTATTTTGTATGCTTATCTAGCATAAGGGTTTTCATTCCATACACCATGGCAATCTGAGCAAAGAAAACACACTTATTAAAGTTAAATCTGCTGACAGAACAGCAGGAAGATTAAATTTACACTTATACAAACAAATTTGCTGTTTCACTTTCATGTTTAACAGATGAAGGAAAAACTATCATTTTCCACCAATTTAAAGAGACGTGTTTGACATTTTTGCTTCATGCCCCTACATGCAAAATACCTTGATGCGTCATTGTCAAATTAATTTTGATAGTGGAGGATAGTGGCTGCAAAAATTGACACCCTCTGCATGAAAATTGGCTTGTTCTATGCATCGCTCTCTGCACGCTCATTTTATGTCTTTCAGGGTTAAATTAAATGTGAATGAAATGTAAAAGACTGAGTTAGGGCACAAAGATACAGCCTTTTAACCATTCAACCATTTAACCATTTTTAAAAAAAAACTGCAGTCACACATACATGTTGTGCAATCCTGTGGTGTTTGTCATTGTGTGCAGCCCCAACTAATGTACCTGAAGCCAGCTACAGCCATGGTGTAATCAGGAACCCACTTCAATCACCAATATAATGTCAAGAAGTAAAGGTTGCTAATTTCCTGTGCCTTAAATGACATAAATAATGACCCCCCACTGTCTAATTGGACTGCTGTTACTGTACAGGGTGTGTTGTGCTGCACCCTTTTGACCAAGTTGAATGGAAATGATTCTCACTTAAATTAAATTTTTTCCGCACATCCAGCAATTGTTACATGTTTTGCAGCCACGAAGAAACTGTTGATCACTGGGTTGCTCTTGTGGCAAGGACAGGTCACAATATGTGTCCGCTAACAAGAAGCGAAAATGAAAACAAAATGGGCAGGAAATGCAAATGAGCTGCTGATTATGCAAGAGTCTCTCAAAGTAATTAGAAGAAAAATGCTACAGGTCAAACTAATGAGTGTTTGTGCTACTCATGCTGTTTCTAAAATGCGGTTTTACTGGGATGTTTTTTTCCAGAATTGATTGACTGATTTTCACCCAGTTTTTGAGTATCCAGAATACTGATAAATGACAGTAACGAGCCCTAACAATATTCCAACTATAACAACATTCTAAATTCAGCTTATTTCACCACTTTCTGATCAGATGGTGAATGTCACTGCTCATGCAAATTTCACAGTTGTTTTTCCTGTTAATTCCTCTCACACTGCTGCTGCTGCTGCTGCAAATGTACATGAAAAACACATTACTTCCTCTGCACCAGATGATATTTTCCAGGAAACACCTACACATGTTTTTGCTGAATAGCAGAGGGGAAGATGTTTCATGAAAAGGCTGAATCATAATGCACATTTGTATGTCGTGTTGTTGTTTACCATTATTTTAATTTTGCAATGTGAGCTATTTCAAGAATGGAAAAGATTGTACTCTACTAAATCAAAAAACATTGCTAAATCTGGCTCTCCCATGTCACTGTTGCAGGCTACCGGTCATTATTTTATTCTGAAAAATTCTACAGAGTCATACTAAATAACTTATATGAAGAAAGACACTATAGTTAGTAGAAGAAATTCAAGAATAGCAGTAGAATTAATGTTTGTTTGCAGTCTGTTGTTGCTGTTGCTCATCCTTCAAAATGCCATCTACATTTTCTTCAAGGCTGTTTATTCTTTCCCCAGCAGGGTCCAATAACAAATGTTTCCAAACTGTTTTTGCAGAGCAAGACAAATCAGTCCACTGCACCGATGAATGTCGTGCACTGGGACATTCTGACAGATGCTGGATGCCAAAGTTACGGGTAGGAAGCCAAGCAGACAGCACCGATAATCGCACCAACCTTTTCATCCCTGTGGGAATGGACGCCATGGTAGAGACAGAGATTTATGGCACCATCAGCTGCAGCAGCAGAAAAACCCTCAGCACGTTTGGAAAGGAACAGCGGGACAGTACAATCCTTGTGGCCAATGTCAAACCTTACTTAAAATCGCAGCGTGCACTAAGCCCACCGTTACAGGAGAGTCCATCTGCGTCCAGTAGTCCCACAAAGAGTAGTATGCCCCTGGACTTTGCCAACCCAGGGACCAAAGAAGAGAGGGAGGGGGGTTCAGACAGCAGTGCCTATGGCCCTCCAGATGGCCAGTGTTCCCCACTGCACACCGGATTGGAGGAGCCCTCCTACCTGACCTGCGAGCTCAGGCCTAAGTCCCTGACAAGCAGTCTAATTCACAGCTCTGTCATCAGCCAGGAGTGTGGGGGGTCAGATTATGCTCTCGACCCGCGGGACTCTGGCAATTGACGAGTCAGACGATCTTGCTCACTCTCAGCTGCCAGGCGTGTGATGATAATAACACAGATTAATGACAAAGAGGTGATTTTTTTGGGAGGGAGACTTTATGTTTTTTTTTGTTGTTTGTTTGTTTGTTTGGTTTTTTTGTGTCCAGACACGCATTGTATAACCAAAAACCACCCGCTTTGTATGTTTGTTTTTTTTAGTTTGTGACTTGTTGTGTTTCAGTGAAATATGTGTCTTTGACTGCTGTGAAGGTTTTGAGGTGGGTTGGGGATCAGTGCTTACCTGACTTCAAGTGTTTCCATGGTGTACTGTATATGTCAAATTAGATGTCTGTATTTTACACATTTCAAGCTCAGATTTTGTGAGGCTATAGAACAAATTGCTACTGTTAAGCTATTGAGTCCCGTC
Organism: Psettodes erumei; assembly: GCA_016785225.1. Taxonomy (NCBI): domain Eukaryota; kingdom Metazoa; phylum Chordata; class Actinopteri; order Pleuronectiformes; family Psettodidae; genus Psettodes; species Psettodes erumei. Next base: position 809,293 of record JAFBJZ010000360.1, read on the forward strand.
TGCTTTTGTACAGTGAAGCTTTCTGTCTCCATTTAGTGTATAAGGAACATCTCTTTGAATATCACAAGCAACTGGAATACATATCAGTGACGTTAAATACAAAAGTGAAGTGTCTTATGAACTGTTAATGGTGGTGCAACAGGGAATGTCCCTTTTCATAAAACCATTTGAGGTTCCTATAAAAACAATTTTTTAAGAATGTATTTGTAATTTTATTGTTGTCCTCTCCGCAGTTTATGTGAAAATAAGCTGAGCTTACACGTGAATGTGGGCTACTGTACTTGTTGTGTATTTTATTAAATTTCTATACACTGTGTGCATGGAAGGCTATTATTTTGAGTGGTAACAACCTCTGAAGCTGTTGTGTTTTCATGTGAAAGAAGTGCATATATGTCTACAAGGTGCTTAAACTGTGTTAATGACAAAAATCACTGGCGAACTCTGCAAACGTGCCAACGTTAGCTATATACTGTATACCAGCACATGTTATCTAGCAGTAGCCTAGATCCTAGTCAGAGGAACCTCTGAGGAAAATCGCAATCAACATTTTACACTATTTATTTTTAAAAACTCCAATAAAAATAGGCACTGTGTATTAGTGCCCCCAACAGAAGATGAGTTGACTTCCTCTGCTCAATGCTTATTTTGTAATGTAAGTATGCATCGGAAAAATGTGGACGGAGATCCTGCTTGTGCTTTTGCTCTCTCAACTCTCAAATTCAAAGTCATCATAGCTGCTGTCAGTTAATGTCTACTTGTGATGACAGCTTCATTTAAATATGTGTCAGATTTACAAGACATGAATGTAACAAAATGAAACACTCAACATTCAGCTGCAACTCAGCGTTACAAGCAAAGACGTTTTGCTATGAATTCTTTGATTAGATAAAATGAAATTTTAATGATCCCTGTGGGAGAAAGTGGGTCATTGCAGCAGCAAAGTATTGAACAAATATTGCAGTGATGGTTATCACAACTAAATACGAACCAGAGAGGGAATTATACAAAGAATAAAAATACAACTTTCAACAACTTCACCGAAAAGATGTCAAGGATAGGGGAAACTGGCATTTAATATCTGAAATTTCATAGCTTTAACGTTGAGTGCACAAAATGTGCATCATTTGCTCCCTTCCTCATTGGACTTACAAGAACATGTGCAAAGATGCTGATTATGCACTATTTACTTTTGAATCAAATATAAAAAGGGAAGGTACAATGACAGAAGGCCATGGTGAACAGTTGTGATGTTATTTTCGCAAGTGATCCCACTCTTTTGAATTATTCTTTGGGATGAACAAAAGGAACTGAGTCCTCTTTTGTATTGTTGTGCCCAAATTTCAATGCCTGTCCTAATTGCTTGGTTCTTGCCACCAGGAGCACTGTGACTAAGGTTCCTTACCTTCACCAGGGCACTATCAGGGCCTTCGCAGTAGCTACCCTTTCATCAATGCCCTCCCTACATTAGATGCTGATTGGTTGACTTAGAAGCTGGTCTCAAAGTCATTAAAAAGCAGTTGCTGATTGGTAGGGAGTCCCTGTCCATCACTTTCCCCAGAGCCTAAAATCGAATTAACACTTCCCCTTACCCTAACCCTCTGAGCTGTGAGAACCAGCCAGTCAGAGGAGATAGAGGTGTCAGTCAGTCAGTCAGTCAGGGACAGACATTTGCTGTTGGGGCCCAGCCAAGAAGGAGAAAGAAAAAGAAAAGAACAGCCCTCTGAGCCATATGATCTGGCTCCCTTCAAAGAGTCATAATTCCCATCACTGGTCCCCAGACATATTACAACCCTCTAAACCTCTGCAATCCATCCACTGGCTCATTTCTTTCCCAGCATAACCTGTTTTCTGAATACAGCTGCTGCTGCTTATTCATTCCAGCACCCAATTCTATATATGAGGCTGGTCTGGACTGATCATCTGTCCAAATGATCCGACGGTGTGAGGGGTTCACAGACTGACTAGGCTGTAGTCTCCTCGAGTAATCCTGTGGTATGAACCGTAAACCCTGAAAAGAAGCAGCAAACGAGAGCGAGCTGATCAAAAAGCATCACCAACTGAAGGACAAAGTAGTAAATAATGATATCTCTATGGCAGTGGAAAGTCAGATAATGGACAAAAATGACTGCACTCAAGCTCTATGTTTGTTTTGCTCCAAAGTCATATTTGATCATGTGAGTTTCTTAAAGATCCCAAGTCCCTGACACTAGTGTAAACGGCAAGTTTCTGGTCCTGCGACTTGACTCATTTGTTTGGTGTGTGCATTCTTACAATTAAAATATTTAAAAATCCTTTAAATCATTTGTTATGTCTCTGGTCTCCCACATTTTTAGAAAGCGGTTAATATTTGAAAATGCTGTTGTGGTGAGAGAAAAATTGTAGAAAACCTTGAGCATATATATATCCACTACATCTGCTTGCATTAGTCTATATGGAGCGATTAGGTATAAACATGGATGTATTTTTAAGACATATCACTATACTGAGGAATCCTGGAAATGTAGAAGTGTTTTGTATTTTTCATCAGTAAAGCAATCGCACAAAAACCTTCTGTTTCTTTTTACTTTGTTTAGTTTAGTTTCTCCATCTGGAGACACTGACTTTTGTACCCAGGCTCGGAGAGCGGTTTGAGAATGCCTTGTTTTTCATGAGCTCTGGATAACAGAATCCTGTCATCTACTGAGGGCTGAATAAGTACGACTCAGTTTCTCCTCAGGGAAAACACATTAATTTGGATTTTGATTTGCATTTGTTTTGGTGCCTGTATTGACACAATTCCAGACCTAGATGTCTCATCTCAGCAGGCAGCTCTGATGAGCTCATCTGCATAAGTTGAAATACTCTTTGAGAGGGAGATTGCGTGGGTCACAGCAACTCATCCCATTGAAATACAGACAGAAACATCACATCATTTTATCTGTATCAGTCCCAGGGTTTTTCAGAACATGGGGGGATGAAGACAGGTGAGCAGAATGTCAAGTAGAAAGGGGTTGAACCATTTGCTGTGACACTTACTCCTCCATTTTTAAAAAAACCCCCACTGTATCACTTAAGGATGTAAAACAGGTTAAACTTTCACTTCTTCCATAATTACACAAAATTTGCTTTGAAGCAAACCGTTTCTTAATTAACACTGCACTACAGTGCTACTGCTTGACAAATAAGTGCTATGTTGTTGAGGGGAGCTGAATGCAGATTAAGGCCTTAGCATGCAGTGTTGGATGAATGTGACTTGTCTCTCAGAATGATTACAGTCATAGTGAAAGGGAATTACAGACAATGAAACCGATCTGTGTAATACCTCCATTCTTCTACATTTTACATACACAAATGATCTATTCAGATGAAAATGGAATGAGCAGTGTACCATTCAGTTGTGGAAAATTGACATGCTCACCCTGAGTACTTAAGCTTTTAATTCAATAATTCAATAACACAGCCGATTAAGAGCTTGTCTTCCACCTCCACCAAATGCTATGGGAGATGGTTCCACTTGGCTGAGAACTGTTGGTGGGGAAATAACAGCGAACACAACACATAAACAATATTGAGGGTGTAGTTTTCGTTCTAACCAAGAGACGTCACTGAACACAGCATGAATGCCTTCAGGGTGAAAATATCAAAATGCTGTTTCTGTTTGTTTTATATGGAGAAAACAAACTGGCACATCATTAAAATTGTACCCAGTAAGGTAATTTAAATGCAACGCCTCTGATTTGATAGTTAAATAGTTGTTAATTTGGGAATTACTTTGTATAATGCACACTAGTAATTAACAAATTCAGTAATTTATTAACACACACATTCATTTTTAATGAAAGGATTGTAAGAACTGTTGAAATGTGCCTCATTTGTCACATTCCTTTTTAATCAAAATTGTCCACACAAGTCACAAAACACTTTTGATATGACTCAACCTAAAATATGACATGAAAAGGTGTTTTATGAAAAGGAGTTTGCTGTATCTTCATGAATTAAAATACTTACTTAGTTACTTAGAATAAAATTGCTTTTCAAATTTGCTTTTTTGCTGAGGTGAGAAGATCAATACTAGTCTCATGTATATCTGATAAATATGAAGCTACAGCCTGCAGCTGTTTGATTTAGCACAAATATGGGTAATATGGGGAAACAGTTAGCCTGGCTCTCACCAAAATACAAATATAGATCTTTAGAACACACTAGTAAAGTGGATAAGTAAGTAAAGTTTATTTCTAAAGCACAATTAAAACTAAAAAATATAACATAAAAGCAAAAACATCAAGAGAAACACAGATGACAACAATAAAATAACTGTGACCAATACAGAAGAAGACTACAGAAATGCTTTACTTTTAATTATAGACATTACAACATACAACAGATTAATAAATCAAAAAGGCCAGTGAATACAGATGTGTCTTTAGCCTCGTTTTAAAGAGGGGATCTCATCTAATTTGTAATTGCAACACACAGTCATGGACCAGCAACTGCAAAAGCTTTGTCACCTTTTGGTTTTAGTAATGACCGTGGGAGATACAAGTGAGATTTGTTGTCAGATCTAAGAGACCTCAGAGCTGAATGCCAGTGAATAAGGTCTGTGATATAGTGCGGAGCCTGGCCATTTAGAGCCTTAAATTGGATTCTAAAGTGAATAGGAAGCCAGCGAAGAGAAGCTTTAGGACCATGAGGATACGTCTGCATTTCTTAGTACAAGTCAACATCCTTGCAGCTTCATTTTGGACCATCAGCAAATGAGCTAGTGAAGAGTGGCGGAGGCTCAGATAATAACTATTTTTAACATCAGAACTGATTTGTTTGTCAAGTCAGAATCAAAGATAACACATCACATAACATCACATAAGGTAGTCAAGCTTACTGGGGAGATGGCTTCTGGACTGAGATGGACCCAAAGATAATCATAAAAGAACATCATGGTCCATAGATTTTAAGGCTTCTCCGTGAGCTAGCCTCTAAAACTCCAAATCATGAGAAGTCATTTAAAATGAATGTCTTTTTAGAAAGAGACCTAGCATTTACCAGGGTCATTTTGAAGGGATTGTGTGGTCAATGTAAGTGTATAGCCTGCTGCGACTAGCACACAATTAAACTCCATGGATTATGTCTACCAGACACCGAAAGAGAAACTGGATCTGGAGTTCCAAATAACAGGGATGTGAGAAATGGGACGCCAGCAGGCGGCGCTATAAGGCAAGGCGGTGTCTTTATTATTATTATTGTTATTACTTGTAATGGGAGCGAAGAAGAATTCCAATCAGTGACCGGTGGTCCAGGTGTGCTGCAGGTCTACTTTGTCAGGAGCGTGTGTCTGTGATAATGGTATTGAAAATGTTAGCAAGTAGGCATGGCTTCCCGATGGATTAGGGTGAAAGCAATCTCTGTTAAAAAGGACGCACGCTCCAAGTATAGATTAGAGCATTAGAGTGTCCTGCAAAAACGACCCGCACCTTGACGGAGGGATGGGATTGGACCAGCGATAAATCTGTTTTATTGCAAAACTGAAGTACTTCAAAAAAGACTGTTAAAATAGCGCATCCGGATTTAAGACTGTTGATGGGTGATATGTCGGTGCCAATATGGATGGCATTTCTCACGTGACGTTATTTATACATGACACATGGGAGTTTTTTGCATCGAGTCCAGGACACACTTTGCCGCTTTTCTTTTAATTTTCCTTATTATGGAATCGCCATTAATCAATGGAGCTGGACGCGAGGGCTTGGCGATCTGGATTGAGGGCGGTGAGGCCCCAGGAAACGACTGCACGCAGCCGGCGGAAACGGAGAGCGAGTCACGGGCCCGGAGACCAAGTGCGCACAGCCGGGTCGTGCGGAGGGCGCACGACTTTGGGAGCGACGGTCTGCAGGTTGGACAGGCTGTTTGGACACAGCCTTTGAGCTGGGCTTCCAGCTGGGTCTATTTCGCGGCGTCCATTGCAGCAGCGAGATCCTGACGTGGTCCGGTGGCGACAGCAGGAAAAGCCAAAATGGGAGGATGGTGGCGTTCCTCGCCCGTCACATCCGGATAGTGAGGTAAGTGGAGGCATGACGTTGATGGGTCAAGTGGAAGTGATAAACAGGATAGAAGGCTGCGGATTCATCCGGTTGATGGAATCAGACTCGGGTACAGACGAGTTGAAGTGTTATGATTCCAGTCCACAATGCATGCACACTCCTTTATCTTCCGATTATATGAATTCATAACAGATCATTCTTCACATGTCAGATATGTAAGATCTTACCTAACCTCTTTTAGATCTCCAATGTTGAAATACATCATAGTCGCTGTGCTCATTGTGGCATCATATCCAGCCTTGGAAGCTTACAAAAGCACCAATTTTATACAGAAAGATAACAGCTGTCAACCTGGTGAAACTATGAGTGTTGTGGTCAAAGGGGCGGACCTCTTGTAAACATACTGAGGAGGAGGTTATCCAAATTGAATAATTTTAAAAAGAAATAAAATTTACACAAAGCACAGTGACATGGAAATGAATGTAAATGCCAACTTTCCCAAGTCAGCAATGCTTTCCTTAATGTGGATTCAAAGTCGCACTGTAATAATATGGATGTGTTGAAGTAACTGCACTTTCAAAATTTATTTTCCCTTTGTGAATGGTAGACAGACTTGACAGGGCAATCTGGGAGCCAATTTCAAAATACTGTCCTTTATACATTGTTATGCCCCAGATTTTTTCCCTGGTATGACACTGTTGACTGAATTCAGTTTTCATTCAGACCCACAGGAATTAACGTGCCTTTTATTGACCCCACCTGACAGAATATTCCAGACTACACAGCCGTTTCATTTTGAGTGCTTGTTTAAAAGGTGTTAGTAATGGCATTCTCCTCTGGGAGGGGTTCAAATGCATGCCAGTCTGTCAATCATGATTAATGTTTAACGGCAAGAAAGGATATAGCATGAGGGAGCGATCCGGCAGGACTTCACACAGGTTTCGCTACGTGTTACTGGGTCGTGACACACTTTCCTTACTTTGAATTGGGCAAAAATAGTCCTCCACACGCCTTTTTAGTGACAAAGTGGGCCAATATCTGCATAAAGTGGAAAAAGCTAATGCACTCTGTCATATCCTCCAAAGTCCTGAGTCTAAAAAGCCTCACCCTTTAAGTGCTTTGTCTGCCATGACAAATAAGATGGAAAATTTGAAAGTGAGAAAGAGGGAGAAAGGAGGCACTAGACAGAGCCAGACGTTGTATAGAATCATGCCCCACCTTTTAAAATCAATAGACAGTTTATTGAATCACCGCACAGTTTGGTGTAGTGCAAAACCTGTCTATCTCATTAAAGTGGTAGACACTGAACAGGATGGCCCGATTAAGTGTCATGCAGGCATGACTGCTTTCCAGACACAGCGGGCCTCCACGCCATTCAGCTGCTTGACACTGTGAAGGTAATAGTAAGCACGTCACAAAGCCACTGTGTACTGTACATTTTTATAGCCTTTATAACTGTTGAAGAGGAAAGCTCTCATTAACATTTAGTCTTATTAAGAGTTGGCACTTGGAGGTGGTTTCGATGTGAGGAAGCCACTGATTTCTATCCATTTCAGTTCATTTTCCGAATAAGCTGGTAGAGAACTGACACATTTTAGTCATAGCTGGTGTATAGCATCTCTGCACTCATTTATTTTCTTTGTTAGAGTTATTCATCATTGTGTTGTCTCAGTTGTAAATGCAAAACCTCTCCTGTGCACTCAGAAACACGGCTTGATATGAAGGCCAACTCTCAAAAAACATTGCATTTGTGACAAATAATGTCAGAAAATCAAACTCAGAAGACAAAGTAGCTGTTGTGAAAAGGCTAATGTTAAGGTTTTTTTCTTGCATTAAAAGTTCAATGTTTCTCAGAAGTTCTGCTTACATTAAAGTCCTTGCATACTGTACTTGTGGTGCACCCACACAGGGGTTGTCACTTACTTTAGCTGATTAAAACTCGCCCGAGGACTGCGTGGGTGTGTACAGAGTGCTCAAGTGACACCCGTCTCTCACTCCTGTTAGTTTTATTGCATCTGTTAAGGTTGTGTAATTTACACCTTTAAGATTATTTGTACATAAAGGTGTGAATAGATTTTTTTGGAGTTTTGGAATTTCAACCCCTAAGAATGCATTGGAACTTAAATTATTCCTGAGTTGCCCTTTCTTCCACTGTCCCTAAAAAGCTTTCTTCTGTTTTGCAATATCTGCAGTAATGGTAATTGGCTGTTTTTGATTTGTTTATCGGTAGTCTGTTTAAACAAAATATGGATCTTTCCATTCTACCGATTTCCACAGTGGGTGTACTATATTGCTCAGTAGACAAAGTTTCTGTTGGTAGCCAGGGATGAGTAAATCACAGTCGTATCAATCCATTGCACAGCTCAGTCAATCCAACATTAAACATGTCACACTGTGACTAAAATGAAGTTCTTTCTGGGTCATCTGCTGGTTACAAATCAGCAAAGTAATCTAGCACCATTGGACTTCAGTTTCGTTCAGTTCAGAGCTTTCCTTAACGAGTAGACTGAGAGATTACAAGCACAGCCGTGGTGATTGTCTCTCACACACCAGCAGCTTTTCATACACAGATAATTTGGTTATTAGCCACATAGTGGTTTGGGTACATAGGTTAAGCTGTTTTCATGGAACTTTGATACCCCTCCCCCTCCTCAAATGAGTGGCACTGTCATCATAAATAAAGCATTTAAGAGAATATCCCTATCCACCTATCGTGGTGTTTCACCCACAAATAGATCAGTGCGCTGGCATAAAAGTGTGAAAAGCAGCTGCCAGCTACCCCCTCCCTCTTTGAATGAGCAAAAGTAGGTTAACCATAACGCTGTGCAAGTCGGGTAAATATCACAGCAAGCCAAGCCTCTTAACCTCATAATGAGAGCATTTGTCTATATGGACTGCTCTGGGCCAGTTATTATAGCTCTGTACACTGACACAAACGTCAAGTTGCTTGAGTAAGTCGGTTCGGAACGAGATTCTCCGTGCAAATTCACGTGGCCCATGAAGCAGCTCATACGTCTGTTTTCCAGCACAGGTAAACAGATCGCTTTATTGTTGTCGGCCGTGATTATGTGGAACCAATTTAGTCACGACGCACACAACATACTTGAATTTCTGCATAAGTATTGATGAGGCGTTGCCAGCCTTTTCAGTTTCTCTCGCAGCTGTTAAATGGTGGAGCTGCGCGAAAATACATTTGATTGACGACAATGGAATTTTGAGACCTGCAGACAGATGGTGCCGATGTTCCGCAAGCTCAGAGCATTTATAGTCTATAATGTTTTAAAAAGTGATGCCAAATCTAATAATTTTGGCAGCAGCAGAAATACATGTAAATAGTGTGACCTCACGCCAGGATAAAAATATGATTTGTTTAAAGAAGTGCATGACAAGGTGCCATGGCACTTGAGTGGATTAGCACAGCCCTCTGGGAAATCATCCATTTTCAGCTCTTGCATGGGTTTGAATCTAATTGCATGCAACACTATTATATCTCTCCCCTCAATTCATCTTCATCTCTTCTCTGTTCATTGTCACTATAACTTCTAAAAACCAGACCAAAATGATGAAGACAGATGACTTCTCTGTAAAAGCCTGCATGCTGTTGGAAGTATCTATTAATGGACAATAAATGTCCTTTCATGAATGGTTCCTGCTTATTTCTGTACTTGTCGTAGCAGTGTGAAATCATACTTTTGGCTTTTGAATACATGTGCATAGAGCGAAGATATTGGATTGAAAGATGCGCTGAGGCTTTTTGTGTCTCTTCGTTCTTCTTTCTCTACAGCATCCCTCAGGAAGAGCGTTAGTCAGAGCTGGGAACAGAAGGGAACTGTAAGGGTCAATTTACAAAGATTCAGTGACCTCTGTTCATCCAACAATGATAATAACAGTCCTTAATTAAAGTCAGGAACCTCAGTGATTGCATAGTACTACAGCCATGCTGATTAGAGGTTAAAAGGTCTCAAAATTGACCGGAATCTTAAGTTTTGTAAATGGGAGAACTGTATGAAAGCAATAAAACACAATGAAAGAACAAGATCACAGACAACATATCAAAATTCTAAGTCATCAATCATTCGGAACATCTATCAGCAGCATCTGCACTCTGCAGGGCAAATGTCTGCCTTGTCTTTTTAGGCAATAACTGGAAGTAAATTTGGATAAGTAAATGTTTGGATCAGCGGGAGCACTCGGATCAAAACTGTTTGCGTTGGAGTCGAGGCACTGTTTGCAATATTGACCCCAGAGCCGCGGATACAGTGAGATCCAGCTTTGACAGTTGTGCTTTTTGCCCATCTGGCCTGCTCTCCTCCCAGAATTTGTCACGGCAAGATGAAACGTTCGTCAATTAAGTTTTGCAAATAGTCCTTTTGCGGAAATAATTATGCTGTCAAACATCCAAAGTCAGATCATTTGAGGCCTGTTTAGTGTTTACCTAAAGCCTGAACAAAGCCAAAAATCATAGGCAGCTCAACTCAAATGAGTCCGCATCCCCATTTCAAACCTGCATGCTTTAGCTGGCACTACAGATTCCACATTAGACCATCAGACTCTGATGCAATACCTCCTGTCCAATCCACTCTCATTTCAATTCTCATCATGGCCTGTCTGCAACAAGGACGCTGCGTCTAACCCAGAACAAAAAAACAACAAAGAAAAACACTACTGAATATTATAACCTTGGTAATTAGGCAGCTACCTCTCCAATGTAATGTATTTTACGGCTGACAAAAACATGCTTTTATGGCATCAATGCGTTTCTCTTCTCTCGCCCCTTTCCTGAAAGCTCCACGTGTGGATGAAAACGGCAGCCAAAGTGGTTAGGTGAGGGAGCATTTACATTCCCTTGATCCCCCCCCCTTTTTTTTCCCTCCCCTTTAGTGAGGGATGTGAAAAGTGACCATCCAGCTTGACGTTTAAAACCCAGCGTCCAGCAGCTCCATGAGCCTTCCCGCTGATCTCAACAAACAAATCACATCACTGATTAAACCCAAATCCACTGAAATGAATATACAATTAATTCAATGTTTTATCTACCGCCGTTAAATTAAAATAGGTGGCTTGTCACAGGGGTGGAAATTATAACAGCCATGGCAGGGGCAGCGAATCTGTTTCCAGGTTACTTGACTGGTCGACATACTACCACAGCACTCCACCGGATATGCACCAAAGGTACAATAAATGAGAAACTGAACACATTTTGCGCAGCCTTGAACAAATTGAATGTTTATGAGGAGTTTCCTTTGGGGATATACTTCTTGCACCAGAGGGTGGAGTGATTGCACGGGCTCTCGTCATCTTTTTTTTTTTTCCCAATCCATAATAAAGACCTTTCTGTCATATGTGATCCTTCTCCTCCGTCATCTCGAGAAGGGAGATTAGAGCTGGATCTGAATACTCTTGTTTTTTTCCCTCCTCTTCATAAGCACTTTTCTTTGACCTTGATGGAAACACGTCACGGGGTCAAGAAAATGTGCAGCAGAGAAATCGGAAGTTGGGGAGAGTCAGGCTGAGTGCTGTAATAATCCGGCTAAAAGAAAACTTGGCATATGCTGTAATGAAGTGACAGTGGTTTGAGCTGACACCTGAATTGAGAGTCATCTCTAAAATATTGCTGGAGGAAGGACATGTGGGGACAGCAATATCTCCTTCCTTTCAGGACAGCGTTGTTTTGCTCAGACAGGGAAATAAAAGGGAGCAGTGAAGGACCTCATGTGGGAGTTTTACTGTTGACTTCAGCGCGGCATCTGACAGCCACTTTAAGAACTTTATCTTAAGGCAGTTTTGCACAGAGCACAGAAGTCTCACCGCTTTTCTAAGCTAGCTTTTGTTCTACTGGCCTCAGCTCCACAATACCTTTGTCCCACAGTTTCTTTTATAGCCTTTTCTGGAAAGCTGTAACATGATAACTGGGGGTTTTCTGCCATATTTTCTCCCAGTATTCTAATTCAAATTTAGCCTTGTACTCACTTTAAATGATTTGATCACCTTGTCTTTTGAACACCAAAATAAAACGGCAATTATTTGGGCGACATTCAGCAACAAATCCTCCCATGAGGGTGTGATAGCATGGTGATACATGAAACCTGTGGCTGTCCTCGCCTTCCCCAGGCCAAGAGCTGACAGGAAGCAGCACCACACTCCAGAAGTAATTGGCCATCTCAGTCGACAAAAACTAATATAACAGCAATGCATCTTCTGAAAAACTATGTAGTGCAATTTTTAAAGAGGAGAAATTAATCTAAAAAGTGAAACTCCATTTAAAAAAAAAAAAAAAAAAGTATATAACTCAAAAAAAACAAATTAGCACTTAGGATCTGCAGAATGTTATTTTGTTATCACTGTTTGCGATTGAATGGTACAAACACAAGTTTCTACAACTGACAAAAATGCTAAATAATGCACAAAACACCTTCCCCCCCTCATGCAGTTCACCCTCTAATCCACCCACACCACCTCGCTCATCACTCTTGCAGCTTTGCGAAGTTGTGAAGAATTTTAACTTCACCACTAACAATACAATTCACATACAATACGATATGCATCACCGCCATCAGCTATTCTTTGGGCTCGTTGTGTGATGAATTATCCCACTCTTCATGCTGGATGTTTGCATTTCCTACCCCTTGTGGAGAAGAAGGAAAAACAAGGAAACAAAGGAGAATAAATTATCTGTTACTTCAGACAACTTCTGACTGTATTCCGCTTAATTTATATCTGTCATGGCTCTTGTGGGAATTTCAGAGATCCCCACAGTCGATTCAAAGAGGACAGCATCCAGAGGAAATCATTTTACATGAATGAAACACAGCTTCACTTGCAGAGCAACTTATCATTTGGAAATTTGTGGAAATAGGGAAATGGATTCTTCATCTTTGTGGGAGATGTATTATGTTAAGAAGTGAGCGCTTCAGTGCAGCTCTTACATACTGCGTGTCAGAGATATTCTGTTTGACGGTGGCTAATGGGCCAACATACAGTGTCAGTCATATTTTTCTTCATGTGCTCTGAAAATAATTTAAGATGTGTATCTGTGTGTGTCTGTAAAGGGTGTGTGTGCAACTGCTGTCTATCATTTGCCAAAAATGTGCCTCCGCAGCATACAGAGCATTGTTCCTCAGAAAAGTCAAAAAGTCAACGAGCGTCGTCAAGACCACGTCTCCAACCGTGTGACCTTGGCGTGTCAGGACGATCTTTTCTGACAAACCAGATAGGACATTTTGAGCGTCTAGCGGCGAGTCTGTGAATGAGAGTTCAAACATTGCATCATTAATGGGTTTGGAGTGGGGCCAGTCACTCATGACACTGTGCTTTATAGCTTTGCCAGAAATCTCTAAGCTGACATGAGAAGGTTGTAGATATTTTCTGCGGAAGTATTTCTTGTCCAAAGGGTGCTTTTGATTAATGGAATTTCACCCCTGCAAAGAATAAACTTATGGGCTTCAAACCTTATAATGAGTAGGTTAACCAGGGCTGCCCCCCTCTCCTTGGTCCGCTAATGGGCTAATTAGTATTTATGGTTTTTGTCAACCAAGATTTTTTTTTTTAACGTCGCTTGTGTTGTCTTTTCTTTGCTCTTCGTTCGCGTTTGTACGTGAGTTGTTTCATAGTAACTCCTGGAGCCCCCCCCCTTTCTGCAGTGGAAGCCACATGTGTGAAGAGGTTCTAGATAACCAATAGATCTAGAGAGGCTGTTTTGCATGATTATATTTATTCAGTTCTGGTGGCGCCCTATCCAACAAAAGCAATTTACAGCGATATTGATCATAGGCTCTGTTTTATTAGTCAACAAAACCAGTTTATCTGCAGAGGATTTCTTTTGCTCAGGAGAGCTCTACTGATTCTGATCTGTGTGTACTCAAGTTATTGTTTTCTGTTTTTATTTCTTTTGAATTTCATGCCTCCCATCACTCTCCAGACTGTTGTGGAGGCTTTATAAAAATTCCTCCCAAAATCCATCTCAGTAAGTAAATATAACTGCTTCCCTTCAAAGCCTGTTGAGTGCTTCTCTTGACTTGCATTGACTGGCCATTGCCTAGGAGACTCAGCCTGCGCTCTACACTACAAGTGTTACTAACGCCAATTAAACCCCTGGCACCACCCTGTCATTCCCCGCATTCTGTGACATATGAGTGATAACACAGACCCTTACCTTCAGCTCTCATCTGACGCACATTAAATGGCACTAGGCCCTGGCGTTTCCTGACATTTTGCAGAAATCGATTGCAATTTAATCAGTGTGAGCATGCGGCTATCAGCCATGCTTGCACCAGCTGGGTTTTTTTTTTTTTTTTTACCTGGGCTGAGCTCTCCATGCAGAAGGAAGAAAAAAAATTACAGGAATTTCAAACTCCAACAATATGAAATTCTCATTAAATAAACAAAAAAACATCATCAACACATCATCAAAGTTGATAGTAATAATCACAGATTTGATGTTCCCGTGGAAGCATTTCCATTCGATTTGCACGCTACTAGAATTATTGTCTATTTTGAACACTTATTACCCCCCCAGCCCACCCCCCTTTTCTCATTCTGTCTGTCTCAGTGTGTGTTTCCCCCTCCCCCCTTCTCTCTCTCCCTCTGGGGGTAAGTGTAATAATTATCCCATTATACTTTGAAGTCTTTGCAAAATCCAAGGCCCCAGAACAATCCCCAAAACGTGTGAATACATGGTCCTTTTAAGTATTTTGAGGTCCTATGGTGTAGCCCCTCAACTGGAATATCCTCTCTGGAATATTCTTTGAAATTCCTGCGGGTCAAAATAAACCCCAAATAGAACATTGTTTTAAGTGCTGGGCGTGTGATTTCCAGGAGCTCAAATAATACACAGACCTTTTCTTTGGGCAAAGGTGTACTGACGGCAAAATTAAACTTCCAAAGATTACCTCTGAACTCATAGTAATGTGTGCCTATTGAATCCTCACAACACCACTATTGCTGACAGAGGGAGGTTTTCAAGCGACCGCGCAACACAACACACACGGATGCCTCAAGGTGATCATAAATAAAGTCTATGGAGCTCTGTAGCAAGATGAACAGGCTGAGCTTGCTACCAATCTCCAAATGACTTAATAGGGTGATAATGTGTTAAAATGTAAGTGTCTCTATTTTAGGAAGACCTTGAATTGAATCGCAGGCTGCAGATTCTCACATATTCACACACACAGAGACACAAGTTATTATAGCCTCGTCCTTTGAATTTTCAATTAGGCATCCAGGGCAGACTGTCATCTTTTACAGAAAATTCCAGCAAAATGAGGATACCCGCATATGTTCCCATTTCTATGCATATCCAGATGAAATATTGATTATGAAAGGCAGCAAGGAGCTTGGTCTATTAGCAGGAATAACATTTCACAAAATTGAGTAGAGACATTAATACATCAGTGATGTACAACTATCTGAGTCCTGCCTGCCACCAGGTATTACTCTGGGTTACTGCCTAAGGCTGTACAAATATGAGCTGAAAATGAAAGCAACTCCATAACTGTTTGGATGGTGGATGGTTTGATAAACGTGATGGAAATACTCATGCTGTTTATGTCGTCTCAGCCGGTGCTCTCTCTCTCCTGCCTTATGACTAAAGCCACATGGGAGCGGGGAGAGCGGTGATGGTCAGCTGAATGATCGTCGCTGGTGCAGAACAGGGATGTGACACCGGGCAACACATGTGGATACATGCTTGCAAACATGCGCAAAAACTCTTGAACACACAGCCAGACGCTGTCAGATAACGTGACACAACATGTGTGCCAAGCGCGCCGTGTGAGCTAAATAGGCTGTGGTGTGTAAACAAATGAATGACACGACAGTCTGCCGCTGTAAAACCTGTATTTCATGGGTAAAACATATGCAACCGTATAACTTATTCAACACAGAGAATCAGTGCAGTGCAAGTTGGATACTATCATGGCTGCAAATGATCACCAACAAGATGTGAGCAGAGGCTGTCATTAAAGGCACAATGTGTGTGTTACCGTGGCAACATCATAGAGGCCTCCATTTTTTTTTTTTAATGCTGTGGTTGTGAACAATCAACGCTGCACCCAATCCCCCTGTGAATTAAAGGCACACAGCTAAATAAAGCTCAAGCACTATGTTGCCACACTTTTACAATCTGCTGTTTGTCTCTTCTCTGTGGGGGATTCTGCAACAACCTGTTTCTGCGTTGGGGTGGGGTGGGGGGTAGGCAAAATATCAACACTTGACAATCAAAGTAGCTCTGTATTAACAATAATTTAATTTTAAAACAATTTCTCCAAAGGCAAGGTGACAAAAACAGTCTCTTTTTTAATTGCCACACATGCAGGTGACAGTATTTACTCAACACAACAAGGCTTTGTCCCTGTTCACTCATTTACTGACTGATGTGACACAATCACAAAGGTGGCACTATTCTTTCTTCACTCACCATTTCATTTAGTGTCCTTGCTCCGGCTTGGTTTTATGTAAGTACTGTAAGTTCAACTCCCTGCACAGTCACTTTTCCATTATGTTCCACAACGACCTCTCTGACCAAGGTAATTACCTCGGCTCTTGAGTCGCCGGAGTCAAAGATAAAGCCCGCAGAGATCTCTCTGCATCAGATTAGCAGTGTGGCTTTGGCAATCCTCTGAGAGCTACACCACAGTTGCTCAGTCTGGACTAGCCTGGCGGTTTTTGCTTGTTTGTTCATTCATTAGCATGTTGATCTGTCAGCCAAAGAAAAGATGTCTGCAGTTTGCAGGAGAGTCTTGTCAGCATGCCGAACTGAGATAAGGTGAATGTAGTATTTAATTAAGAGGGTAGGGAGCCCCCCTGGTATCTGGGTACGTACAGACACCACACAGCAATTGACCTTAGTGAACATGTCAACGCGTTATCTTGCTCTCATCTGCCCCGAGCAGGAGATGTGAAGACAAGTAAATAGCTGTGCTCTCAGACAGCCTTTTGATTTCCACAAACATATCTCGTACCATTTTCAAGTGGTGGCTTACAGCGCTTTTTGATATTATTAGCTGACGTTATTTTATGCTTCCTGTCACAGTGTTTCTCAGATACCCTTTAAACGCTAATTAACAGGTGCTGTATTCTTTTTCTACACAACCAAATTAACTTTTTGCTACATTTTGCAGAATTGTCTTCAAAATGGGTGGCAGAATGAAATGAAATGCACAGAAATCATTATCAAATTGAGAGATTTTTTTTTTCCTAGCCTTGCTGCAGTTTATGACATACTTAAAGGGAAAATCCAATCTCTCCCGAATATACATTTTGCTACTTTCGAACAACAAGGCCATTAAATTCAGACAAAGAATTGTCACCCTGAGCTACAAATCATGGCATCAAGACAGGTATTTGGCATTTAATCATGCAACAGCTATTGGAGCTGGTCCATTCACAGTATTTTATTTTCTTGACATAATCGGTATATATTCATCTTATATGTATTCTAGCTGCGAATTGGTAAACATCCACATATTCTAGTCATGGAAAAGAATAACAAAGGAAGACTGAAGGTAAACTAACAAGTTCATTTCCTAAGACAGCGGTGACACCTTCAGGTTAAAGGTAAAATTGCATTTTCTTGGTTGCATGGTCCTGGTCTTAGACCTACCCATATTACTGGAACAACAGCAAGAGTAATACGAGTAATGCTTCAAGTTAGCATAACAATGAGAATAAAAACAAGAGGAAAAATTCTATACTTGAATAGAAAGTAAGCAGACGTGAGGAAACGCACAAGGTCAAGCAGGTAAAATATATCATTTTTGTCTTTGATTTCAAATAATTCAAGGATACAATTCATATTTAAAGTGTATCTTACAAACACGTTCACAGGAAGTATAAGATAATGTCATCTTATAATTTGGAAAAAAAAAACCCATTTTAAGTCACCACTTCTGTCTGTGGAAAATTAATTTTATTTGACCTCACCTGTGATGAAAAACAAAGTTACAAAGTCACTGCTGGAAATGAATCATGTCCCACACCTCTCCACTTTCTGTACAAAGAAGTTTCAGAAACTATTGTATTTCTTAAATTTGTCCAACAGGTGGAGCCGCGGCAGCTAGTAAAAACACAGGCTCTGACGCTGGTTGTTGTCATGAGCACACACTGAGGTTCACAGACTACAAGGAGCCCTTGAAACATTTACAATATGGCTCAGGCTAAAGGTGGGAGAGCTGCAGGTTACTTTTAATTAAATTAGATACCTTTTTTAATTTCACTTAATGGAAGAACAAGGCACTTCTAACACAGCAGTGCCCCCCACATCACAAACAGACCATACAACACAAGCTTAAATTGACATCCGCACAGATAAGTATCAGTAAGTGAGCCCTGGTATAAAAATGACGCTGATCGTGAGTATTTGGTATTATGGCTACTATAAAATAAAAAATAAAAACTTTACAGGGAAAATCAAACTGTTACAGCTGAGAAATATTGGGTCACAAAATTTATATAAACCAAGATATATATATGATGACAATGTGGGTGACACTATTATATGGCAGTAAAGAAATGCAGCAAAAGTGTTATTGTAGAAATAAAGTGTTCAAGAAATTAAATCAAGTTGTACTTGTCCAGTATTTCTATTTGATAACTACATCAATATCTTAATGGGCTTTAAGAACCACCCCCACCCCCATTGGAAAAAAAAGTAATAAAAAGACAGCAGGATATCTGCTGAAGGTCAAATGGAATAAGCCCAGGAGCCCAGTTTAACATCGGTCCAGGGTGCCAGGTTGGTGATGTTAGGGGATATGTCATATGTCGGGAAGGATGAGGTAAGAATGTACAGTCTGGTGGAGTCACGCTGGGTGGAGTGAGAGGACTCGGAGAGGGGGTAGCTTGGAAGATGAAGAAGCTCCATGTACTTCAAAGAATAAACAACAGCATTAATATGCACAATAAAAGGTCATAATAACAAAGTGTTACATACAGTGCTTGAAATAGAAAAACAACTAACAATGTATGAGAGTGCAGTGAAATAAGTAGCATATATGTATGTAATATGTAATGTAAAGAATATGTAATGAAAAGAATTTGAGCAGTAAAATATATTTTAGCAGATGTGCTGCATGGTTATAATATTAATAGTTTGCTATTATGTAGAGTAATTTCTTATAGTCTAGGGATTAATATGGTCTGCAGAGAACAGTGGCTATGGTAGAATCTCATAATAGCAGAGATGAAAAATGCTGTAGTTTGCAGTTTTTTAAAGAGCTGCGCCATATAAGGACCCTGCCCTGGGTGCTTACGCATCCATGTGAGGGGTGAGAGGTGTCGTCCATGATGGCTGATGATGTGGCCATCATCTTTTCCTCCCCACCTTCTTGAGGGAGGTCAGATCTGCCCTAGGAGGCATGCTCTCAGACTGCCTGCTGTTAGATTTCTCATAACCAGAGATGGTGTTCATGCCCCTGTGGACTCGCTCACATCCTTATGCTGCATTCTGTCCTCAGTCTTCCTCCTGCAAATGTTTTTTTTTTTACCCTCCTTGATCTTCCTCTTTTGCTCCTCCTCTACCCGCTGCAGTGCTGCTTTGTCCCTGACATGAAAGACACAGTGTATTTCAAGGATTATCTATTCCATGATGTAGTGTGTCAGGCTGTCCGCAGTGTCCTGCCCTTGCAGCCCATGTACTTCCTTGTCACTTGCTATGAAGTGGCCTCTCGAATCCACATCCCGCCACCTCCTCAATGTGGTCACGGATTGTTTCAGTAAGAGAGGCTTCAGCACAGGACTGCAAATCCAGTTTTAGCTGGTATAAAAACAGGAAACGCTAAGTAAAGGAGTCTATCATTCTTTTATTCATATTATACTAGTGTAAGTGTAGACCACTTGCACAAATATTGGTAACACTTTATAATAAAGCCTCAGCTTTGCAGTGTAACTTTGTTGTATGACTCAAGTACGAATCTTCAGGTGAAGTCCTTTTATTATCCAGAGATTTCAGTTTCCTGTTCAAAAGCTACATTAATGTACCCACGCATCATTGTTCATTTTAGGAATGCAACCCAAATAATGTTCTTAAATAACATAGAAGCTTGGAGAAATGTTTAACACTTTTCATTACCCTTTGAGCCCTGCTGAATTTGCAGCATATAGTAACTGTAAAATAAGTTACACTATTACATCATAGGTTCTGCAGAGTATCTGTGTTGTTAACGCCATTCTTTTAACCCTTGCCTTACACTGAGAATACCATATTGTCACACCGTTTTCCCAGTGGTTGTATTTCTTTCATTTTTCTACTGTACCCACATTTTTTTATTCATACCCATTTCTCACAATGAAAAATTCCCAGACTGTATCCTAAACTGTAACCCAAATATTAACAAGGTTAAAGGATTTAGGGTGTTGTCAGTATGCTACTGTATCCAGCTTTATTTGCTGACATAATAATCTTGAAAAGCTTAGCACCATGTTGTTTTTGCTGTCAAACATCACTTTTGATGTAACCAAGGCTTGTGAGAGCCCTGAAAGGGATGTTCTTGCCAGACCATGGCAGAACAGATCACTGGTATGCCCATTGCTCTTGTACTCTCCAGCTGGACACAGATGACAAAGTACAACGCACCATCTGTAAGGAACATATATCAGGGGCAGCACCCATCATCCTCTGTGGCATGGCTCCAACTCCATTTGTGTATTTCTGACCTTGCAGCACATAATATTTAGTCATCATCGTTTTCTTCCAGGCATTTGTTATGTTGATTCCTTTGTGTATGCACGTGCGTGTGTGTGTGTGTGTGTGTGCCATCTTCTGCTCCCAGTTGGTGAAGATTGTGTTCAGTGTCATGGAAGACTTGGAGAGACGTTAAATGAGGCTCGTAACATGCATCGCCTGTGTGTGCCTCATGTTCCCTCTGCGCATTGTGACCATGGATAAACATGAATATCATAGTGCAGAGAGATGCAGACCTTTGAGTGAACTTTAAACAAAATGCAAATGCATTAAATTTAAAAGAATTTTGAATTACTATCAAATAAAAATATCTCTATGATGGTTGAGATGGCAGCTCTTTTAGTGCAATGAGATACAGCCAGCTGCAAGCTTTGCTTATCGTGTTGCAAGAAACATAAATGCTAATGTATGCAGAAATAGTGGTGTGATGATGGGGTTTAGCTAATGCTGAGGGTGCAGCCCAATATGCAACACAAATGTCTGAAGGCAGAGGAAACAGAAGCATAAACGAATTGCATGCAGGCTGAATGCAGCCTTCATACTCTTTAATAAGAGCCACAGGCAGTGTCCCTGATGTGCCTGCTCTCCTCCCATGTGAGCGAGAGCCAAGTGGAGAGGATGATGGATACAGCTCCACGAGGACACAGCAATATACAACGATACTGACATGTTTCCGCATGAGTGCTACCTCGTCAGGTGGAGAAGGGCATGACAGGGCCTCTTCTTTACCTTTCCCTCCGCCGCTAAGTTGACATGACATTTTGTATGCAACACGTGCCACCAGTTCAGCTGCTGCATCTGATAAATTGGAGAACTGAATAATTCACTCTAATTACAACCCTGTGAGAACTCCTGCCAGAACTGTTTGGTTTTCATTAAGGCCAGGTGAAAGCACACACTGTAAGAGCAATGAGGGATTCATGTACCATCTTAATAAACCAACAGGTGAATATCGCGCCATTTCAGGAGTATTAGTCTTCATTTTAAAAGCTCTCTGCTGGCACACTGGGATGGATCAATACACACTTTGCCATGGCAAAGTCCCAGTGCGTTGTTATGAAATGGATGACATGATTCTCAAGGTGGATCTGCACAAGCCATACAGTGCTGCTTTTGATTAGTTTGAAAATGAATCAGCATGTGAGTTCATTGAAAAAAGAAAATTCTGTCACCCGGATTCTGACGAAATATTCCTTAGTGAAACAAAAACTGTTAAAACCTATCAACCTCTGACCTCTGTGATGCCGTTAACAGTCTGATCAGTTCACCCAGAGCGCCGTGTCTTAACCAAAAGCAAAAAGATAGAAAGACAATAGCAGCAGGAATGTAAATAAACTACCAGTTTGATGTCGGATAAGATGCAACCAGCTCCTGTCAGGTGAAAATAAAGACTCAGTTACATCAATGTCTTCAGGATGTATCTCTCGCTCCCCAGCTGCCTACCCCTACAGGGTTGACAGATTATGAAAAGCTGATGTAACCTGCCTTTCGGGTGAAGGTTTTGTTTTCAGGGAGAATAATGTGATAAGCGGTTTAACAAACCGTTTGAGCGCAGGAACGCGCCTGGCCTGGTGAATTATTGATGTTTTTTTTTTTTTTTTGGGAGAGGGGGCATCTTTCCTGTAGGTAGGTCAACATCTTTTGGGGGAATGTACCTCGGCATGATGCTCCAGTGAGCTGATTCTTTGTGCATGAAATGACTTGACATCCTCTCGACCACCGGGTGGGCGTGCGTGCGTGAGCGTCCACAGAGAGAGAGAGAAAGAGAGAGAGAGAGAGAGAGAGAGAGAGAGAGAGAGAGAGAGAGAGAGAGAGAGAGAATAAGCAACTTTGTTGCCGGGCATAGCTGCGTCTCCTCCGGCACAGCGTGGTTAAAAAAAAAAAAAAAAGAGAAGCATTTGGCAGTTATGGTTGATCAGCATTTCTCTCATCCTCTCGAGCGCGTTAAAAACGACGAACGCGCTCGCGCTGAGCAAATCCTGTTTCCCGTTTCGTCGTTTTTCGACGGATTAAAATATATGTTTAAAAAAAACAAAAGATGCGCTGAAATCTACCACACGACCCTACATCTTCGTCAATGTGCGGGAGGTATGTATCTCTGGTAGGAGTTAAACGGCAAATTGTGCGGGCTGTTTTATGTCTGACAAGGAGGCGTGCACAGTAATGGAGAATTTCCGCAATTACGGAATTTACATAGCTTTAAATTCAGACCGGTATTTAATTGCATTGCATGTTTTAACAAGCGAATGGAGATATGGCTTCCCCTCGCAGCGGATTTAGACCATTGTTTTGTGCTCATGTCTTGCTTTGACCTTGCTTTTTTGTTATTTACATAGCTCGAAGGAGTTGCTCTCCATCCTGCTTTGTTTGAGCCCTTAAAAAAAAAAATCAGCAGCCAAGCAGCCAGAAGTAACCTCTGGGGTTATAGCAAATGAAGCTTTTACTTGTGCAGGCTACAGCTTGTTGTGTGGAAGAAGTTGCTTTCATTGCAGTTCAGCCCGTTTTTACATCACCCTGTGCTATCTTTTATTTCTAGATGACATTGAGGATACCTTAGCAGGACCGTGAGATCGGGCCAGCGTTTGCAGGAAAATGCATCTGTGGATTTCATATGTTTTGCTAAGTGCAACAACATCGGTGTGCGCCACTGAGATGTTTGGCAGTTATGGGGAAATATGTCAAAGACTGTGTGCCTGTGAGGAGAGAGAAGGGGTACTTATAGTGAGCTGTGAAAACAGAGGGCTTGTAAGTCTCTCAGACATAAGCCCAGTGCACTTCCCCCAGTATCATCTGCTGCTCACAGGGAATCTTTTGAAAAAGCTGTCTGCCAATGATTTTGTTGAGTACAAGGGACTTTCAATATTACACCTGGGAAATAATGATATATCTGAGGTTGAAGCGGGAGCTTTCAATGGACTTCAGGGATTAAAACGATTACATCTCAACAATAACAAAATTGATGCCTTGAAGGAAGAGTTTTTCATTGGCCTTGAAAGTCTGGAATATCTACAGATTGATTATAATTATATCACCCATGTGGCGCCAAATGCCTTCAGCAGACTTCGACATCTGGAGGTGCTGATTCTAAATGACAACTTGATATCTACACTGCCTGTGAACATATTCCAGTATGTACCACTGACTCATTTGGACTTGAGGGGGAATCAGCTCAAAGTGCTTCCCTACTCAGGTCTGCTGGAGCACATGAACAGCGTTGTGGAGTTACAGCTGGAGGAGAACCCGTGGAACTGCTCCTGTGAGCTGATTGCCCTCAAAACCTGGCTCGAGAGCATATCATACACAGCTCTAGTCGGAGATGTTGTTTGTGAGTTTCCTTTCCGGCTCCATGGGAGAGATCTTGATGAGGTTTCAAAGCAGGAGTTGTGCCCAAGGAGAGCCATCGCTGAATATGAGATGCCACCCCTGCCACATTTGAGCAGCGATGCATACTACAAGACCACGCCAGCTCAAGTTACAGCCTCCCTCACCTCATCAGGGATTGCACGGTCCTCATCAAGACCAACCAAGGCACCTCGGCAGTCAGGAAAATTAAAATCAAGACCCACCGTTCGCATCCCATCTAATAAACCACAAAATTACGGCCAAATTATTTCATATCAGACCAAATCCCCTGTGCCTTTAGATTGCCCAACTGCCTGCACCTGCAATCTTCAAATCTCAGACCTGGGCCTGAATGTGAATTGCCAGGAACGAAAGATTGAGCATATCTCTGACTTAAATCCCAAACCTTACAATCCCAAAAAGATGTATCTCACGGGAATTACATCCCTGTTGTGCGTCAGTCAGATTTTATTGAGGCGACTGGATTAGATTTGCTGCATCTTGGTAACAATCGAATAGCTCGCATATATGACAGAGCCTTTGGCGATTTGACACATCTGCGAAGACTTTACCTTAATGGGAATTTGATAGAACGTCTTACAGCACACATGTTTTATGGACTGGAAAGCCTACAGTTCTTATATTTAGAATACAATGTAATTAAGGAGGTTGCCCCTGATACCTTCCAGCATGTGCCCAGACTTCAGCTTCTTTTTCTAAACAATAACCTCCTGAAAACTTTACCAGTGGGAACATTCAATGGCCTGACGTTAGCCCGACTAAATCTTCGCAGCAACCATCTGCGATATCTGCCAGTCAGTGGTGTGCTGGATCGGCTCACAGCACTGGTACAAGTCGATTTGTTTGAGAATCCCTGGGAATGCTCTTGCAGCATACTGGAGCTGAAGATGTGGCTGGAGCAGCTCAGCACAGGCACAGTTGTAAACAATGTCATCTGTGGATCGCCTAAGAGACTAGCTGGGGAGGATATGAGATACATTAAGGCAACTAATTTCTGCCCTAATAACTCTGATATACTTGCCTCAATGATCCCACCCTCTGAAGAGTCTTTTCCTGGCAGCACTATCACCATAGAAACATCCTTGGACTCTGACACACAGTACAGTGCCATTCCTTTATCTGTGATGATTCTTGCCCTCCTGCTCATGTTCATTTTGTCCGTGTTTGTGGCCGCGGGATTGTTCGTGGCAATGAAAAAGAAACGACAAAAGAGTCAAAGTGAGCAGAACAACTCCATGAATGCTTGCATTAGCTCTCTCAACATGGAATATGGCCTTTACAAAAAGGGATCCATCCCCAAAGTCAGAACATCTGCTGGACATGTGTACGAGTATATCCCACCTCCCACAGAGGCCGGGTGCAGAACTAGCGCTCACACCCCGACGGACAGCAAATCAGTGGATGGATTTCGAGACTTTGATGAGTTGAGCGGTGCTTTTCTGGGCAACTCAGATGAAGAGGTGGTCAGTAATGTAATGAGCTCGGAGTACAGTGCCGCTACTCCAGAGCCTCTTAACAAGCCCTCCACCCCTCACCAAGATGATCCATGCTACTACAGAGATGTGCTTGAGTCAGACAAGCACACACGCTACAGCAATACGTTACCGTGCAGGCACACAGCGCCTTCGTCAAGTCAGTATACCTCAGACTTTGATGCAAGGCATCAATACATGCACCCAGAGAGAATACAACAGACAATACTTTATTGTACAGCACCAAGTACTGTTTATGTGGAGCCCAACAGGAGTGAATACTGGGAACTTAAAGCAAAGCTTCATATCGATCCAGATTATCTGGAGGTTCTTGAGAAACGAACCACATTCACACAGTTTTAAAGAGACTTGGCCCCCCCGGCGATCAAAAAGTGGACGCATTGGTGCAATGTATCCATTTCAATCAGGAATCACACCATGTTGAAAAAGAGAAAATGACATAACTATCTTCTCACCTTTTATAAGTACAGTGCATTTTGAGCAACGGTAAGCATTTCTGAGACTCACGCCTCACAGAAGTGAATAATAAAAATGGGAAACTACTCATTTCAAAGTATCACTTAATACTTTATCCCCCTGGTGTTTTAACAGTTTCGTTGAAATTTGCAAATAAGAACAAGCAACCACAGATTCCATGGTCTAATGAATCAGCTTTTTATGAAATGCATCCTGGAGCTGTTTCATTGACGCTAATGTGAGACCGAGGTTTTACTCTCAAATTAGCTGCATTTCATAAGTGCCAATGACAAATGCAGATGATATGTGTTTTTGTAACAGACTTCCTGAGTGACTCACATTTCAGTCAAATTTATTCAGGATGAGACTCATACATGACACAAATCAAATTTACCCTTGAAGTACATTGGTCAGAGTGTAGGTGTCGACAAAAGTCACCTAGCTTACACCTCTGTGGAAATATTGTGCTCCAGTGAAATATGAAGTCATTAGGTATGTAGTTAGTCCTCCAGGGGGCACAGCTCTGGAATGATAATATTAAAAGCATAAGATCATCAAAAAAATTCTAATGTAATATCTCAAATCACAGATTATAAAGCCAGTAAATCTCTGCTCGAGTGTTTGCAGATTTAGACGACAATAATCAATTTATCCCAGAAATGTACTAAAAAAGGACCTACTGCAGATACACTGCTGGGTAATCTGTTAAAATCATTGGCGTTCCACTCCACAGCCTCCCCAACTCCGCTTGTGGATTTTGGACACATGTTGCACTTGTATTGAGCTGAATATTAGAATATTGAAATGGTTCTCAGAAATGTTGTAACAGAGATTATGATGACTGTATCCAGATGTAATGTAACAGAAAGACAGTAAGCTTTAACTGTTGGTGGACTGTATACCATATGTCACAAATGTGCACATGCACATTTTCTGGAATTTTGCATGAACATATGGCTTAAAAACACCCATGATGTTCATAATGGGATGAACTATATGAGTGTGTTCTATTTGTACCACTACCAAAGCACTTCAGAAATCAGCTGATAATATATGCAAACACCCACAAAGGTAGATGAAACACAATGCTGTTGCACCCTTACAACCCGTTCTCTTTATTATATGTCCGAATGCATCTACAGCTGTCCTCCAGTTGCAGTACATCAAAGCAGATTTATGATACGCCAACTAATACGCCCCCATAGTCCCATAGTTTAAAAATTTAGATGAAAATCATTAAAATTTTATATGGTCCTCAGGGCCACATATACGTACTTTAAATGATTACATATTTTTATACAAACAAATATGGATATTGAGCATTTTCTCTCAGTTTATTTTCTCTTTTTTTCTTTTAGAAAAATAGATGCACTATTGACTTCTACAGGTAAACAATGATGTCACTTTCTTAAATGCACAATATGTTAACGTGCATATAGCCATAGAAGTATTTAACTGTATACATAGTGAGTAACACATATTAAAAAGATGTTGCACTATGCCTAGATATAGATTATGCTTCGGAAATTTCTACAAAATGGCCACAGCTCATCGTTTTTCTAAAGCTTTTACGTTTAAAAATGTGTTTTTTGAATTATCAAATTACCATGAAAAATACTGGCTCATCACTTGTATTGAAATCTGGCAATTTGACTTAATTAATAGCTTAATTTTCTCTATTTTTAAGGAGGGATTCACGAGTATTCTTACACATGTGTGAAGGGATGCAAGAGCTTTAGCAATTAGATTGAAAAGCACAACAAATGAATGCGGCGGCTGAATGGATGGAGTCATCTTTATGCATGAAAATGTTCCATGCTCTAAAGGAAAGTAAGCACATCAGCCAGTCATAATGCAGTCCAACAAATTTCTGGGTCAATAGTGTAAGCCAAGAAATGTGACTTTCCCTGCGAGTTCGATACACAGAGTACATTCACATCATATGCAGTATTATGCACTGAACCTGTCATCTTAGCTCAGATAATTAAAGGACATGGTGTGTCTGGACTCTGTCAGCATGTCACCACGTATTACACTGCAGCATTAGTCATGTTGTTTATCAAGGATACAGTCTTGGTTTGTTGCCTTTCACATGTTCAGAGTCATTTTGTGATAATTTTGTCACTTGACCTGCCTGTGCTCTTTAGAAAATTCCTCAGAGCACATTCATTTAGATCTACACAGCGATGCATGATGTAAACCTGCACAGGTTTGTACATTGAAATGTGTTAAGTGTAGGTTTTTTTTTCCTGTATAAATATGTTACTATGAAGTTAGTGGTGAAAACACTGTAAACCTGCAAACACGCACAGATACACACAAAATGTTTTTATATTGTGAACAGTGGCTGGCATTTTTTTTTAATAGTTTCAGTTCTAAAATCATTAAATCTAAAAATCATTCATTTTTTAAATGTCTGGTAAATATTGTATGACCAAACTAATGCAACAGACAAGTAAATAGGACATCATTGCAGTAATAGTAGTAGTTTGCCAGTGCGTTCAGAGGAAAATCAATTTTGAAAATGTATTTGTAAGAATCTTGCAAATGTAACTGTGCAATGGAATCACAGTATTTACTGTATATAAAAGCACTTTGTAATTGTTGGTGTTTTCTTTTATCTTTTTGTAATCAATGACCAAATGCAGATGTTTTGTCACACATGAGACTACAAATACTGATAATCCAAAAATATATTAAATTTAAGTGTGACCGTCCTGTGTATATGTGCAAATGTTAGATTTGCAAACAAGAAGAGGTCCAATCAGTGTCTTATCCTTACTCCAGTTGTTAGGTTGTTTTAACTTCTGTTGGTTTGGTTTTCATATGAAACAGTGTTTTTCTATTTCAGCCTCTAATTTGTAAATAGAACACTTCATCAGCATTTCCATGCAAACATGCATCAGCTCCAGGAAGCAAAAACCTGGTCTTGTACTGCAAAAACACATTCCAACTAGGAATATGTGGGGTAAATATATCTACAGTGTGCTGTTTCTTTAGTTGTTAGCTGATGAATAAAAGATATGCATTCATTTGATATACCCTTGTTTCTGTGTTCCCTTCACCCTTATTGTGGTATGCTTTTAATGTCATGGTGCACATGGAGGACAGATTTTTAAAATATTGCACAAAACCCCACTGGCATTATTTCAGAACATTGCTGAAATCACAATAACTAATTCAAATGTTCAGATCGAGCCATTGTCACGGTTTCAATTAGGAAAATAGGAAAGGCCTGTGTTACATAATGAATGTTGAGATGGCATAGTTAATACTTCATGGCGCCTTAGCGTTACTCAGTATCACCCAAAGACATTTTGAGGAAGAACTTAAATGATCGATTCTCTCATGTATAAATTAAATCGTTATCTAATGCCCAAAGTGTTCAGTCAGCTGCACAAATAGCAGCAGTGGAACATGCTTGGGGCAGTATCACAAAATGTGCATAGTTTCTTGCACAAGTCTGAATTCAAAATGTGTGATCTGAAGCTTTGCATGGCAACAAATGATGCATTTCTTGTGTTAACTGTGATGCATTTAAAGCTAGAATAAGGAAATCTAAAATTCCTGTAACTGTGCATGAACACATCTGCATGCACACGTTAGCTGAAGCTTACAGAGAAACCATATTCTTAGGAGACAGTTTTCAGGAGGTTCAGTATCCATGGAAACATCCAATTACCTGACACAGAAAAACAATTCCAGAGCAAGAGGTACCACGCCGACTCAGAGTGGGAACTAATGTGTAACTCAGCTTTTTTGGCAAATATTTTAGTACTCGTTACTGCGTGCTGCTAAATTGTACACTTGGTATATGAAAGACTGAAGGTGCATGAACTACATCTCATGCTGTGCATTTAGGCAGTGACTAATGAACCCAGGATCTGTGTGTGAAAAGTCCATTTTAAGAAGATACCTAACCCCTGTTGATGACCTTCGACACAGATTGATGGTGTTTCGTTACTTAGCTTCGTGAACACTCCGGATTTGCTGGGGAGAGGGGAAATTAGGGCAGATCTGCATTATGTAAGCTTGGAGAGATGTGTCAGGCGGTGTGAAGACAGCATATGACTGTAAGCATTTACCAAAGAAGAACCTTTACTATCTGCTCACATCTGGCGAGCAAACACTAGAAATACCACTGACTCAAACCCCCTTGATAGGTCTCTATTTCTTTTACAGTGGAGAGTAAAATAGCATCTCACATCTGGCAACGTATGTATGGCATCCAGTTGTTAGCCTCAGACTATGTGTCTGTCCCTGGACCTCTTTCAGTCTCTGGTTTCCCCGTGCAGCACTGCACAATTCTCTCTCTCACACACAAACACGCTTTATATCTGTGTGTGCGTTTGAATGTGTGTGTCTGGATGCATAAATTATTGATTCAAAGTGTATTCATGCTTGCCTCAAGGACTTCAGCCAACCACAATGTGGCAATAGCTTTATCCATCCTCTTCATCTTTCAACATTTTTTTTTGTCTCAGAAACATTCAAAAAACTCACAAGCAAACGGAGGTCTTCAGTAATAATTAATGCGTTACATCTTGAACATAAACTGCCATTTATCTATGTCCGGCATGCTTGTAAATAATGGATGTCAGGATACCCCATTGTTTTTAGAAAGATTTGAAGAGAAATTACATGCTGCTGTGAAAGAGTGGTGTTTACAAATCCAGAGAGGGGGATTTTTGTAATTGGAACGGGCTAAACTTCGCCAGCATGTTCCAGCCACAACTGGAAACGGTATGCGTGAGACACACTAATATTTATGAGGGCTTATCCAGGCTTATGACTGCCAACCTGAGAAAAGTGACAAAAATCCTCCTTCATCCTCCCATTTTTAGTAGTCTACGCTAAAAAGGGAGAATGATATTTCACAGCAGGCCAAGAGAAAAGCTTTGGCAAGAAAACAAACTAAAATGTTGTGTTGTGAATGCAGTGAATTGATGTATATAAGAGGCTCTTCTTGGCTCTTAAGTGCTCTGTATTACAATGTCAGACTTGTTGGCTGTTCTCTGAGACATCCTGACAGCATCCAGACCAGTTACTAATATTCCCCAATGCAAAATTATCCACTCTCGGTATCATGTTTTCCCTCCCTCAGTCACTAGCATACTGTGCAGCTCATGCTGCCCTGCAGAGTCGCTCATCTCACATTAACCTCTGTCCAGGCCCAATACCCACAGCCCTTTTTATCAGACCCTTTTCCTCATGGCTCTTCAGCACATCAAGGGCATGTCCTTCTCTGTATCTAGGCCTGAAGTGTCACTCTAACTGCTATAATAGACTTGTATGGTTGTTGGCCTGTAATTTATAATGACAACAAACGAGCCCAGACGTACAACATACCGCATTTATGAATATGTCATAAAATAATTACATATTTTTCTAAAAACAAAATAAAAAAAACTTCTTTTTGTCTCCTGGTGGAGACAAAATGTGCTTATTTATTTATAAATGCAGCACATCACCCTGATCCAGTACAGCAGTGTCTCCTCCTGATATGAAAAAGATGTGACCTGAAAGGGCCCTGGTTGTGTTTCCTCATTCTGTTGAGAGGAGGGAGAGACACAAATCTCACAATGAAAAAGCAGCCGTGCCTGAAATATAATGGTGTACTCAAGACAAGAAACAGTTGCAAAGGGCTTGATTTTCAACAGAAGGGATGGCAGCTGGCCATTTAAAAAAAAATGTAAGGCAAGATTGTATGTTTATATTATAAGGTATTGTCTAGTTTATATTAAAAAGACATATTTTCACAGCTGGAACAATTTGGAGTCACATTTTGTAGTATTTTGTACATTTTCTTCTGAAAAGTGTCAAATTTCCACAATTATGACACTTTATACACTCATGCACTTTATACACACCAAGATAAATCTGGCTTTGTTGTAATGCCGTTGAAGCAAGTGGTACGATGATGTGTGAGCGGACAGTTACAGACTGCCCATGTACTGTGGCAGCCTGAATTTAAATGCAGCTTCTGCTCCACTGTTGCACATTTCCTTCTTCTCTCTCCTGGCCATCTCATAAAACCAAACTGACAAGTGGAGGAGGGCGGCTAACAACTCGCCTACTAAGGTTCCTGTGTTCCGTCGGTTCTGACACGTAGCAGTTAATCTGATCATACCTTTCCATAGAGGGAGAAACCACATTTCCTAATGATTATTTCTTCAAGGGCCATAGCCCCTACTTGCTATAAAAAAGTGACATTACAAATTATTACTTTGTATTAAATCACAAAATGAGTTCATGTATCATTACTTCAGTACTGTATTCCTTCCAACATTCACTCCTCAGTTAAAAGTTCTGTGGTTTAAACTTTACAGTGGGAGATTATTCATCAGATTAATAAACAGCAGAAGTGATAACTGCTAAGCATAGAAAAGATGAATGAAAATGAAAGGCTACACTACTCTAAGAAATGGTCTCAATGGATGATTTCTGAATCAGTTTATTATTAGTAAATTAATACCAGGATTATCATTGGCTGTCCAAATCAGTTGTTGCTGTATGTCATCTTTGTTGAAGGTCCAACTAGAAACGACTTTTACTGCAGTACTGTGCATTTGTATGGAAACACTAACTGAAAATCTCAATTATAACCGTCTAAAAAGGAGGTGAGCATACTGCAGCAAATACCAGCTGGCGCTAAGGCCTCTTATCTAACTATTGTGCTCAGAGGTAAAGTACATGTGGCTGTAGAAGTGTGTTCAAAAGTTAAATGGATTGTGAGTGTGGTGTGCCTTTGATGTGAGAAACTGATTCACGTCTCCATTTCTTAATTTTCCCGTGCAGGTCTATCAGGTTTAAATACAGCTACACTAAACCATATTTAGACAACACTGGTGAAAGCCATAAACATGCTTTTTTTTTTCTTTTGGGGGGAAATGCAATATTTTTACCCAAGCGCAGTGTCAGATAAATGATGCGATACCTCCTGAGCTGATAATGATTCGGTATCTTGCTCAAGGACACTGCAGCAGAAGAAGCATTTGTCGTGACAGGAGAACCTACTGTGACCCTCATCATCACGCATGCTGTTGGCATCTTAAAAACTGCAACATAAAGCCTGACACAGGCAGGCTGTCCTTTTAAATCATTGTTATCTTAAAGAAGTCTTGGAAAATGCTAATACCTGCCAGTTGTCCTCTCATTTCTGTACTTTTTTTGGTCTCCTTTCTTATTCTTGTGTTGCTGCTCATAAGCCCTTGCTTCACTTGGGACAAATACCAAAGGAATTTAAGCACCATTGTGAAGTTTTAGTGGTCATCCTATTTTTGTATTACTGCATGTTTCAGAGCATTGCAGAACACTAAAAGAGATATCTATGCACACAGTGAAACACTAAAAAGGAAAACTTTTCCTCTGTGTTCGTCCGTGGCTAGTCAGACACTTTTATTTGAAGATAACTTTTTTACGAAGTGTATAGTTCAAGGCATAACTAGACTCTCATGCCATCAACTCTCATGACAGGCTCGGGGTCTGCTGTGGTTCCCAAAAGCACTTTTCCGTGTTTCTGTCTCTCTTTGCCGTGAGTATGCTTGTGGGATTTACAACAAGCTACAATGGATCCAGGCAGATGGCAAGGTGTGGGTGTTGGGTAACCATCCTCTGAACCCCGGGGAGCACTGCCATACACAAGCTGTCAAACAAATGTCTTCACCCTCAGTTGTATTTGTCATAACGTAATGAGATTCCGACTTTGACATTCCTTTTCGCATTTCTTCAGACGACCAGAACAACTGTGAATGCCGTACTAATGCCAAATTGTTGGGTCTTGTTAAGAAGTTTATGCATGCACTCCCACATCAAATATATTGTTGCTGTGCCAACAGCAGCATCATCACATCCTCTACAAATGCATCAGTGTAACAAGGCTATCAAGAATTTCCATAAAGTGAAGTAGCAAATAGGTCATGGATATCGTTAATATTCAAAAAGCAGCACATCAAAGAGTGGTAAGCCCATGCCTCAGCATTAACTACATTTGACCATTCATAGCTTTCCTCATTAACCACTGGGAAGCATTATTTGCTGAGGGCTCTGTACTGTGGGCTGGTGGCAAATGCATCAAAACAGTTCTTTCAAGTTGCCCGAGTATCATGCAGCTGTAAAACTCCTAACAAGCCAACTGACTGAGAGGACTCTCTGCCAGAGCTCTTTATGTGTCAGCTCTGGTAATACTGATGAAGTTCATCGCAATTTATGTGAGACACCACTTCAATCGTTCGCTGTTGACTGGATAATTGACAGGCTACTGTTGGGTGACTGCCAAGATTTCCCAGATTTCCCAAACGACGTGTCAAATGTGTCCAAGCCAATTGCTAAGAGACTTCAGTGCATCTGACAAGGATTGTTTAATTTTTAGAGTAATTTGAAAGATGCCAAACCATCACAAATGAACAAATGTTGGTTCAACAAATTCTAAGTTTGTTGAATTCTGAACCTAACCCTCTGACCCTCTTAGAATTTGTGCCAACCCCTAAACCTTATTTAACTAGCAAGGCTGCATGAAAATCAAGAGAAAGTATGTAGTAGATACATTATTGAATTCATTGACAAAAATATTAGAAAGCTAATACACTTACATGTCTGCTGATTAAAAATGATTGTGAATATTTAGTCTTCTGTTACACTGACATATCCTCAATTAACCTATGTTAAAGGCTAATGTATCTACCAAAAGAATGATGGTGCATCAAACATTTAGAAAACCCCATTTTTTTCTGTCATGCATCAAACAAACTGCTTAAATTTACTGCTTAAATCAAAGAGCACAACACCACAGATCTAGCTGAGGTTAGCAGCTCAGACCACACTAAAGGAGAACGCTGTCTGTCCCCGATGAATCTTGAACACAGCTGTATCTGCTTCTGCAGCATCAGCTACAACAACACAGGTGACGGCAGGCCTGACACACTCAATACAGATCACTTAACACAATATTCGGTCATGCCTACTCACAAAATCAAATAAAATCTCCTCCTAGTTAAAAAAAAATGCCTATTTTTGATATTCGTGCAACACAATCCAAGATAGTGGCTCAACTGTGCGCCTAATATAGAGAAAAAATATATACATCATTGTGTTTTTGTTTATTGACATAGAAGAATGTGAGTATCCTGCCGCAGGCACAGACACCTGAAATTACAGTACATTCTTGTGGCAACACACTTAGGTGTGAAGTAAGAGATTGCCCCTGTGGAAAGCATGAAAAAAAAAAAAAGATATTTTCATTTACTTTGCACCACCAGAGCCACCTGCTGCAGCTGTGCTCAGTATGTGGGGGGAAAAAAATATTCTTGGTTGGTTTATGGTGATGCTAAATGCAGCTCCTCTGCACAGCAAACTAATTCCAATATGTTTAAGGTGATGTGTATGGTAAATCAATGCCCATACTAGTTTACAATAAGAAACTCATAAGAATGTGAGATGAATTATTCAAAGACACTATTTTAGATTTCACAATGTCTCTTAATAATTCATCCCGTATCCTGCATCAGTGAAAACACCTGAGTTTGCATGGAGGTTTACAAGCAGACAGTGTTTATTAATTTAAAAGAAAAAAGAATTTGACACAACAGTCCTGCAAAAAAGAAGAAAAGGAAAAATAGAAGACAGATGTCCTTTTCTTGTCTCTGTGTCCTGTTAAATGTCATGCAATAAACCACTACAGACCTTTAAAGGTGATAATTGATTCCAAGAAGATGATCAACTGGAACAGATTACATCAAATTCTTCCCTCCTTTAATCCGAGGGTTGATCGCAATCTCGATGGGTTTTCTTTTTTTCCCTGCAGGGAGAATTCTCCCACTGGTTATAACACACTTAAACTCCTCACCTAGCCTCTGGCTACCAGATCAAAGCAGCATCCACGCACAGGAAAACAGTCAAGCGGGAGAAAGTTTAGTTGCTATAGTAACTTATACCACTTGTATGGTCTCACACTACAATTTTATCATTAGGACAGGAGCATTATTATGCACATTAATCAACGTAAACTCATGCTCATACAGCAACACCACCTGCTGTGAAGACTGCAGATGGTGGCAGCAGGTTGGACCCTTGTTTATTTACAGATATTACAGACAGTATGTTAAAATGAAATATGCTACATAAAGCATTTTTATGTTGCATTGTGGCACAACCATTTTTTCTTTGGCTGAATATACAGTATGCTTCAGATTATTCATTTCTGAATATTCAATTTGTGTCATATATGTCTTTATAAATCACATTTACTCTGCATATGTCCCCCTGTCCCTCCCAAGAGACTGAATTTCTGTGGCACAGGAAGACGGTAACATCAAATATTCACACTCGGATTTACGACACTCGGACTAAGAGCGTCCTTGGAAGTCTTACATCTCCTGTATAATTAAGTTGTCTGGATTAAAGGCAGGAATGGAGCCTAATCAGCAGCAGGATACGTTGATAAGCATTAAGCCACAAAGACAGAAATTATTAAAACCTCCCTCCTGATCAGAAGGTCCCATATACCATCAATCCTCTGGAATGAGGTCAACCACTTTGGTTTCCATATGGTCAAATCCATTAAATATGTGGGTTTTGACAGCAGCTGTAGAAACCTGCTTTGGCTTAGAGAGTGTGTACACAGTATAGAGAGAGAACACAAAATGTCCTTCATTCTCACAGTGTCATTGATTTTAGTTTATTTTCACTTGGAAAGTAAAAGAATATTTCTATGCAATATAAGACAGCAAACACTTGATATGTGTGTAACTTAAAATAGGCACTATTTAGTCTCCTGAATGTGCAGTCTCCCTGCTATGTTTTTGTTGTTGTGCCCTGACACTTGACCTTCCCCCTTTGGTAGATTGTCCTATTTACTGTCATTTTTGGCATTTTGATAACCGTGCATCCGTTTTGAAAGTTCCCTTCAGTCTGATTGTCGCACTTTTGCACCTGCTGCAGACGAGAACAAAAGCCCACCTTGTACACAACACAATCAGGATGGCCATTAGTCCTTATTTGTCATGAGGTGGATATGACTCAGAACGTGTTCCAGTTCGATTTACTACTCCGTAAATAAATTCCACAGACATTACAATACATCATCATTATTTCCACACCTCCACCCCCATGCCTCCCCTTGCCACGGTCATGAAATGGAAATGTTCTACAATAATGTGCAGCAGAGCACAATGTTTTGCAATGTCAAGGCAATGTGAATGTACTGTAAAATTCATCAACTATTTATAAATAGCAGTTGGAACATAGGAAAGATTTTAAATTTCTCCAGCTCTTTCGTCAACTCGTCAGCATGCCCTTTGATGATATAATGTGGTAAGGACAGAATAAGTTTGCAAACAGCACCGGGTGTAGTGTTTTCAGACATGAAATCAATCTGGAATTGCTCCCCCTTCCTATCTCCATATCGGATCCCTGAGTGTTCCAGATAATGTAATTAATCATTATGCAATCATTAACACATCACTTTAAATTTGTCTACTAGGGTAACTAAGGTCTAATTACAGATTAAAATATGAATGCCATTTAAGCAGGAGATGGTTTCTGTGCGTGCTTAAAAGCTAGTGGACGGGTTTAATTTACGCTCAGGGGTTGCTCAGGTTAATACATTAATAATACGCCCCTTAATTCTATGAGACAAGTTCTGATTATACTTTTGCAGCATCTTGTATTTCAATTTTCAGAGACAGAAAAAGCTGAAGCCCATGATACAGGGTAGAGAACCTGGTTGTACATCAGAAGCATGCAGGATTAAACTTTCATGGTTGGATGTTTGTTCCAGTTCCTGCAATGGCTGCTTCACCACCTGATATTTCTGCTTCTATTTATGATAGCACTAAAAATTTACACCCACGCATAACATAAATACATTACTTTCTTTCAAAACCAGAGAACCACATGTCCTGAGGTCTAATTATAGCTGCCAACATTAAATATAGCCCTGTATTGATATTAACCAGGAATGTCTGTTTGATTGATGAGCCTCTACTGTGGAAGACAAAAAACTAAAAAATAAAAATAAACATAAATCTGATGCTGATGAAAACTGTGCACCTTTTGTATCTTCTTCCTAATAAATTCTTGTATATAGGCCTTTCCCGTGCCACAGGATAATCATGAGGCTCTTTGCATATTTAAAGGAACATCGTGCCAACTGTATCTTCGAGGTGATGAACCCATGCTCTTGAAATTCATTTTAAATTTAAACCTCACATAAAAACTTCTGGTGCACTGAGCTTTTGCTTAATGTGCCCAAAATAAGAATGCCGGAATTGCAACTCCTCTGTTCCGTCCGTTGCAACCGCGTCTCATGTTCACCCATCTTGCAGACTAAGCATCCTGAATCCTGATATGTGTCAGCCTGAAGTTTCAATGCAGTGACTCAGCTGTTGTTGAAAGTTTTCAAGTCCTAATGATTAACAGAGAATGCATGAACCCAAATGATAAAATCATACAAACATGTATTTTTACAATAACAATGGGAAAACTGGCCATGTTCGACAGTGTCGCTCGGGACGACAAACCAGCAGATAATAGTCACCTAACTTCACAGTTCACCTCAGTACTATGGAGCATCTTTCTGCTCATTGTTTTGGTTTTTACAGCCCCACAGCAGAAACAAGCAGCTGTGCTCTATCTGCCCAGCACCAACTGGCAGACACACAATTACAGTAACAAACTAGTGAACGTAGTGGTACATTTAGCAGCTAAAGATCCAGAAATTTCCAGCAGAAATTAGTGAAGACATTTGCCTAATCAGCAGTAATTCTGTGTATTGTTGCGCTGCCTCCAATGGCCAAAAAATCCAAAGATTCAAGTCCGGGTTGACTTTGTGACCCCTGTGCTCGCTGACTGTAGTATCAAGTGGGTTTTGATTAATTAGTTGCCCCCATCGTGCATGGTTTAATCAGTAAGACTATAATGTCATCTGACACAGACTTTTGTCTTCCACATTATGTCCAAAGTGTACATCCATCATTTTCTGTGAATCCCTTTGTGGCATGTTGTCGCACAGCCATGCAATAAACCAAAACTGACCTTGAAATGCCTTCTGATGTGCCAACCAGAATTTACACTATTATAGAGTATTATAATGGCATGACCCCTCTGCAAATGCCATAGTGGGGTTGTGTTACAGTGACTGTGCTATGTGCACATCAGTCCTGCTTTGAGCTGTAATGATCTATGGGAGCGAATGATGTCTTCAGAGGGACAGCGATGCAGTTACGCAACAGAGCGCTGCTTGCACAAGTGTCATCTTGAACTTCTCACACAGAGTGGGGGACGTGGGGGGGGGGACACTGTTAATTAGCTTGAAAACACAGAACTGTTTTTCCCAATATCTCCATTATGTACACGCTTGCTAAAAATAGTCTCTACAGAATGATGGGAGGATGGGGGGTTAATTACAACAGGACATGCTTTAATTACTGGAATTTCTCTTTTGAACTGAGTAGCCAAGCTGCATATTATTACTATTCTTTGCATTTTACTTCCTCTCTTTAATGTGCCTTCTTCTGCTGGATCTACGGACAGCATTATTTAACAACATCCTTCTAAATCTTTAGCATCCTGCTGCTACGGTATGTCATGTCAAAAGTTAATAGAATCTCAATGCCCCAGGTTATATCGCATACAGTATTTCTCTGTCCATGAGAAACAGCCTTAGTAACAGTGCATGACATTTTCCCCAGACATTCTCTTTATTTATTTTTTTAATGACAACAAAAAAAATACAACAGTAATAATCAGAATCCCACAACATCCACTTGTCATAGAGGTGAGATCTATTTGTCTGATAACTGAAGAACCAAATACTAAACTTTTTAAGTTAATAAAGGCCTATCAATTGCAAGTTCTGAATGCAAACCCTCTCTTTCAGTCGTGTCCCCTGCAGCAGTTGGTTTAGCAGAGTGTGTGTTTGGAATCTTAAAGGCGGGGATCCAGACACGTTATTGAATGCCACTGAAGGGGTCAAAAAGGAAGTGGCACTGAGAGGGAGGGATCCAGAAAACCTTCAGGACAGTGGCAGTAGTTAGTGCCATCATGCTGCAAAATTGTGATGGGGATCATTCGCTGTGACTCTCCTGAGGAAACCGTACAGAGCACAGTGTCTGGCTAATCCGCACCTGTCTCCCTCACTTGAGAGTGTCGGAGATCCGAGTCACAGAGGTGTATGAAGTGGATTGTTCTGTGACAAGTAGTAGTTGGGCTGTCGCGTCAATGCTTACAGACGATGTGACACTGGGATTTGTCTGTTTCATACAATAAGCTAAAATAAGGAATTATAGCAGACAGACAGTAGTATCTCTGCGTTGCGATAACTTAAGAAATGTTGATGCAAGCTTAGACCACATTCAGACTGCACTGGATTAGCTTCCAGGCTGGGAAGAGCAAAAGAATTGAAATGCAAATAAGACGGGGATTACTGAGAGAGCATTCACTCTACTGAGAGCCTCTTCCATTAACTGATGAAAGACTGGTCACATTTGGAAAAAGAAAAAGTAAGCCTATGATGAAAGCCTAATGATTATTTTTGCTTTACTTACTTTTGTTTATAGCAACTTAATAACTCAATAAACATCTTGTTATCAGTGAGACATGAACAAATAGGAGAACATTTAACACCTGTTTGGTAGATTACACAGAACACAGTATAACAACAGCATAATGATCCAATCTGAGCCGATAATCATTCCCATTACTTCACACACTCTAATAAACTGGTGCGCTGTGGCAGGCAGTCCCTATTCCCTAAACATGTTTGCACTTGTTAGCATCAACCTGACAATATAATAGAGCTGACACAACATCAGTGAAAGAGGTAATGTTTTATTCCCATGTGGATGAGGGATTTATTTAGCCAGCCAATCAGATGCATTTGAATCCAAAGAAAATGGCGCTAAATGAGAAAGTGAATCATCTCAACTTCAAAAGCATGCTTCCTGCACACTCAGAAGTGTGAAATTTGTAGCTGTGGGGCTGGCACGGACTTGAAAGTGTCCAAATAGGAATTCTTTTTTTCTGTCATTTTTTTTTAGAGCTGTGAAGAGGAGGTATTTATTTATCGTCTCATTGAAATGCACTTACTGTCCTTGAAAGTGCTGCTGTCTTTTTTTGTTACAAATTAATTTTATTGTTGAAAACATTAAGTGTTACTGACAAAGTGAATTTTCCTTCAGTATATTGTTCTAAGCGTGTTAAATAATTTTTGCTCCACTCTTCATGTGAACATGGAGATGCAACCTTCATCTTTATGAATGTGAGTCAGATCACAGTCTTCCCTTTATAAATATCAAGGAGTCATGTTGTGACCATTTGTCACTCAGACATAATGTGTCATTTCGTGGTTGGAAAGCGCCCTCTGCTGGCAAATTTTAAGTATAGCACAACATCCCTCCGTCCTTTCATTCTTCTCCCATTCATCTGAATCTGGGAGCAATGGCAACACAGCAGCCAAAACTATGCTTTTTTTTTTTTTTACCCCTGCAGCTTCCTCCGGCTCCTCCTGGAGGATCATCAAGCGCTCCCACGCATGCTGATGCAAGTGTTGACTGAATCGACTCCTCTCCTTAACTACCTCACTCCTCCCCGATCGGAAAGTGACGTAAAGGACCCACACGTGGGCCTACCTCGATCTAATCTCCACTCCCACATTCTAATCATATCACCACATACATCATTGGAACTTCTTTGTGCAATGGTATAGTGGTATACTGTACTTGTGCATTATGTCTTATTTATCTTCAATGTCACTTTTTTCTTGTGTTTTTCTTTCACACTATTTCACCACCGGTTTTAAAAATAACATAGACGTATCAAGGCATCATCACAAGTCATGCAGTTGGCTTTCTTTAGCCTTCATGCTGCAGAATACCTTTATTCTATGAGTGGGAAATTCTAAAGGATTAGTGGATTTATTAGTTGTCTGGGCGTAAAAGGTTGTTTTCTTGACTTTTCTCGAGACAGTGTTTCCTTGCAGGAGACCTTGAAGCAGCTTTTGTTTCCTGCAGTATTGGGCCAGCTGGCGAGATGAAAGCGTTAACACTATCCATTTCTGGGTCACAAAGGAAAAAGAACAGCTTAGGGAGAGAAAGGAGAAACATTTCATAGGGAACACAACACACCTGTAGTCTTCCCTGTGCACCCTTACCCCAAGGTCCCATCCCAGCTTTCTCTGTGGGGAGTAGCAACGATATCCTTCTTACAGCTGTGCCCAAACTTAAATTAGATAATTTAGCACCAACAGTTCCTTTTTATTTTGTATCCCCTTTTTTCTTCAAATGTGGTTCACTGTTGTGTGTTTGAAAGCCCAATGACCATGAACTAAAGATCAGATTTGTTTTGCTTTTCTGAAAAGCCCATTCATCCATTCATCACAGAAATCTTCATCATGACTTCATCTTTGTCAAAGCTACATTACCCATGTATGGCAATGCAGGTGACCCTGTCAACTCCTTTGAAAAATTCTCCACTGATTCATGATGGCTGACACGTTACACGTGTTTTGTTCTCTGGGCTTTGATTGATACAACTGTACATTAAAGTGCCACGTCTCATCTTTAATTCCTTTAGGTTTATCTAAATATCGAAAGAACTGGTTGGGAGACATAGCCCCTTATGTTATATTTATAGCCTAAACATGGCTGAGACTGGGAACAGTTCTAAACCAGCGTGAACAGATTAATTTCCCAGTCAACGGGGCTGTGATCAGTTGGTCATTCTCAGAGGTAGTGTTTACAGTGTTGCAGAATCTTCCCTATGAATCACGTTTAGCATTAGCTGTGATACAAAAGTGATACACATTACACATGAACACATTTAGTGGCATAAGCACTATCTTACATTCTGTTGTTGTAAAATCTTTAACCTTCAACTTAACTCAATAGCATGATTATCCACTGCATGAAAATATTTGGTTAATTTTTTGAAAATATTATTTTTAAAAAATCTTTTACTGTGATGATTGACACTGTAACCTGCAACAATAGCCCTTCTTCACACAAAAAATAAAACATCCTGTATAAGTAGGCAGTAGTGCACTTAATTAAATAGCATACGTTCACAAGTCATGACCTTGACCAGGACAGTGCAGAGTTGAATAATTTTTAATTAGCTTTTCTTTTTTCAAAATACCTTGAAATGTCACACAAAATCTTTCAATGCATTCTGATCTGAACATGTACAAAAAGTAAATGGTAGGTGGAGATAAAAGAACACCTTTCCACCTCCTTATCATCATCCACATTTGTCTGTGCTTTGCACATATGCATAACAAATTAAGTGCCAGCATAGTTTGCTGAGCTTTCATGTTTTCTTTGGGCTCTCAGAGATCAGACTGTCATACAGTTTGCAGTGCAGGTATGCCAGCTTCTCAGTCCTGCTTTTCCTCAGCATGGGAAACCATTCGAGGTTGCTAAGCTCTACAACCCTGTAGCCTGCCAACTTCAACTGCCTTCTCTTCATGGCGTGAAGGCCCAACAACTGCTGTGAATGGCAGCAGTAGTGGTTCCTCGCGGAGACCTGAATTGCAACTTTCACTGTGCCTTTAGTTTCCTTTGGGGCTGACTTGGGGCTCTGGAGTTTGGTAAGACTTTCTATGATGTCACTAGTCAGGCTGAGCCCTGTTTCAAATGGCCTCCCTTCATCAGGATCTACTCTGTGAAGAGTTGTTGGCTTCGGAGATTGGATTAAAGGTTCTGTGATGCTCTTAGAATTTATTAGCTGTGCTAAAAGATCCTCAGTTAGAGTTACTCCCATATTTATTTTCTCCCAACCCTGCTTTGAAGTAAATTTGGAAGAACCGTCCTCAGGGGATAATGTGGTTGTGTGGGATGCTGTGTTAACAGGTATCGGCTTCCCAGTGGGGTCAAGATGTACCTCCAGGTCAATGGAGCGAGTGTGGGGCAGAATCATTCTTTTACTTACAAATTTCTCTCCTCCAAGGAGATCTCTCAGAGCAGACTCTGCCTCCTGAACCTCAGGTTTCTGGCACACATCTGACTGAGCATATTTCCACAGCCGTTCGGCGACCTCCTCCCTCAGCTCACAGCTTAACCGGGGGCCAGTCCACTGAGGCAACTCCAGAGCCACGGCTCCATCTAAAGTGAGCAAATCATTTTTCAGGTCCAGCTGTGTAGATTTCAGTGC
Source organism: Psettodes erumei (assembly GCA_016785225.1). Taxonomy (NCBI): domain Eukaryota; kingdom Metazoa; phylum Chordata; class Actinopteri; order Pleuronectiformes; family Psettodidae; genus Psettodes; species Psettodes erumei. The sequence goes on from JAFBJZ010000360.1 coordinate 853,440, forward strand.
TAACTTGACAAAGTCAGGGCTCAAAGCTAATGCAATTAGGTCCTCTGGGAACTGAGAGACAAAGGCCAGGCCCAGGAGACCAGTAAGCAGATGCTCTGGGTATCGTTGGAATTCGGCTTTCCTCTGTCTAATGGCTTCTGAAAGGCTTGGATAAAAGCTTGGACCCTGAACTGGAAGAAACTGTAATGTGCCAAAGGCCCACAGGAGCTTGCATGAGTCTTTACTCCTGCAGTGTGGCACCAACGAGGGCACTCTTTCAGCAATTGCAAGAAGGATGCTATCGTTACGATAATGCATCGCTGAACAGGCCAGTGCCACATGCATCAGTCCCTTGACACTCATCGTGGGGGCCCGTCGAGGAACTTCCTGTGTCATGGCCTTCATCCACGCTGTGTGATGCAGGTAGCTGAAACGCAGGAATTTCAGTACATTCACCATGGCGAAGTCACTCATCTCCCTCACAAAAGAGTGCGCCTTATCAACAATTTGAGTCACCGCACTCTCAGCTATTGGAGTTTGGGATTTAAAGAACCCCAAGCATACAATGCCAACCTCCTCAGGGTAAAGTTGCTGTAAATGGCGCATGAGAAGCTGCTGTACAGGATGGATTAAGTCTGGTGGGCAATGCCTACCTTCTCCTATTATATACAACAGCTGGACCAGCTCAGGGACCCCCATCTGTCCCAGATATAGGTGCACTGAGTCATAGAGGTGCTGCAAGAACTGGGGAACCTGCCTCCCAATGCAGCGCCACACATCAGCAGCAAACAGCAACTGGTGTAAAGTCATCTGGCTGGCCCGGCGGCTCAGCTCGGCCTCATAGAGCCCGAGTACAGTGTGGGCAGATGGCATATCCAGCCACACAAAGGACTGCAGCACTTCCAGCAGCTGCAGGTCAGTGAAGAGGCGCAAGTTTTCCACAGAGTATCGGAGGAGCATGATGAAGCGTTGGTTACTCCTCACTAATGACATCTTGTCCGAGTGCAAGTGGCTAAGATCCGAGAGAAACTGTGCCACATCAGATGGCTTCATGTTGCCCCTTAAAAAACCCACTTTTTGGAGCAATGGGAGAGCCTCTTCCCATTCTATTGGGTGAGGCCGCTGAGTGAGGTCAAGGGTCATGGTGGCATACTCAGGCCGGCATTTGTGGAAGGCACGTGTATCTGCCTTAACCTCTGGCGGTATGTGTTTTCTGTGGTACGGTGACACCGATGGCGTTGCGGGTTCAGGGCCTTTGTTGAAAGCTAAATCAAGAAGTGTGTTTTTTGAGCTGGAAAGGTGGCGTGAGCAAATCACACTGTAGCGATTGCTCTGTTGCCAAAAAGAAGGTGCGAGAGTAGTGAGACACCGTTCGTCCTCATCATTATCAGTGTGTCTCCGGGAGGCTGCAGAGTTCCGCACAGAGTGATGATATGAAGAGGGGTGGTAATACAGCCTGTAGTCTCTTTGGAGAGTCACTTCCTGGTGGTCAAACGCTCCTTTCTTTCCCTCCAGCTCATCGACCTCATCCTCTGGTTTGCCATTGAGTTGTTGAGCCAGGGTACACTCCTTTCTGGAGCCTGGGAGGTAGCGGAGGCGTGGCAATCGTCGACACAGCACAAAGGCAGCCATTGTTCTGCCACACTAAATAGACAAAACCTTGAATTTAACATGCAGTTATACAGAAATAAGATTGACGTCAACTAAACTTGCAATTTCTAATGTAGCCGTGAATAATATTCTACAAAAAGCTATAAATTGGGTTGTCTCACTTTCACTTTAAGTTTGGTCAGGGATGCCAGAGGACAAAATAATGGTGCTTCTAAATTATGGTGAATGGTATAGTGGAAATTGTGCATCTGCATCTCTTCTGAGTGAATGAAGAGATTGTGTAAATGTTTCGAGGTAGGATGCAATCATTTTCATGTTTGACATGCTGCTTCATCTTTGTAGTCATGAATCATGTTTGATGGAACACATTCTGTTTAAAATAACCAATTTCAGGTAAATGCAGTAAACATTTTATTGTGACTGTCTCATGTCACAGAATTTGATCTAAATTTAGTGAATGTGAAACTACTGATTACTTAGGTACATTACAAACTATTCTAATGTATTTCTAACCATGGCTACAAGGACGCTAAACTTCTCATTTCTATATTCAAAACTTTCTATTTTCTGCCTGAAACCCGGAATCTCAGTGGTTTGAATGAGTGAATACATAGACAAATACATGCAATAGATTTAGTGCATTTAATGTTAAGACTTGAGCACTGAGCAAAGCTGAAATGTTGCCTCAATAGTCTAGATTATTCATAGTTTCTGCTATGACTGGCTACTGACACATTCATTAATAGTAACACCCTGTAGTTACTGCAATTCTTGTTGCCGTTAGACTTCTCGGCCCAAAGTCAAAACTAAATTTCTCTCCAATACAGCGACTGCCAGCATCTCGTTTAAACTAGACAAACCACAATGTCACAATGATGTAACGGTCACCTCACCTTTGCCTCACCAGCATCAACACAGGCCTGTTATTAACAATCAATGGAGCATTATCGCCTGAATACAACATGAGGTTAAGAGAGGAGGAAGTGCTAAGTTAACAGAGTGCTACAACTACACCGGAACTCAGGGAGTTTCACCTTCAAAATAAGGGAAAACTAGCATAGTTTGCTAAACGATGTAAAAATTAAAATACAAAAACTGGTTAAATATTGTTTCGTGTTTTACAGAACCAAAATAAGTTATCAGAATATTCAGTGTTACAATTAATTAATTAATTTCTTCAATGAATGACTTTAAGCATCGTCTCGGACTATTTTATTATGGCAGGTTGATAGGGTTTCCGCGTAGAGCAGCCATAACTGAACACAAACAGAATGTAACCTACGGCAACTGGGTGGGTTCATACGACGTTTAAAGCGAAAGAACAGGAAAGGGGAAAAAACGACAAATATTAAATGAATACAACTTACTCAAAAGTCAAGTCAAGCTCTGTTTTTTCTTTGATAGCCTTATATCAGATAAATGTACTAAGAGGTTTTAAGACTTATTCCAAATGTTTGAGTATGATATTATTAACATTGTTGAAACTTAATATTTAAAACATTTTTATAAAACATTTTGTATTATACAGAACCTAGAAACATCCTAATTTTATCGTTTCAATTTCATTTTATCATTTCATTTCAAAGTTATTAGTTGATAGTATACCTTCATAATATGAAAACATTTCTTTTATATACTACTTAATTATCAGCATGATTATATAACTATGATAAACAACTGAATTTTGTAACTAAAGAGGTTTTTTGTTTACTGTTACTGTTATTTGTTGTTGTGTATTTTCTGAATCTGTATGGTATTTGAACATTTCAACTGAGGAAAACCCTTTCAGTTCACCCATCTGTAAGATGTACATTATTTGAATTGCCATAGCGCATATACTGATTTTGAGCTGTTTCCTTGTAAACACTAGTAATCTAACTCGTTAATCTTTTAAACAGTTTTATTATTTCTTTAGAAATAGTTTAAAAGAGAGAGAATAGTTTAGCTTCTTTACGCTCAGGGTCTTGGTTTTGCCACATGGCTCAACAAGAAAAAAGTCATTGTTTTTGTATTTAACACCATCTGGATGCATTTACTGTTATGATGAGGCAAAATATTTCTGTGAAAAAGACCTATCCCTGGGAATTCAAATGGATTGGCACCAGCTTTAAAATAAAAAGATCATATGGTTTATAAGCTAAGGAATTTCTGCTATGAGCAAATTATGTCAGTTACTGAATATGCTGCATATCAGAATCTATGCCACAGGCTATCAATAGTTGTTTCTTGATGTAATTTTTTGTGTAATACAGAGTTGTATCATTTCTGGTGTTTCAGCTAATGAAGAAAAGGTATAGACTGATACTGCACCTTAGACAACAATGTATAACCACAAATATTTTTAAAATTTTTTCCTCTCCTGAAAACAATCATAACCCACCCTTTTTCTTTTGTGTGTGTGCTAATAAATTCTCTGTAAATGGTTTCCAGTAGTATTTGAAAGAAAGATTTGGCAGTTACCACTAATCAGTGTATGTTTTGTTCGTTTTTTTTACTTGTCTGTTTTAGTCCAGATAAATTGTAACTCCTTACTTTCTTAAAAACAACTGAGCTTTGACTTTTTTGTTTATGGAAACAAATCTATTGTCTTTGAATTTTGAATATTTTAAAGAGTTGAAGGTAATTGAATCCCGTTTTATATCCATAATTTTTAGACAAAACGTATCATAGTAATTGGGCAGACATTATTAGGATACCATTTATTGCATTTGTTTAAAGATGCCAGAAATTATTTTTCAAATGTGCTTTGCATAGTTTCGCTCTCTGTTGTCCAAATATGTCCCATAGCCTCCTAGTGTTTAAATCACTTAAAGTGGAGTCATTTCTGACCATATACAATTTAGACACTGCTTCTTTTAATTTTGCAGTACTTTATAATTGTATATCTACACAAAATCCAAAAATAAAAGCTTATACATTTAAATTGCAGCTCTTTGTAAATGCCCTATATCTGTGAGAGCAGGAGGGCGAATTCAGACTCTGTGCTTCCATTGTGTGACTTCACACATGACTGAATCTAGGGGTGAAAGGTGAACGAGACTGACCCGTGGTCATAGGCAAGACAGTGCTCTGCATTTCTACTCTAAGAAGGAACACTCCTCATGTTCTTTCAGTGGAAGGAGTATTAGCAACAGATACTTTAAACCATGATGGTAGAAGTTACATTTGATTTATTAAATCGCCTGCTTATACAACTGCCCTTTTCTAACTACATGTTCATCAAGATGTTGACTGAAATTAAATTTCACACAGAACTTAATACTTCACACAGCTGCATTTTTGTTCCATAAAAGATGTCCAAATGTGTGCAAGTTAGAGAGCCATTTGTAGTTTCAATCTAAATAATTAAGTAAGTAGGAGAAGTTTAATTATACAGGACTTTTCACAGACATAAATCACAAAGTGTTTTACAGAGGCAGATAAAAGCCCAAAGCTAAAATTACTCTACACAAAAATACACACTAAATAGAAAACATACAAACCGGGTAAAAACAGATTACCCAAATTCTTGTCTAAACAGATGTGTTTTTAGCTGCCTTATAACAGAATCCAGACTTAGCAGACCTTAAGGGTGCGAGCAGAGCATTCCACACTTCAGGTACGACAGCTGCAAAAACTCAATCATAATGAATCTTAAAGTGTGTGCATGGAACAGACAGTAACTAATGCGTGTTTGACCATGAGTAGGGGTGAAGTAGATCACATGCTTGATATCTGTGATGCATTGACCATGCAGTGCTTCTGTAAATGTAATGTATCGTTTACCGCAACAGACCTTTGTAATTTTGTTTGACCCTGTTATTGTAGAATATGTTTTTGTAAAGTGTGAAAATTACATCAATGATGACCAAAAGTCACATTATACAAGTATGATGAAGAAATATTTATTTTTAAATAGAATATACATATGTTTCACATGTGTGTCATCAAACTCTTTTACAAATGCTGTATTCAGTTGATATGTACAGGGTGTTTCACATTCGATCACTAATAGAATAGTTTTATTATTCTTAGGACAACTGGTATTACTATACCCTAAATTGTCATTTTAATTGTTTCACCTGGCTTTTTGTGTCTGTCCCCCAAAGAAACATTCATAACAGATATAATGTACATACATTTACAATTTAGTTTTTATTGTAGGAAAGTCAATGGATTATATTCTTCTTAACATTCCACCAAATCAAATGAAAAAAGTTCTTTCAACAGTAGGTAGCAAATATGACATGAAGACAAATTTTATTTGTTTATATTTAGGTATATCTACAACTACAATTATACTGCAGTTAATACTTTAAATCTGTCACATTAATCCAACAGTTTCATTTAATCTGTGTTCAGCTCTTGTTTTAAAAATGTTGTAGCTTTTATTTAAAAAACAGGATTTAATTCAGTTTGTGGATGCAGTGCAATGACCTTTCAAAACAGCTACTGTACATATGAAAAATACCTGTCGTTACTTGGAATCTTATAGTAATTGAAAGATTAATCAGCTTGATCTATTCAATAGAAATACGTACATTAATGATTTTTAGTATTTATCAAACTGATTTGAAAAAAAACCCCAATTTCTCCTTGGAATTAATTATATTTAAGTTATACGTATACATTCTTAAGATCAGATGAGAATTTTGCCCTTACATTAGCCAGGACTCGGTTATAAAACTTTATGATTGCTGACTTGTGTATGTCTTGTTTTGATGTTTCCCTGTTACTGTAGCCTGCTTATTTCCTTGCTTTTCTGGCTATCATTATAATTGGATTTTTTTTGCTTCATATTTCGTGGTTTGCGTGTTTCACCATCTTTGCATGTTTATCAACAGCCTAAATGAAGTGGTGAAACTTGAGAGCGGCAGTTGGAGAGGAAGTAGTTGATTTATGCTAATGAAGGAGTTGGGGTTTAGCTACGCTGGCTGGGAGCCGCCCTTCATTCACCACATGGTTAAACCTAGACTCTACTCGCGCCACTTTCGCAATCTTACTACGATTCCCAAACTACTAGCAAACCATAATAGCAGCACATGGTTGTGTTTTTTGGATTATACGTCCTAGCTGTTATTCAATTTGCTAAGTCTTTTTCTGTCTTTTCTCAGTTTTGCAGATATCGCCGAAACAGTGTGAGTAAACGGTAAGTCTACAAGTGAGTGAAGATGGTGGATTTTTTAGAAGCTAGTGTCTTCTTACGCGCATGTTGTTGGCAAGAAACCTGTTGTTAGCCTTGTCGGGAGACGCGGTAAAACGTTCGGAAAGTAAAACGCTCGGGACCAAGCGTGACCACGGAGTCACATTTTCACGTATACAATAGGGGGAAAAACGTTTTAATCGCCCGTTTCCGCATTTGAAAACAATGTTGCAAAGGGCGCATGGCAACCTCTCCTCCATGGTTGGGAGAATGAGGGAGATTTGAAAAGCTGGTGTTGCTGCTGCACATCCAGTCAGCGCCTCGGGGAAGTGAGACGCACTCGTGAAAAAAATATTACGCGTTGCACACTTTGGTAGTAGCTGCAAGTTATAGACCCGTGTTGCTGCCGTTACCGGCCACATGTCGGCAGAATTATAAGTTTTCGCGTAATTTATGCGCAGTAGTGTACACTTGGAAGTGCCTCCAGAACAAAGCACAGCAGCACATGGGGTTTCCAGCAGGCCGCGCGCCTTTGCTATCCCGCGAGCTGCTAAGTTAGCCGCTAACGCTAGCACACGGGCGACAAGATGTCGTTAAGTTACATTACTGACATTGACTCGACTGACCGCATTACACGTGCGTGCCTTAGTCGTCGTTATCTGCAAGCACCAGAGAACACACTCTTGATATTTAAATCTGCGTTAGCATCGTATGAGTGAGCTGCGGCTAAGTTGGCTAAAATACGAGACAGCGTTGCTCTGGAGTGGATGGAGAGTTGACGTTAGCCTGCCGACTCCGTGCGTCTTTTATTCGCATTTTCCCTAGGTTCCGCCGATCAAAACAGCCAATTTGTATATTATTATAAACCTTTTATCGGATAAAACTATTTTTGTGAAAGCGGGCCACATTCGCAGGGCTGCATGCGTTAGCCTCTTCGGCTAACACATGCTCTCATCGGTGTGTTTTGATGGAGCCCTCGGGTACTACTTGCTTGTCGTAATTCTGGATTCTGTTTTAAATTTGCAGTAGCTCGCACCATACGCTTGGTGCGCCTCCTCCCTAATGAGCGCACACCTCGGCCGCACCTGATTTTCATCGTAAAACGCAGAGGCACTGACGCTGCGCCCAGCCTACTTATGCTCATGTTGTGCTATCCAGTACATATATTAAACGCTCAAAATGCAGACTCCTGGGCGCCATGTTAGTGCGTGGGGGAGGGGCGCAGCAATGTGACTGGAGCGCAAGTGTTGCTATCTTCAACAGTCCTGGTTCAGTCTCAGGTTTCCCATTGAACTTTGTTAATATGGACAGCTCGACATGCGGTCGTTGGGGTTTTTACATAAATTGAATGCATCAGTGTTTAACACCAAAATGTTTTCTGGATTGTCACCTGGATCCGTATTACACGGTACCATGCATTTAGGCGGTTTACTGGCCGATACCTCAACATTGGGTATATTGGGGCTTTATGCAAGGATGAATGTGCGAAGTACTAAACGAATCAGTCTCTTGACCCCCGACAGGATAATAGCATTTTTCTTAACCTTTCTGTCATTCCGCTTTCAAGTGTAATGCGAGGAGGGCTTCTAAAAAGTAGATTTTTCGATCCTAGATGTCCAACGTTAGTTTTGTTAATGTTTTAGAAATTAAACATTAAGCAGAAAAAGTAGTTTTAACGAAAAAGGCGCCATTTACTTAAAAAAAAGAAAAAGGGAGAGTTCCTTTTTAAACAAACAGAGCAACAGGAGTGTAAACATAACCTCTTTCGTAGAGGTCAGAAAACAATTCCAACACAACATGAGTCATTGACTTTGGAGAAAACATTTCTTATTTAACTGAACTGTAAAGCCACATGGCGCACTCATTGTTAAGCCATAACTTCCTAAGTGATAAACAGATCATCTGCAATAATTTTCATTACTTTTTAGGATTTTAACTTATAACAGTGTCCTTGGTTTCAGTTTGACAGATGTGCTGCCTGCACTTCTTGTATGCCAGTGGAAATGTCTAATAGTAGATAATAAGAACTTTCAAGACATCACCTGGCCTTTGCAATATTTAACAACCAAAATTTTTCACAACTCATGACCATTTTGTTGGCTATATGAGAAGTTATTCATCGAACATGTTGCACTTTAGTTGATATTGGGAATCAGTGATTTTAGCCCTGAATTGAAGTTGCTGACATTCTCCTGATGCTTTCTCTCATTTATGCTTGCAGACCCCTGTGCACATCTGTATCTCATCTGGGAAGCACCTCATTGTGGATTTAAAGGTACCCTAATTCATTCTGTGAATGGGGAAAAAAAACTCCCCACAAACGGTTAGAAGTCACTGTAGTGTCAAAGTGCTTACAGTGCAGGTAGTTTTGTAAAATCTACTGCAGTGAAGGCACTTTCAGCACTATTCTGATAATGTTAACTAAAGGAGCTGCCTTATTCACAGACGCGACTGGTTTATGCCAGTCCTGGATAGGCTGAATTCAAATATGCATCTGGCAGGGCCTCGTCTCCATCCCGCTGTGAGGTTCTGCGCCCCCGCTGTTTCTGAGCGAAGCAACTGTGTCTGGAGCGAGTCCCCTCTTTATGAAACATGCTTGATATTTGTGAGCCATTATGCGTCCTCTCATTGTGAATAATGACATTTCAGCATTCAGCAGTGGAGGAAATCTGAGTGGCTACTCGGTGTTGCTAAGAGGTTTACCTGTGTTCTATTAATTGAGTAATTAATCTTGTTTACTCTTTTTTTTTTTTGCAAATGGACCACCTGGACAGATTACTAAATGTGTAATCAGCATAATTTGCATTCATGTTCCTTCCACTAGTGCTTATGCTAAGGTGCATCTAGTGCAGATAGTGAAGTAGACTAGCACCTACTGCCCTAAGTGCTCCTTCTGGCATAAGGTGCTGGGACTCTCATCTGCTCTGTGTTCAATTGTGAATACATACACAAACTCTAATTTTGGCAGTTCTCTGTTAGTTTTGCATAGTTGCGCTGCAAGAAGAAATAAGTTGTGCAAATCTATGCAAAACTGATGGTGACCTGTGTTTCCATCTTAAACCTTTTCTATGACTGTTGCTTTGTCCTCCGTGGCGGCCAATCAGGTTTCCACTACATCTCTTTTAATAGACTAAAGACAGGTTTCAGTAGTATTAAAGTGCTTATAGTGCAGGTAGTTTAATGAAATTCTACTGCAGTGTGAGCACTTAAAGTACTCCTAGACACGTGTCTCTTCTTGGAAAACTGCGGACGTAGCTTGTGCACATAGGTCTCTGGTTAGTTTTGCTGGTTTGCTTTCAGCTTTTCACTGTACTGCTGTGCAAATCCATGCAAAACTGATCATAGAACTGAAATGAAGCTGTCAGAATCGATCCCTTTCTGTGCAGGTTGGGAGAGGGAGCAATGCTCTGTACTCGTGTGGTATTGCACTTGTCCCGGCCTGTTGAGGACATGGGGAATTGTTCTGCACCTGGTTCTCCTGTGAAATGGCCCAGAAACACACCCCAAGATACCTTGGTATTGGCCTTTGATTATTATTCCTATGTGACCATCTTCATTTTTTTGTCTGATAAAAAGTTTAGACAGTAATGATGATATTTGTTGTAATGAATATTCAGTTTGGAAAATAAAATGTTTGTTAGCTCACGGAGGTATTTGCTTGGTCACTATATAACCCAATGATCAGGTGGTTGAATATTTGAGCAGATTTAAAGAACAAAGTTGATATTGGATATAAATACACATACCCCATTGTAAAGTTGACCGACATCAGCCTTTTTTGGTTTATTTTCCCTCAATTGTACAGTATCCAAACTGTCTGGATTGCTTGAAATTACATTTTGGATACAATTTTATTGAAATACTGTCTCTTCATGTTCATGTGCCTCATTGTAACGAAAAAAAACGAAACGTTATTTTCAATGTCGTAAGCGTTTTACGAAAACACGAATAAAGTTGAATGTTATTTGTTGTAAAACGTAACGGTTTCTGCACTGTTTCTACAAGTTTAGAATGAATAAGAAAAATTGTGTGAACATTTAGGTGTCCATGTATGTGCAGTACAGTGGATAGTTTACCAATTAAACAACTTATAAGCAGCTGGAGACAATTTTGATCACGTGGATAGCTCCTTGAAACTAAATTTGCCATTTGAGGACTACAGTTACCTCTTCCTCCACTAGAGGGAAGTATCTGTACACTTAATACAAAGTCTGCTCCTCTCAGGCTAAGTGGCTGGCGTCCAGTGTTGTGAATGAACAACATTTAAGTTGAATGTGACTGTTTCAGACACTTGAGTTTGTCTTCAAAAACTTTAAAATTATATAACCAAATGTTAACATAGGCTTTGGGACAATAAGCTTTCTTTTTTTTTTTATTCTAAACATTGCCTTTATTTTAGATTGCCCCCATTTATGAACTGGAAGGATGTTTTCGGTAGCTTTTTCCGAAATGTCACAAGCAGTTTTGTGTTACAGATATTAACTTAATGAATAGCTCCACCCAGCCAGCACACACACACACACACACACACACACACCCCTCTTACCCCTGGCCACTGAGCAGAGTTTTCATTATTCGCCATTGTATGGTAGGCTGGCAGAGAGAGCCATTCACTGGAGTGTTCACCTTTCATTATCATGTCCTGCTTACTTGACAGACAAGATAAATGGGAAGCATCCAGGAAGGACATGAACTCAAAGATGCATTTCTGCTTGTCAGCCCATGCTGATTGCTCCAGCAACCTCCATTTACTGTGATGTCTTGAAAATCTTATGCCTTCATTAGACTTAGAACGCCACATGATGGTGGCCTGTCAGGTGGATGGCACCTTTTTCAAGTTGTGCTAATGTGGCCCAAATGGTGGCCAGAGATCAACAAACGATAAACTCCATCTCGCTTCAAATTCAGAAAATTTAAACAAAGCAGGACTACCCGTGGTGGACACATTTAACCCATTTTGAAAGTATCTATTAAAACTGCACTTTTAGACTGGCTAGTGGGAAGCTCTGGGGATGGAAATGTCAGCCTGTCTGACAGTTGGTTAGATCATCTATGCCTTTGTTCCAGACTGAAATATCCTCCCAGCTACTAAATGGATCCAATTTTGCGCAGACATTAAAGGCTTTACAGGATTTACATTAACTGTTCTTTTCCTGACTTCCTGTAATGTAACAATTAGGTGCTGTTATCAGTTTGTCTAATACTTAAATCTATGACCAGATACTTGTAAAATGAGCAACATTCCCATCAACCTCAGTTGTGCTTTACATCCAGTGCTAATTAGCAAATGATGGCATCCAAACACAGTAGCGGGACTTAGATTGTTCAACATTTCTAAACATTCGACCTGCTCAACATGAGCATGCAAACGTCGTCATTGTGAGCACGGTGCCGTGTTGACGTTAGGATTTAGCTCTTAGCTCCACTGCTGTGCATGTAAGTGCAGCTGTAGAGTGTCAGCAAATCCATTCTTTTTCAATGAAAAGATGGCTGGAAAAAAAATAACCATTCGTTTCAATAAACGTGTTGTGAATGGTCAAATACTCTTAATTTTACAGTAGGAAGCAAAAAGTCAATTGTGTTGAAGAGGTTAAAAAAAGCATTCCGTTATTAAATATTTCAACATGCTGTTTATTGGGACATGATCGAATTACATTTGCTATGAGATGGTGATAAGGGAATATCTTTGCAAGCTATTCGTTGTAGCCACGGGAATTGAACGTCTGTCTTTGTAGATGCCAGTTGTCTCGAGTCGTTCAAAGGCGGACTCTAATTAAGACACAATCCTCTCAGCACCGGAGTGCTCTTCGCTAGATGTGCTGGGCTTTCTGCCTTTCTACTTGATTATGTTGTTCATCACATGGACCTGTTCTTCCTTAATCTGTATTCAGAGTTCAGTCCCTCTCTCTCTTTCTGTGTGTGTGTGTGTGTGTGTGTGTGTGTGTTGCATCCATGGATAGAAATTAAATTTTTACTAGCCCTTTAACCCATGACTGGTATTTTCCAGTTCAGACTCATTAAGAACTGACTTTTCTTTTTTATTGTGAGCAGTTATTGCTCCCGCTGTCCCCTGGTTTAGTGGAGATGATATGGGACACAACAAAAGACCCATAATTCATTATTTGGATGCAGTGTGCTTTCCTTACCTTTGAAGAGCAAACTGAAATCAAACGTGAAAAAAAAAAAAAAATCAATACGCCAGGATTCCATGCGGATTTGACTCACGGGAGTCTGTTTGTGCTTGCTTTAATTAGTTGGGATCCATGGTGCGATTATTGTTGGGAATTTGTCAAGGATTACAGAGAAAGGATGCACGAGTCTTTAGTATGAGGAGGCATTCATCTTAGAGGCTGGCTGCTGTGGGTTTCATCAGTGTTTAATAGCCCACAATTCTCTGCAGATGGCCTCAAACACTTAATCAACATAAGTCCTGGACGCAGACTCTTGTCCTGATTGTAATTACCCAGCCCCAACTGTGTCCACCGATAACCACTGAGTAATACGTAGCACTTGTGATGGTCGCAGTTTAGCGAATATCGATTTTTTTCCCTCCTTCTTCCTTCCTTTTTTTTGCTTTAAGAGTCTCAAACCTAGAGAGCGCTGTGCGAGTAGTGCTTGCACGGTTATCAGGTTGTGACTGAATTTAGAGAAACCTTGTTAGCTCCTACTTGCAGGGCTGATTGAATATTCAGGAGAGACCTTGAGTGTGTTGATGTTACGTCTCAGGGGATTGTTTAATTCTGCCAACAGACACAAAAAAGCCTGTGTCAGCCATGCTGCTGAGGCTGCAGTTCACTGCTGGCATTCACTCAGATGGGGGGTCTGTTCCTTCAGCTGACCTCTGCGAGTTAACCTTGGCTCCATCTCGGGGATCGTGCCCGACCGGAGGATGAACTCTAGTTTTTTACGCATGCACGTGGCACACCACATCTGTCAATTTATGCTGATGCACCTTTGAATTAGCCCTGAAAAACAATTAATTTTCTGAGCAGGTTGATCAGGAGTATTCACAAGGAGGTTATCACAAAAATTCGTGGCAGAACACTTGCTGACTGTGTGGCTTCTGACATGAGACGTGGACAGAATTCAAAGAATGCTCATTCGAGATTAGGAAACCACCTCTTGCCTGCTTGATATACTGTACACACACACTTGATCTGTTACGATGTCAGGATGGAGCCTTTTGATTTATTTTGGATAGCGATATCTTTATCAGTATTACTACGTTGCTAATTCTTGCTGGTATTACACGACTTTGATAACATCCATCAGTGACTGTCATTTAAGCTGCCTGTAGACTTTGCATGACTTTTTTGAATATGTATGAATTATAATAAGTCACATGTTGGAACAAGGCAAATATGTGTTTAATACACAATACTCTTGGATGAAAAATGGTATCAAGTTAGATGTGGATCTGTAAATCTCCAGTCCTTGTTAAATATAGGCCAATTTGGGGATGATTCTGGGAGGCTTTAGTCTCAGTCAGGCCCCAAAGGTGCTGTGTGCAAGTAAGAGCACTGCTGTGCTTATGAACGGGGCTGCTAAATCTCATATTCAACCGCGCTACATCATGGCCACCAATCTGTGTCCTATTTTTCACTCACCCTTCCTGTCACCTGTCTCTCATTTGCTCTCCTATGGGATTCACAGTTCCCTTTGGCTTCAAAACCTCTCCAAGCCTTTTTCATCAACTAATTTCCAGTAGGCAGACGAGTTAAGATGCACTGGCAGAGGGTTTGGTGCCGCATATGTTGAAGCACCAACTGCTTTCTGGCCCTGCAGCCTGAGAGACTATTTCAGGGCTGTCAGTTGTAGGGACAGTGGTATCTAGTCTACAGTGTTTTTACTGTATTTGTGATTGTGGATCTCTTGAGCAGTTTTTTTCCTCAGCCACCTCAATTCATTCTGTTCGTGATATAACTGTAGCGTAGCAGCTGTCTCTTCTGAGGTTTTTCTGTCCAAATTAAAGTACATGATATCATTTTATGGATTTAGAGAAACTGGATGGTAATTAAATTGGCTACTATCTCTTGGGTTTAGGTTATAGAAAGACCGCACGGAGGAAATGGTGGTGGAACATCTGTGAGTGCTCCATCAGTATTATACGATGTGAACAATCCAAAATGTACCATCTGGGCTTTTGGACCCATTCATAGACAGTGGCTCTTGAGCTGTTCCCATGTTTGTGTTTGTATAACGTGCAGAGATATTACCTCAGTTTCATGTCATCATTGTTATCATTATCCGAGCAGAGCCATCCTACTTAATCCTATGTGTACGGGCATTTTTCTAATATATAGGCTGTCGCTCACCGTGAGGTGGAGTGGGTTTATTAGAGCGTTCTCAGTAAAAAAAAAAAAACAGCTGCAAACAAACAATAAACCTGTGGTCTTAAAAACCAAAACAGCTTAACCGAAAGACACTAAGAACTGAAAGACAATAAAATGCTTCACAGAGCTCGGGGGAGTGGCAGAGTTTGGTAATAAATCTCTGTTAGTATAAGTGTTTTTTAACCCAAAATAGAGTTTCCTCTAACAAAGGATTTTATGGCTAAACAGAGTAAAACTCAATCAGAAAAGAGATTGTCATTTGTAGATGTTTTTAAAGGCGCTGAAGAATGGTGATATGATGATGTAATGATGATAATGCCTTGTAGCCTATTGTGTCATTTATGATGGAGGCTGCCATCCACCTCAATCACTGTCTCATATTTAGGCAGCTGATATCATCATACATCTGCTCTGTTAACACATGATCACTGCAGTAATATTACAGAATGAAGCCTCTTTGGTCTCAAAACAACAACGCATGGGCTAAGACATCCTCAAATGTGGTGTATTAGTTCCTGTCACCTTACTCTTTGTCCTCAGTCACACCAGTAGTCACGGCCAACAACATGAAAGCATTGAGATATAAATGTCAGAATATTGTGTGTCACTGAGGCACTGGGACTACAAGACCCAAAGCACAACTTCAGAGAAAACTGAATTTATTTTCCAGCAGGCAAAGAGGAGAAAAGGTTGCAGTTAAGTCATTCCAGCTCACTCTTATGTTTTATAATGGCAACATGAAACATTGGCTTAGCCTTATCTCACTTAAGGCATTTCTCTGCTAGAGTTATGTTCAATCAAAGAGAGGCAAAGCTTTCTCGTCGGTTCTGAGAATAACTCATATCCCCTCAAAGGACATAGTCTCCCTCTCTCTTCTGCTTGAAGAAAAACCTCCTTTTGGTATTAAATCTCTTAAATTCTGTATTCATTCACGATAATCTATCTTTGAGAATGTCACAGTGACAACAGATCAACTCAAGGAATGCTCCACTGATTTTGTTGGCTTGTGGTGATAATTAAATTTGGAAGATTTTTAGTTGCTCATAGAGGTTAGAGCTACTATATTTCTGTCTCCCCACGGCCCACCAGTGCTGAGCAACGCCTGGCATTGGTTCGGAGGAGAGTAGTGAAGTCAGGTCGTCTGAGGTAACTGACGTTGGTTTTTGTCACTGCACTGTCAATCTGTGGTACACTTGGCTGCCTTAGCAAGGGTTGACAGATTTCACACCATGAACAATAATTTGTTACTTTCACCATCAAGGGATACGGCTGAGTTGTTTTATCCCTTTAAGCAGCATGGGAAGAGCTTTTTGACACATGTGCCCTGATTTTAGACCATCTGTATGGGGATGTTATCTCGTTGCCTGGCATCTTCTTTTGCTTTTCTGCACACCATAGGAAATGTTTCATTCAAAGGTCTCTGAAAAATAAAGCTCTGTGACAGGAGAGTTTTATTGGCAGCTCAAATGACACATTGATTTTCTCTGAGGAAAGCAACTGAGAGAGGGAGAAAAAAAATGCCTCTTAGCAGTGCCTCATTAATTAATAAATTGTCTCAAAGGGGAAAAGAAGAATCTTGTAACACCGCATCATATGTACAGTTGTGGCCTGTATGGGTGAGAAACAGTTCAGTGATTTATAAAACCACAGTCCATTTGTCAGTTGCAATTAAGTAACGTTTTAATAATAGCGCCAAGCTACAGCCATTTTTAGTCTTAAATGTAGTGATTAAATTATTCTCTAAAGCATAACATGCTGAATTACATAATCTGCTTCCAAATGTAAACTGGCTCAACCCATGTTGTGAAAAGCAATAACTGACATCATTTTCGTGTTCTTAACCTCTTAAAATAAACCAAGACTGTCGCTGATGTTGCAAGTTCTTAAATCATGTGCAAGATATGAATGAGCTTCCGCAATTGGCCTCCTTGCATCACTTCCACTTAAAAGATACATTTACAGTCCCACTGTGGCCAATGAAACACATAATTTGTCATCACAGAGTGATTCTCCTCTGAGCTGCTATTAGATCACTGTGTCTCCTAATTATTCAGCCTGAATTAGCATAATATTTCAGCTCTATCCTCTGAAAGTTTACAGCGTAAAGCTGCAAGCAATTATCTGTCACCAACTTCAGACAGGAGAATTGATGGTTTGACCCCACTTGTCTGAAAATCACACTTGACACTCGTACTCCTGCAGGCAATGTCAAACGAGACAGCTGGGGCTAACTGTGGATGACACACGTCACCGACTGCTGCTAAAGATGTACCATTCGTCAGACATAAACTAATATTTCCTCATAGCAACAGCTCCCTGTTCCACTGCGTTTCATAATTGCTGCAAGGCAGCTTTGAATCTATGCTAGACTGGAAAGATCTCCTGTGGTACACACACTACTGTGACATGCCCTTTGTCCTAGATTTAAGAACAGCTCTTTCTGCTAATGTGATCCAAAGAGTTCTCATAAAGCCTGTTTGAGATTTATTTCACGTAGACAGTTTTGACAAGAAACTTGGCGATGCTGCCAGAATGAATTGTGAAAGGACTTAAGTGACTTGCCCATCAGAGAGACAGCCATTACAGTGCAATGGGCCAGACATTCTGAAGACGAGAGTAAAGTTTATCATGACCTGCCTCAGTGGCACAATACTGCACTCTTTTATTTTCTATACCACAGTAGAAATATATTGTATTGTGTGAATTCCATCTCGAAATGCACGGGAATACATGAAAACAAGAGGTTTTCCAACTTGCCTAAGTGTATCTAGCGTTTTGAGTGACTTTTTCATTGCTCATTCAAAAGATGAATGTAATTTTAGTGTTCATAAGAAGTGGACACAATAATGCAACTTAACTTAAGGTTATTGCATAGTATAACTCTTAGGAATCTGTGTTTACTGCAAATGAAGGCCTTAACCCCTGTCACTACAAGGACAGCAGTATCCAAAACAAGTATTGCAGGCTTTGGACAAGAATTGCACTCAGTGGAGGGAATAATCCTGAATGTCACATCGTTTCATTATTTCCTTAGAAATTGACAAAAATGTCAAACAGTGGCCATCTCACAATGCTGAGGAAAGTGATGAAAAAAATCCATCTGAAATTTGCCCCTTTAACCGTATCCACACCAAAATTTAATGGGTTCTTCCCTGGCCCATGTCCCATCCCTCCACTTAGTTTGGTAAAAATAAACAAACAGGTGAAAACATAACCGCCTTGGTGGAGATAATTAATGATCTGTAACCTCTCTGGCAGCGTCAAGTTGGCTGTGGAGTGTGGACAAAGCAAGTCCACTTCATTTCCCTGTAACTGCAAAAGACTCAAGGTTGCCAGTTGTAGCTGCACATTCAGGGAGAATCTAAGTGCAGACAAACAGGCATGCGGGTGCGGTGAAGGAACTTTAATAAACAAAATCAAGAGGACTGAGTTTAAGGACAGATGAACAGATAAGCAGGTAGAGGCAGGACAGGTTACTGCACGCCTGTAGCAGCCTCAAAGGAAAAGACACAGAGACATTAGCTGTCTATTCTCTGTCACTGACTGGAAAAAAACAGGGGGGCAGATGATGGAAATGACAAAACATGCATTTAAATGGGCAGAGAAGGTCAGGTGACTGGGATTGGTATACAGGGCAGGCGAGACGAGCAGGTGACATGGAAACAGTGAGGAAGTCTGGGGACATCTGGTGGGCAGATGAAATATGACAGATAACTTAAGTGGCAGGAACAATAAAGCCCAGAGAGAATCGCGACAGGCTCAGAGAAAGCAGGTTAGTTTGTAAATGACTTTGTGACTTTGTTTATGACGGGCAGATATATTAATACACAAGTCCCTTAACCCTAAGTACTTGGAAAAGTGGTGAACAAGAGACAGCTTTATTTTACATGAAGGTTGTTCCAGCCTCATAGCACAAAATGACCTTAATAGATGCTGATACTCAATGCTTCAAACTACACTTTCCAAAACAGCCAAGCATGATATTGGTAAAAATTTTCATTAAGATGTACACAGCCTCCTCATTAGATCTCTGCTCTGATCCACTGGTTTCTCTTCTTTAATTAGCTGGTTTACTGCCTGGCTTATTTATTTCAATTACCGGCCACTGTAAACTGCCAGAAATCTGCAGATTGCTGATGCAATACCTTGGCTACAGATAGAAGTCGATTACTGTACCATTTACTTTTTAATTCCATTATCTTCTTGCCCTTTTGTCTTTGATTGCACTATCATTGATTTCACCTGCAGTATGCCACTTTTCAGTTATTGCTGGCCTCAGCTTGGTGTGTGCATGTAGGGAGTGATGAGGTCGGACCCTATATAATTATCAGCTCTGCATTTACATACGCAAATAAACTTCTTCCTTGTAAGTTGGTTGACTAAAATATGTTAAATGTGCTTAAGTTCCCATGAGCTCAAATTGCTGGTATATGTTGATTGTGAACATTGTGCAGATATGTTTGGGATGAACATTTTTGCAAGAACTCTTATGACCTCCAGATCGCTTTTTGTCCAGGCAAGTTTGTAGCTTTTAAATCAAACATCACCCTCATGAATTCTTTTTCTAAGAACACAAAGAAATATTGCCTGCATTTACAGCCTAATTAAAATTTTGGACCATGCATAATTTCAGAACATTGAGGCTGATGGTGTCTCAAAGTTGTCAAGTGTATCAAGGATTCCTTAAGGTTTTCCCCCCACATCCTACTTTCATTCATTCAAAGGATTTTTCATTTTTGTTGCAAGCAAGTTTGATGTTTGAAATTGAATGTATTCTTGATGAGGGAAGCTGGGAATTGGCTGGCTGTCAGATCAGCACTATTATCTGCCTTTTAGGTTTGAAGCAAATTAGACTTGGGGTCCCCAAGGTGCCTGGACCCTTACACTGGTGGTGCGGAATCCTCAGAGCATGTCACTTCCTTGATGGAAATTCACTTTAATCAGTAGAAGATTCACAGTCTGGACTTGGTGAACGCTTTTTGATTTGTTTTCGGGGCGTGTCAGATAGCACACTTTTCATTTAAAACTAAGAAATGTTCCAGTGTCTCAATTAAACTAGCCTTTAACATTTTCGACCAGTTATTTATCTGGTGCAGGCACACACTAAATCAGTTCATTATTTAGGTTTTGCACCCAACTTCAACACATAACGCGGAGTAGATATATTTTGATGATGCAACATGCACGGTTGTAACAGAAAAGTTAAACTAAGAACAAAAATATGGATTAATTATAAGTTGTACTGTCTGCATTCTGAAAACTATAAAGCACTCCAAGAGCACAAACCTCCGCCAAGGCTGAACACATCATATGCGTCTGGAATATAGTAAATACTTTTTCAGAAAATTATTATTATCAATATAGGGGGTTAATAAGGCAAACATTAATGGGCTCTTCCTTGCTTCAATGCCCCACCCTCCAAGTTTCAAGTAAATAGGTTCCATAGTTTTTGCATAATCCTACTAAGTGAAAGACAGGCAGCAATATAAAATTTCCTTGGCACATGAACTGCAAACACTAAACACAGTTAATTAAATATCAAATGCGTAGCTAGACAAACACTGGGCAATGAAACTGTTGTGTTGCTTTTGTTTATCTTGAGAGGAATCCCAAAACATTTTGGTGCTGTGCCCATCTTAGAACACATACGAAATTATTTTTGCGGTCACATCTGTGAAATGTCCACTCAGGTTTTCTGTGGTTGCTGTTGTTATACGGCACAGGAAGGGGACAGAAAGGGATGTCCCTGCTCAGAAGTCTTGAATTTAACATCGTTAAGGTCAGTGACATGATTTTTGTTTTGAAATCACAGTCTCATGGACCTTGGTGGCAAAAATGACCCCAGGCAAATATAGAGTAATAACATGCACAAATGCTGTTTTCTACTATTTTTCTGTCTCTGCTTTAAATTCCTGTCTGTCCACACAGCAGTGCAAATGAAACACATGCTAACAGAATGATAACTTGGACATTTCCATTACAGTGCAGTTTGAATCTCGGTGCTCCTTCTCTGTTCCCATCCATCTTGTCTTATCTGTGTTTATAAGCCATCAGGTGTGTTGTGTCTTACTGATTCCCACAGGTAATTTGACTTGCAATATATTTTCAGAACATCTTCCAGGCGCCCAAAGAGTCCAAATCATTATGGTTTCTGGCAGATACAAAGCTAGCGAAGGATTAAACCGGAGAGGAGCCAAGGAGAGTCAGGATTTGGTTTGTTTGTCCCAGCTGTGTTGTTTACAACCCCCTGTGCTATAGTCTGCTCAGCCCAGCACAACAGACTGCAGACAGTAGAGAGTCGTCAGACTCCAGGAGCTTTATCTCCTCTCACACTCATCTGCAGGCTCTGTATGTCCACCACTGGAAAGTGATTGACCACTAGCCTTAGATTGAAATTGATTGCATAGGGCTATAACACTGAAAGGCCACTGCTGTTCTGGCAGGAGCGCTGGAAGAGTGTCAAAGGATTGGATACTGCTGTCACTACAACAACTGGGTTCTATATTAACGTATTGTCTCGTAGTCAGATTCCTAAGATCGGAGTGGGCCTTTGATCTGTGAGATGCTGTGTTTCTAATTGGGTTGTATTGATCCGTCCTGCTCCTGCTCATGACGGCGAAGCCATGATGAATGTCAGTCTGCTGCTCTGAATGAAAAACTGAAGAAACAAGCCAAATGTTGCTTCGAGTTCAGCTGAGTTGACTGGGTGATGTGTGGAGCTGGGTTCTCGACATTTAGAAAAGAATGAAACTTAAGTGGCGAAAGAGACATCATCACCAGTCTGTTTAAAAGTTTTGGATCGCAATTGTTGGGAGATTTGTGTTGGGAGAACACTTCAGGATCCATTGTCATTTTGTTGTTAAATCTAATCATTACTAAGAAATTTGTTTTTCTTTCATTTAAATAATAAAAATGGATCAAATGAAACTTAATGATCTTTTTAGAGGAAATTCCTTCACAACTGTATTTACTGAAAAAATATATTACATCCAGTTTGACTACTTAGTGGCACATTGCACACAACTGTTGATGTCAACAGTTGATGTCAATAGGAAGGACAGGTCACATGTACACAAACACAAGCCCAGACTATCTTGTGTCTATACTTTTAAATCAAGAAAAACACTGACTGCCATCAATGAGAACATTTTTCTTATCACGTTATTCAATATTTTTTATTAATGTAGGGTATTTGTGGAAAACATAGTGGTTAACTGGAAATATTTGTGGTGCTAAGGTTTTATTTATTTACAGTAAAATATAATTTATTTGGGAAATGCCACAACACCTTCAAATACACAAAGAAAAATTGTTTTATCTCAGTAAACAAAAGCATATTTATTATGTGTATTCTGAGCATATGTTTCCTTTAACAGACACACTGCTTTACAGTCTGTTTTACAGAACTAAAGGCACTTATTGTATTAATTATCAGATGAATGAGTATGACTGTGAAAGAAGGATAAACAGAAGCCCACTGATTTTATGTTGTGTATGTCATTTTTGACATTCGTACATGGCTAGTTTCACAACCATCACTACAGACATGTAATGTGGCTTTCATTATAGTTGCTCCGAGCAACTCATGCTAACTAATTATTCAGCTCAGTGCATGTCTTTGAAAATGTATCTGACATTTAGAACAAGCATCGCAGCAGTATACAAATGCATGACATGTTTTGGAACATTTATGAAAGTCTCATAGATCCATACCATTGATGCTGACACAGGCTTTACCTACGAGTATCTGCCACTGATTCATTACGCTGCATTTGATGCCCTGGGAGGAGGAAAGGGGCAAAGTTTGAAGGATTGTGCTGCATATTAAATCTGTCCTACCGAACATCAGTAGAATGAAAAAATCCTATGAAGATCCCAGTGCAGACAAGATAACAAGTGCTGGTTGAAAACAAATTACTTTTAACTCTCTGCAATCCCAGGAAATAGAATATGGCATAAATTGCAGGCACTAATACGGAAGGTAAAACAAAACAGGTTAATATAATGCCACTCATTGTTTGAATGGGTGATTTCATTGATGGATTTTTGTTGCTTTGTCCTCCGCAGTATTTTAAAACTTCTGCTCATGTCCTTCTGCAGTCTCTGGATGATTCAGAGGGCGATACTAAGCCAGTGTCTTGCATGTAAAAATAATTAGGGTCTAAGTAAGGGGAATTAAGCCATATACCCATCATTAAATTTAATTATGGACGTGTTTTAGAAGTCAGTCTTCTGATATTATATGCAAAATCTACTGCAACCGAGCTGACAGTTCTTGAATACGGCCAGCTATGTATTTGCAATTGAATCCAGCCGCAGTCCTTAAACACCAGTCCCATAAAAGACTCCAGACTAGACTGGGGCAGAAATGGCCGTGAGACTAAAGATAAATTATTGAAATGGTCAGGTTTAATGACATCACACTTATCTTTATGTGCTAATCTCCCCAGCTTTATTGCTTTACCCAGACTGTTTGCTCGTGTTTGCAGATTTTCTAAGGTGGAATTCCTGTTCTCTGTGGGGTTGGGTGGGTTGGGTGGGTTGGCAGGTGGGGAGTTTGGGGTTTGCTTTATACAAGATCAGAAATTATAATGATTCAAAGCTGTGAAATCTGTGTTATGTCATAATTTCAAATGTTTTCACTTTTTGCTTTTGAGATTTTCAAGCTCCTGTAGGCTACATTTTGGTTTGGCTGGCACAGGGCTGTGCTACACTTGACTACATCAGACACAGGATTTATCATGTAGAAAATGTGTTTTGTTGTTTGCTGTATTTGCAGACTGTATCTGTTGATCATTCTTCATTATATAATGGATTCATTTCTTATAGTCAGCTCCAGACATGCCCCAAAGACATGTTTGTTTCTAATGCAGTGAACAATTGCTGAGATGACGAGGAGTGAGTAATGAAAATATATTCCGTCTTCCCTTGCCGCAGGCTTATAGAAAATGTGTGGGACCTCTCTGGCCATACATTACAGAAGCTTCACTTGTGAACTCGTGAAATTCTGTGCACTTTGGATGTTGGAATGTATGGGCTTTGTGCCTTCTTACATTATCATTATTATAAGGTTAGCTTACCATGAAGTGCAAAAAAAAAAAATTAAAAATATACTGTACATTATCAGTGTTCTTGTGAATTCTGCTTTCACTCAACTGTGTGCACCAGTAATAAGGATCTGTAAAACATATGACTTTGTCCTAATCTGAACCATCTGGGAATAAAATCATAAAAAATTACAATGTTGATGCTTGGCAATGGCACATTAATACTCACATTTGAGACTGCACAGTAAAATATATAAATATATAAAGAAACCCTCAGTTAATTAGCAGTGTAAGATGATTTAATTAGAATCACTTGACATCAGTGAATCAGGTGACAGCAGTTAGTTTTGTGTCTGTTGCTGAATGTAATTTGTTCATTGTAAACATAATTGCAATCTCCAATTAAAATAATTGTCAAAGTGAGGTTTTCAGTTTATCTGTTATAAGATATGATGAGATAACATAATAGCCATAACAGTCATATTAATTGTGATGGGAAGAAAGGAGGGAGTAAAATAATATCATATGTCACCTGACTTCACCTAACCCTGTTTGCTTCTTGTGTGACTTTGGCTGGTCCAGTCAGTGTCAGCCTTGATTGTTCCACAACCACAAAGGTGTGTACACCTTCCACTGGTAAACTCTTATGGGACTGGTACTGTAGGTACTTAAGTGCTTGAGGAAATTTACTTCACTGTTATTCATCACTGCCTGGGATTCATATCATTAGCATACACCTTTGATTGCATTTCATGCACTTGAATCATTTACACTTTCTGTAAAACATCAGCTGCTTTCACTTTAGTTAAAACTTGCTCTGATTTTTATTCTTCAGCTGATATTTAAGCTACTTTTACCACTTACACGTCAACTGACATTTCAGCTGCTCTCAACTTTTACTCTTCAAGTGGCAGTTCAAGCACCGTCATCTCTTGCACTTCAAACAACACTTCAACTGCTTTCAGAGGTTACACATCAAATGTCCACACAATGTCCACTGCTTTCATCGCTTACTCTTCAAATCACAGTTCAAATGCTCTCACAACTTCTCTCTGCTCTTATGCATCAGTTGACACATTTAAATCAAAACTTAAACTTATTTCAGTACTTCAACAGCTGTTTGAGCCTCTTCTACCTACTGAATCTTTAACTGTACCAGTATTCCATCTTTTTCAAATCTTTACACAGCAAAATTTCTGTAAATTTAAATCGTAGAGTAAAATTTCTTGAGAAAATTCTGCTTCCAATTGTAGTGTAGTTTGAAAAAAGGAGATTTGCATTTTTCTGGAAATAATGATTCCAGCACAGGCTTAGGCTTAGGCATTTTGCAAATAGGTTACCCCATTAGCTTACGAACTGTCTAATTATTTTCATTGCTAATACTGGAGAAGTGAGCATTCGTTTATTCTTTTCGCTGTGGGTCTTCTGCCTCCCAGTTCTGCTGGCACACGGGAGTGGATTAAGAGTCACTGTCCTCTGAGCATCTGTTCAGTACAGCAGGAGATGTTGTATCTCCCCTCAGCTCCAGAGTACTCATGCAAACTTGTGTGTTTTTGCATTTCAGAGAAATGTGAACGAGGACACAGTTACTGAAACTATTGACTGACACAGACTATTTCGGGAAGGATTTAAATTTTTCAGTGCCGAAAAACAGAAGTAAAAAATGGACATCAAATACACTGGAAGAATATTCAAGGGGTCAAAAGAGATAGAGAGAGAGAAAAAAATCAACACTGAGAGTTTTTAATATGCACTTATTTCCCAGTTTCTGTTTGGACTCCCCCAGTGAGGGTTGGAGTGGTTTGGTAGGTTGAGAAGTTCACTGAATGAAAGAGTTGAAAGAAAATAATTTTTCAGCTGACTGTTCAGAGGATCTCAGTTTGAAGTAACTTGGTTCATGATGAGTTTCTTCCACTGGAGTGGAAATGTGAAAAATTTCGATAACTATAATTGTTTATTGCTACAAATGTTTCATGCTTATCGCTCTCTTCTTTCTCATTGCCCAAGAATTGTCTTAGTGTCAAAAGAAAATAGCCTGATATATTTACCCTTTATCTCAAGAGAAACCTGGAGTAATTATTTGCCCAGGTGCTCTATGTAAAACAGGTTTGGAGAAAGTTGCTAATCTGATAAATTAGTGAAAGATGTTTGAAAGATGTGAAAGTGATCTGATATATCTGTGAATAAAATTCTATAATTTGTAATTCATATTCTGCTTTCATTAGATGGTGTTGTCAGCTCTGGGTCTCTCCACACCTCTAGTTCTGACACCCTGGTTGCTGCCGAGAATAAACATGGATTTTTCTAACCCATATGATGAGTGAGCAGCTGTCCAAAGTACAGACATTCAGCAGGGTGAAATCAGAAGCTATTAGGATTACAGTTAGGGAGAACTCTTTGACTCAAATTCAAATACTCAGTAGTTTCTCTTGCTGTGACTCTAAGGAAGGGCAGAAATTCGGTCGTCTGTCTTTGAATGTTTATCATCATTCTCATTTTTTATTTTCTTCCCGCAAACACAAATATAAATCACTGAGCTTTTCTGAGGAAAGACCTCCTCATCTATTCATCCACTCCAAACCTTTTATGCGCCAATCTTAACTCAGCTGCCCCCCCCCCACACACACACACATAATACATGGTACATCATTATAATATATAACCTGGTGTACATCAGGTCATCATCATCTCACCCAAACCACTATCATCACCTGCTAATATTATGTAAAGGTCTGATCATCAGCTGACTCATCCTGAGCATTTAACAGTTAAGGGGCCTCAACTGCACTGACAGATGTTGCTAGTGGAGAGAACCACAAACCCGCTTGCTGTAATGGTTTACCTTGGCAGCATTAATCGTGCACATCTGCTGATGATTAAATGAATGTGAATACAAAAACCAGTGGCCGTGGAGGAAGTTTGGTCTCATTGTGAGATATGGTGAAAAATTCTGTTGTCTCTCGAGGATCTTCATTTGGTGCAAATTCCTTTTCATATTAAAAGAAACCAGATGAGGTGCCTCGGGTACCTGGTGAGGATGTGGAGCTCTCCAGGGTGCTGATCACGTACAATTGCTCTCAGCTGCAAATGAAATGTCCCAGATACTCGGTGTATTTTTTGTCAGTTGTAATGGTAACAGCCAGCAAGAAGTTACAAGACAATCACTGACTTGGCCTGTTTATGTGTTACAGCTCCTGGTTGCCGAGATTTAAGGAGCTGCTCCAAGCATGCCTTCACCTGACTATTTTTAGTGTGACAGGGTGCTCAGATCATCTCTATCCAAGCTCTTTTTGTTGCTTTCTGCACTGTTAATGTGACAGTTGCCAAAGTTACATAGTTAGTCTTCTGTTTTTCTGAGCAGCACTTGAGATTTTGCCAACATAATTGAACTCAATTTTTAGTTCATCTCCTCTCCTGCTTTTCAACTGCACTTGCATCGTTGACTGTCTATTTTTGTTTAGACTTGTCTTTGTAAATGTAGTGGGTATGACCAGCTGGAAGGAGGCCCCAAGATAAACTCAGAACACATAGGAGAGACTACATCTCTTGCAAGTTTAGGGGTGCCTAGGAATCCCATAAGAGCTACAGTAAGAAAAAAAAAGAAAACTCAATTATATTACATATACCCACACACACTTACAGAAACCATTCCTGCAGTTCTTCACAGTGTAGTTAGACACCTTGACAGCTGAGAATTTCCCATGAAATTAATTCTTCCTGTTATTAAAATTTTTCATTTGGATGAAACTGTCCCCTGAGTTTCAGAGTTGGATACATTAATTAACTGTGACATGTCCAGGTCAAAATGTCTGGCTGTAAAAGATGAGTGGGGAATTCATGAAGGGAGCCATGGGATGCGCAGGACTTACCACTGTTTCTGTCATCCTTTTATTGCCATATTCTAGGGTCTACATTATGTTAGCAATGGTGTTTAAGCAGGGGTTTTTTTTGTCTGTTGGTGCATCCTGCACAAGACCACAAATGGACACAGGCCAACACCGCCTACACCTGTGGATTTAGATGACTAATCCAAAAGTTCCCAGTGCAGCTATCACTCTGAAGCAAGCCAGTGTCACTTTAAAGTACCTTTTAAAATGCGGCATCCCATACCAATAGGAATTCTTTGAACAGGGATGGCAGCCATGTTAATCCACTGTTGATCTACCCTAGGATCAAGCTGTTCCAAAATCAATAAAGCCATGAAAGCTTGCCTTCTGGTCTTCATCATATCCTTTACATCATCCAGCTAATACAATTTGATGCTGCGATAGTGGAGTTTTCGCTTTGGTGCTAGATGAATGTGGAATACATTAACATACTGTACATTTTTTGAAATTCTGTAAAATCACCATCACTGGGACATCAAGGAAGATGCCAGATAGAGGTTGGTTGAGTCTTTGAAATCAGACTGATAAATAAAATAATAATGACAGAATAAATTCTGAAAAATCGAATAATACACGTCACAATACATATTCTCTTGAAGCAACTGAAATATACCCATATGGAGATACTTAACCTGAATAAATTTCAACCTGACTGATTTTAGCCACATGCAGTCGTGCACCTTCCTCCACCCAACCCCCCCACCCCCACCCCCCCACCCCCCTCTGAGAAATGGATGTGGCCGGAATCCACTCCATATTTTGTATTCGCCTTTGCCTCGCCAGTGCATCTGATCTGAACACGGAGCGCTCCTCTCCGCGCAGCATTTCCAGTTCAGCACACGGCGACCAAGGAGGAGGGAGGGGGGCTTCGTCTGCTCAGCGAAGTTGAGTCAACACGCCGGGTAACGCACTGCCTGGATTCATGAGGCACCTCGCACAATCGCAGTCCTCTTTCCTGCTGCGCCGGGGGACTTTTAATCATTATCGGTTGCACCAGAGCCCCGTCTAGCTTTTGGAAATGTGGTGGTAGACCCGAATATTTTACTTGTAACCATCAGACACCTATACATTAAGTCCTACCTGCGGATCTGCAGGGGAGTTTTTTTTTTTTCTTTTTTTGGCCAGCGAGCGGGATTGCCTACTGCAGCGAAGCTTAAACAATAAGGAGCTCCACAGAAGTGAACAATGCTCAGACTGGAGACCATCATTTGCACTTTTTCTGTGCTGTCGGTTGCAGCGAGGGCAGATTTTAAAGCGCGGAACTGCAGCGAGGTGAGGGAGGCTTGTGTGGGGAAAGGCTTCAGCTTCGCACATGTTCCTCTCCAGGAGATCCCAGGTAAGCTGGAATCGAGTGCGACCCTGTCATTTGGGCTGTGCGCGACCTGTGCCACATAGAGCGTTGTGATTTCCCCTGTGTTGTTTCTTTCTGGCTCTGGGTTGAAAAGTTAGAAATCTGCAACTCCACAAATCTACAACAGAATAAGTCTGTAAGACGGTTTGATCGTCTGCGACTGCTGCAAACGGCACCTCAACCACCTGTCACTCATCGAGTTGCTGTGAGTCTCGCCGAACAAAGTTTCATACCACACAAGGGATATCTACTCAGTTGCAGAAATAGTCCTAATTTACCTGATAGGATAGTTACCGACCAGCTGGAGCAGCCCCCCTGCAACCCACAGCTTGCACCGCTAACGCGACAGGCTTGCTTCCATTAGAGACACTAAACCTGGAAACACAGGTTTAGTGATTATACATTCACGCAGTGTCACACAATATCCTACCAAAAAATGATATCAGCCAGCATCAGTGCTGGATCTGTAAAACAGCCAGGCAGCCGCGCCAAGGCCAGACTACGTGTGTCCAGTAGAGGTCTCCGACAGGGCCAAACGTGCAGAGATAATGAATGGTCAACTCTGCAGAGAAACCCCAAGATTCCCTGCGAAAACGGGATGATTAAGGGGAAGCGCAACTGATAGCTCGAGCTGTGCTTCAGCAGCAGTCCATAACCACGAGTCACTCGCCCTGCATGATTTCATAGTAATCGAATGAGTGACACATTTAGACCTGCTTGTGCACAAAATGGATAGAGGTCGCACATGCAAATAACAGCTGTTTATTAATGTTGTTAGATGGATTCCCTGTGGACTATCACAACATGGGAATTTCAGCACCAGTTTATATAAATACTTTATAATGTGATATA
The DNA here is from genome assembly GCA_016785225.1 of Psettodes erumei. NCBI lineage: Eukaryota > Metazoa > Chordata > Actinopteri > Pleuronectiformes > Psettodidae > Psettodes > Psettodes erumei. The sequence goes on from JAFBJZ010000360.1 coordinate 883,622, forward strand.
AGTACATACTCTAATCATTCTTTTTTAGCAGTTTAAATCATATTTATAAAAATGATTCCTGTAACATGTCAAAGCGATGCTTCACTGCTACAACGTTAAATATAACAGTGAATAAATTCTCCAGAGGTACACACAATTTATAATAAAAGTATTAAAACCCTCAATGTAATTCAGTGATTTCACATGATTTTTTTTCTACTCCCATGCTAGTTATTAATTATGTGAATATGAAGAATGGTAATTAGTTGTTAGGCTAGGTGATATTTTAAATATTACCCCAGCTGAGTAATCTCTCCAGGTCGCCATTGTTATGCTTTCTATAAAGCTGGAAATCTGGCGCAAGCAAAAGGCTGCATATTTGATAACTGGCACACCTGTTCATAGATGGGCTGAATAACAAACTGATTAAATCCTTTGGATCCGGGTCCCTGGCATCTCAACTAATCTCTCAAATGAGGGAAATATTCCATCCCTCACCCCTGAATGATGTCACCCTGAACAAACGCCTTTTGATCAGGTCTTTGAATGAGTCATAACCTTACATGTCTGCAGGAGAGACAACGCATTATCAACACCTCAGCAGATTTGAACAGTCATAGGCATGTCCTTTGGTCTCTTAAATTATTTCCTTTCACTCACGCAAACAGCATTCCAGGGAAGCCAAATATTGGCTTAAATTAAAGTGGAAATGCTTTTTTATTTAAAGGCTACAGAGCACAATATCTCCTGATTAAAAAAAAAAAGTTCTCTATGGAGAGTTTCCATCTTCATGGCGTTAAACTGGGGAAATTTATATAATTTTGATCTGAAGTTTTATCTCATTTACACTTTAGTACTATTTAAATGTTAGTAGTTGCTTGGGGTATAACTAAGACACAGTTCTGTGTTTAGTTTAAGGCTCTATGAGGGAGATGTTATAGCCTACGTTTTTGAGATTTGTTTTTTCTTCTGACAGATTACCAGGCAACCTTAAATCACGAACAAATTTGCGTCACCTCCATAGTCATTATTTTTTATGTCACTGGTTCGTAATGTTAGCTTTTTAGGAGGTGGCAGAGAAGAGGTTAAGAGCGCCCATGTGGCAGATGGGGAGCATATTCAGTCATGACATTAGACTGGAGTTAATATTCCAGTGCTTCCGGATTGGTTAGTCCTTGTGGGACTGAGTGTCGAGTGGCTCTTATAGTTTACCATATAGCTTATTGTTTCCGTCAGCTTTCCAGCTGCCATCACACTCTATTAACTCATGGATGATTTGAGAGGAATGTCAGCCTCCATGTTGCTGGTACATCTACTGTATATAAATGATGCTTTCAGCGCTTCTCCATACTGTACGTTTATGTTGAATGACAGCTCTTTGCTGTTTGGTTTCTTGAAATCAGCATTATCCAATAGGCAGAGCCTTCAACATCAAATTGTTGTGACAGATGCGTGCTCTTGCTGCTTTTTGATGTAAGGTGCCACTAGAGACCATGTTAGACATCCAGTGAGTTAGAAAACATAAGACCTTTCACATTATATAACACATTTTTGACTATCATTATCAGTGTTAATAACCTTGACGACTTAAAAAAATTGAATCGCATTTATATTAATGAATTCTATTTGTTTTTTACTAAGAGCCTTTTCCATATATATTCATACTGGCCAAACAGCTTATATTTGTATTGGTTCAACCATTGCAGATATAATAGAGAAATGTGCTTGGCACCACTTAAAATGCTCAACCACAGCCACAGTGTGTTTCTGTATGAAGCTAAAAATGAAGGGCCAAAAATCACCCATTTTCTGCTGGTTGTGTTTGGTCACACAGAAGGAACCAGGTCAGGTGGAATGACAGCAGTGGAGTCAGTGTTATTGACAGAACTGCTGTTATTATCCAAAGCCTAAAGGCTCAGTTGATACAGTAATTCCACACGACTTAGGCAATGCTTCTCCCTGCTGACCAGGCCATGCTGGAGGCTGTCAGCAGCAACATGGTGAAAGCATTTTGGGCCATGGGAGCATGAACTTTCAGACTGCTTTAAGAATCTTTGTGAGTGTTCACACATCTAAAAATGCCCAAAGCATCTCCCTCTCCAAAGCGTACTTTACTTACTGCATTTCTGTATAATTTGACTGGTAACAAATTCATAACTTTTTAGCCTTTTAAAGCCTTTAAAAAGTTTTCCTTGAAAATCTTTATTTAAAAATCCATTCCTACCATCACTCTGGTTAAAGATCAGACCTGCTCTCAGTCTCGCCCCACTGTCTCAGTTTCCACTCAGAGTGGATTACCCAATGTCTGAGACAAGATAGCAAGATATGGAAAGTGAGTCACACAGCAGACTGCTGAATTCAATGGAACTTCTTAGCATGTCATTTTCTGTCATGCAGTTTTTGTGATGTCCAGCTCTGTTTACTCCCAGCCAGGAGATGGGACAGAAATAACGCTGCTGATATTCTATGTGATCCTTGGCTGCCTGCACAACGAGGCAAATGATCTCTGCTGAAGCGTGTAATGTGCACAGGTTCTCTACTGTCATGTAATGGGATGGAGAGGATTAAGAAGGGCTAAATGGGAGTGCCTGCAGAGGGAATGACCAGGTGACTTTGTTGGTCGCTGCAGCGTATACTGTAAGTCAGTATCGCTGTTACATATTGTTAGATTATTGTGACCCTCCTGTCAGTCATACACATGGTGATAGATCTGGGAGGGAAGTCCTGAAAGCGACCCGGCTTTTGCCGGGTTCATGTTGTGTTTGTGCATTTCCAATTCACCCTGCAAACATTGTAACATCTGTGTTAAAATTGCAGATAATTGAACTTTGGGGATTGGCATTTTATTGTTTGAGCTTGTATACTGCATGTAGCACTGCTATTTGAAGCTGCTTTCTGCTGTATAACGTGATGTGAATATGTCTTACTGAGAAGCGGGGGGGGGGGTTACTCTCGGGGAAGAAGAAGCCAAACAATCATCATTTTTCCCCGCAGCGGAGGGGGATCTCTCAAATGCTGCCTGCATCCCTCTGTCATCAATCATGCTCATGAATGCCAAAATGGCCTCATGATGGGCTCTCTCTGCGGGTGTTCCCTCCGAGAGCTGTAGGAAGCATTTTGTCCTGTGAGTGTTTCATGGCTGCAACACTGGAAACAACCCAACTCTGAAAGCATATCAATAAGCTTAAGCAGGGGAATGCTTGATTGTTTTTATTTTATTTTAAATTTTTTTCCACTTTTGTGTTTCGGTTGATGATATACAATTTGCTTTTCCAATGAATTGTTATTGCAATATTTTGAGAGGTGTACCAAGTACACACCAATACACAATTCAGTTCTATCAAATGAAACAATTGTGCAGTACAGGCCCTGAAAACTTGTTTTCTCAGTCAGTATTTTACCATGAGATCTGGGTTCCTACATGAATACCTTTTGGGTTTTGTCTTTACTTTTCTCACCTGTTTGAAGTGGGCAGGTCTGGCGGAAGTGGGAAAAGGTGAGAGCATGTACTCCTGAGTTTAGCAACATTTGAGTTGAAAACTTAAAGACAGTTTTGAGGTTGTTTCCAGACTGCAGTGAATGAAATCTCATCAGACCCCATCCACATGGTCCCCATGGAGGAAATTAGCTGAGTTATGCAGTTTAAAATGAAGAATTATTTTCTTTAATTTAACTTTGATTGTTGCTTGTTCAGGTGTGAATATTTAACATTACAGAGGAGTTTTCAGGGCCTTTATGCTAGAGCTGAAGCAATTAGTTGACAAAGTGAATTTTGATAATTCATTGATTGCCATTTTTTGTGCACAACTAGTGAAAAATTTGGAGATGTCACCTTGGGCCCATCTTGTTATTGGCATTTTTTCACTATTTGTTGATATTTCACAGGCCAAATGCTAATTTATTAATAAAAAATAATCTGCAGATTAAGCAATTAAGAAAGCCCTTATTTAAACTCTATCATGGTAAAGCTTTGATAATGTTTTTCATATTATTCCTCTGTTTTATGGACATGCAGTGTCCCTAGTCCCTAGTAATTCCCTAGTTGGATGTTGCATCATTAGCTGATATTCACAGCCTGTCTGTCACTGCCAAGGACACTCTAATGAAATATTGACATGTAACGCCCCCGTGTTTGCCTCCATAGAGCCATACAAAAGTTTTTTTCTACTAAATCATTTTATTCTATCACTCTGGAACTCACAGTATATCTAATAATGCTCTTTTGCAGCTCCCAAGGGGAAGATATCCTCAGCTGTGAATTTTTGATGTGTTTCAGTTTGTTTAGGAGGGAAGGAAAGTCGTGTCTTCAGGGTTACTGTTTTTTTTTATTAGTATTATTATTATTTAACACCAAAAGTACTTTCTGGATAATATTTCTAAACCCTAATCCCGTCTGTGACCCAAGCCTTCTGTTTATTTTGTTTGTGGCCTTCAGCAGGGTTTATGTCCAAGTTTCCGTTGCTCATAACCGTGGTTTCTGAAATTTTAATGCAACCTATACCTTTTAAAACAAGAAAAGATTTTGGTGGCAGTTGGACGGTTATTGACAGTGCTGTTTACTTCTCGCTACTTTACATATTATGTAAAATCATACTTTCAGTTGCATTTCACTTGTTTTTTGTCAACTGTGTAGAAACAAAGCTTCTTTAGCAAGAACACATGAAAGACACTGAGTTATTGATGCTTGGCCAAATAACATATGCCTTAATGATAAGCAGCGGTTGTCATATAGGTAACTGAAGGAAAGATGGCCTGAACACAGCCATGGAGAAATTAATGTTGTCTCATTTGAGATAAATCTACTGTGAAAAACAAGGAAATGGATTGAAGTTATTCTCCTGAGACGGCATGGCAATAGCTGTTTAATGGTTTAAGAATCATTTGAAATGCAAAAGAATGACTACTTGTGTTGTCAACAACAGATTGAATAGATGTTATTTTGATCTATTTGGTTCTGTCAAAAACTGCCTAATTAACCTGGAGCCATTGGAAAGTTAAGAAATTCGGCATAAGGACATTTCCACTAATGATTTATCCTATTTGTATCCCTCCACACACAGGTGACAGCCATGGCCCTAGGCATTATGTTTTTGAGTCTGCCCATCCGTCACATTCTCATGAACACGATATCTCATGAATACGTTGAGGGAATTTCTTCAAATTTGCCAAAAACTTTCACAAACTCGAGGATGAATATGAAGTAGATTCTGGCATATTTCAGATGACATTTTATATCCCAAAATTCAAAGGTCATCTTCACTGTGACAACATGTCCCCCAAAAAACACTGGTCTGGCCATTATTCAACCACATAAGTCAGAAGGGGAGACTGTGACCATGTTTCATGTTTGGTTTGATACTGAATTGGTGAAACTAATTTTGGATGCCTAGATCAGCACACCCTGAAACAGTGCTGATTGTACAGAGCTGCTCTGCTGACAATTTTTGAAGATATTTGTGAAGCATTCTTGTTGCCACTGCATATATATGAGTCTGGGCAGACATGGATGTAAATTGAAACTTGACTGGTTGGGGCAGACATACAATCACCACACAGTAATTCTAGTTTCTCCTATTTCCTGCCAGTACAGGCTATACATTCTGCATTCCTCATTGACTGAAAAATGGAAGCCTTCAGCTCCTTTTGGTAGGTTACGTCTTACATGATAGTAATCTCTTTCAATCAAATTCCACAGACACCATGGACACCATTCTCTTTACATACTCTCAGGCTCAAAATTCAGTTCACTGAAATTGAAGTTGAAAGTATCTGAGAGACGTTCCCTTGGAATCCAAAATCATAAAATGCCACCAGGTATATGGTTCTGTATGTGTAAGATTATCAGAAGGCTGAAGTTTTCAGTATTGTTCACACAGTTTTGGCACATACTATCTCCTTGATATCTGACTACCTCCTCTGATTGTATTTATTATTTATTTTTTAGAATTCTGTACACAGTCTCCAGTAGTTGACAAAATTTTTGTCTCTTATCAAGCTGTCCATGGATCATCACTGTCTTTCAGAAAAGAATCCCCAGGATCAATGTGTGTTTCTCCATTCACAAGAGAATCAAATTTGGATTTGGATGTGACGTTTAGCTGGTACTTTTCCCCAACACCTCATCTGCCTGTCAAAACCCAGCCATCATGAAATAAAGCCCCCTCGAATGCCTCGGCGCTGTCGTTGGATCTATCTTTAGCCACATGTCTGCCACTCCTGTCTTGTCGACAACGTCTGACTAGACTTGATGTGCAACTGGAGAGGATGTTTGCCTTTACATTGCTCCCGAGGACAGTTCAGTGTGGGGTGTCTCAGCAATCCACCACCGTAGGGAGAAGTGTGTTGTGCAACTGAGTTGCGTCCTCTTTCTTGCACTTAAGCAGAATAGAGGGCACTTGTACTGTAACAAGGTATCGCAGCTAATAATGGCCGATGATGGTAAACCAAGCTGCAAATGCCAAGTGAAAGGGAATGATCAATGCAGGTCTCAGGCCCCTGCAGGTCTCCAAACAGCCACCAGCTGCCACCTGTAGTGTAGTCCTCTGCCATGCTCCACTTAGCAAGGTGACGCAGAAGAGAGTGGCTTGCCTGCTCAGGACTAATTCTCAGGGGCTTCTAGGCATGCTGCCCACATGTATCGAGTGTCCACACTGGTCCTCTCCTGTACCCCTACCAAGCTTTTTATTGCATACTTCTCAATAAATATCAAAGCCAGACATAGTGCTACACATGCTGATTATGCTCTGCCTGTCATTACTAAATGTGCTGCACATGGTGTTAAGGAAATCCATGAATTAATCTTAGCTGTAATGATATTGGTGCACCTTGCAGAAGGGTATGACACTTGAATATTCCAGAGCTCTGAGGTTCAACTTTTGGTTATATATTTAACTTCTTGGCAAGTATTTATAAAAGGATAAATCTAGTATTTGGGCATATTTGTGAATGCGTGGGATTGGTTTATCGTAGGATGTAATGTAGGAATGTAGGATGTAGGATGTATCTAATTCTTTTTTATTATTGAATTAATCTGCTGGATATTTTCTCCACTGTTTATTCTGTGAAATTTCCGAAGATAAGGTAAAAATGTGCATCACAATTCAGGAGAGCCCAAGGGGATGTATTCAAATTGCGTGTTTCATTTGACCATCCCACACTGAAAATTAGTCAATTTACTATATGACAAAGAAGAAGATACTAGAAATTGGCTGAAACTGGTTGTCGGTCATCAAAATAGTTACCAATTAATTTTCTGTAGATCAAGGAAATGAGTCATCTAAAAATATCCTCAACTCAAGTGGAATTTTTACTCATATGGTCATCTCCTCTGTACTTGATTACCCAGACATTCTGTCCATTAATATAGAGGAGGGATTGCAGCTTCGGAGACAGTATTATGTTCAAATGTCACAGTGTAGCGCTGTTTTGTGAACAATCAGTGTGAAAAATAAAATATATTGACGAGAAAACTTATTCTCCACAACAGTTTCTCCAGAGCCGTTTCAAAATATTTATGTTGCAGTGACAAAGGGCACTTATGCATTTATATTTCTTCCCTGAAAGATTTTTTTATCGTGCACTTAGAAATATTTCAATATGAAACACCATACCGTTGAGTCAACTCTTGACTGTTTTATCATGCACACAGCCTTGCACATGGCATGTTGCAGTGAAATTTTCTGACATATTCTCAGAAAAACTGACACATTTGCTAGGAGTATGAAACTATTCCAACATCTTTATTCCTGTCCTTTTTCCCTTCACACCGACTCTCCTGAGGATGAAGAATACCTTCATACCATTGTGCTGTGCTGCTTTTATTGTAGGCTGTTTTATGTCGGTGAGATTTCATTTCCTCTTGAACCTGTCCTCATTCACCCAAGGACACAGACTCCTCTGTATCAGCATCCCCCAGTTATTTAAAACACGAGCATGTCTTTCATTGTGGCTTCTGACACGATCCAAAATGTGATTGGAATAATGCTATTCAAATTTGATTGATGCAAGTTCTGACTTGAGTGGGAAACTTGGCTATTCTATACACAAACCCCCATGGTGATGTTATTAAACATGTAAAGGAAAGACTGTGCAAAATATACAGATTTATAGATCACTAATGTTCATATGCAGTGGAAATCTCTGTGTTTCCTGTGGATATTACCTGACTTTTGTATGTAGTTTTCTTGTCAAAGCCTGATTCCATCAGCCAGGGGGCAGGGGTTTCAGGTTGCCATATAGTGTGAGTAATGAAACAGAAACAGCGAATGCCCACTACGACAATGTAGACGCACTGAGTACCTTGCATGCCTTACAGCCTCTGGCATTAATGGAATATGATCAGTGTGAGCTAGACCACTGAGTTCCAGCAACCTCTGGCTAACCTCTTCATTTATTTTTGACAAGATGGTGAATGAGCTAGCTGACTGACTCTATTTAGGGTCAGATATAATGAGCTCCTAACAGTGTATCATTTAGACAGGTGATGCTCAGTGATCCAGAAAATAACTTATTAACCTTTTCATACAGTATGCACTCACTTACTTGCAGTCAGAATAAACACTGAATGGATTCGTTCACTCAGTCATACTTTGCTTGTTGATACTGGAGAGGTTACAGTTAGCCAGGATCACTGTTATGCATGCAACATATGCTGCTTTGGATTCAATGATGTGGTCTGGCTAAAGCAGTTTGTAACCAAACAGGGGCCTAAATCAAATAAGCTCAGAAAAATATAATTGCTTCACCCCGCTTATCTCCATGTGGGTTTAACTCTATCTTGTTTGAAACAAGTGTCTTTGTTGAATTAAGGTGCATAAACCCTTAATCACCAATTTAAATATAAAAACTGTGTTAAGTTGACATTCATATGTGGGGGCAAATAACAGATCTATGTCTATGTTTCTGACTAATTTATTGATGGCTAAAATTGTGTTCAGATTTTGTTGACTAAAACCTGACCAAATTCAGGAAGGAACTGAACTATTCTGACTCAAACATGTTGACTCTCAAACTCAGAACCAAAACCTGCTAACAAGCCACCAAAATCCAGAGCACTTTGAAGCTGTCTTTTGTAGATGAAGTGATGTGAAAGGGAAGAGGAAACTTTACCGACATCAGGAATGTTGATCTCATTAGGACTGAGCATGGCTGCAAGTGTGAATGCATAAAAAGTTTGTCAGGGGGGAACCGCGGGACATAGCAGATGGCAGAGCACATATGCTGTGGGTCTCTTTGGCCAGATACACTGATGAATACTTCTGAGAGTTGGCCCACCTTTGCTGGTATACACAGGAACTTCAGGCGCCTTATACTCAAAGCTGACTCACAAGTTGTGTTGTTGGCATATTACTTTGCAAAAGCTATACATACAGTTTCTTTACTAAAAAACACACAAGCAAGCATATGGTCACTTTATGATTTTACTTAAAGACATTAAAGTGTATATTATTTGGTCCTCCTAAATTTGTTGCATTTCCATTTTCTTTACCTGGGCACTGCTGCACAGGAACCAAACAGCCCTGGTGTTTAATGTTGTAAACTTTTTTTCTTAATGGCACACAAAGTCGATTTTTGTCACTTTTACTTCTAAAAGTATGACTAAAATCTGAAAGGCTAAATCTGAAAGAGGACAGCTCAATGTGAGAGTCTAACTATAATCAAATATGTGTTAAGATGTGTATTTTTGAAATGTACTTAGCCACGCCACTTAATATTGATGGGGAATAGGCGAATTTTGCAGGTTCAATATTAACACCATATTAAACGGCTCTTTCTCAGTGACACAGAACTTACCAAAACAAATTCCCTTCATCTTGCTGGTAGCATCTGGACAGCCACCAAATGGTGGATAATTTCTTAAGTCTTTTGCATGTAATCACAACACATTCTTTGGCTTTTTGTATATCATTTCACGCCACATCATTTCTCTACTGACTAACCCCTACTTCTAAATAAAACGGTGTTAAATTACTTAAAATCTTAATATGCATAGACACGACATGCTGAATGCCCTGAATGTGTGCATGCTATTTATAGCATCCAAAGACATCAATGTAGGAACATCAAGAAGCCTTATTTTAAAAACCACTTAACCCCAGGGAAGGATGGAGAACGGATTATCAATGCTTATTGTATTATATTTTCAGTACATACTTGAATAATATGAAATCGTAATGGTAGACAGCAGGTACACACTGTAAATGTGTATCTGGATTTGAAAAAATAGAGCTGTGAATGTAAGAGCCTCATTAGCAGTGATAATAACCCAGCTGATGTGACTGGCACTATTTGATTACAGACATGGGACTGACATAAAGTAATTGCAGTTTATTATACATATTTAAAGGTAATAATAAATTGCAGATTGTACGCATAAACCTCTCTCATTAAGACTCACCTTTACGTCTATCTTCGTGTTGGAGCAACCGTAGCGGCATAATCTTTATATGTGTTGAATATCTATTGCCTGTTTTGCTGTTGTGATTATGTTAATGCAGGAAAGATCTGCTGATCAGTATGCATGTTAAACATGATCTGGCGGCATGGCTTGACGCAAAATGAAGTTATGCATCATCCTGTAAGCGCCGCACCAATGGAGGACAAAGACTGGGATAGTAGACAAGTGTCTTTGTCTCCCCCTTGCAGTCCTGTTATTACTTGGTGACTCACCATGAGCCAGCTTTGATACAAGGCTATTAGTGGGATATAATTCCAATTCAGCTCCTTAAGTATGGCTTGCTCAGGATCACAGACAGCTTGAGGTGGAAGTCATACTTGGTACTATACCAACAAAAAGCAAACACAAAATCCCTATCTGCATAAGACTTGGCTCGGTGTAGACCCAATGAGTAAAGCGACAAGGGGGACTGCACTAAGACACTGAGTTGAAGACAATTTTGTTTTCTCAAGTGTTTCCAAAAGCCCTTTGCAACTCTCATGGGTTTACACTCTTCTCATTCTGTTCTTATCTTAAAGCTTAAAACTACAGGGAAACTTCATCATAGAAAACATATGATGCAAAATAAAGTGAATACTGAGTTCACAATGTCTCTACAGTCTGTATGTGTTTTTGGTTTGCGTGGGAGAGAGAAACACACACAGAGAAAAGCATTACATCGACAATTGAGCGATGCCAACAAGCTGTTTAATGTTTCACCTCTGCCCAAAGGTACTGCTATAACAATAGAATATGTGTTGTACTTGAATGTTCGAAAGTACAGTACTGTATCACTGCCAATTTACAGTTTACTTGGAGAAACTTGCTGAGTTTCATAGAAATTATAATAATGGAACTGTATTCAGCCAGTAATGTCTGGCAGCAGACTTGAGGGCACTACCAACTCCCATCTCCAACTACTCACAGCACAGCAGAATTTTTATTTTATCATTTTTCCCAAGGCTGTGAACAAGCAAAACATGTGCTCTTTGTTTCTGCTTTAGAAGACTGGAGTTAGCGTTCACAAGTGTGACTTATGACTTACAGTAAGAATCAGTGGCAGGATTGCTCTGAGAAGTTCAGGATTTACTATATTTGTTGATTCTTTGGGGGTGATACCTAGATTATCGAAGGAAGGGAAAAAAATCATCATACTTCTAAACCAGTCACTCTTGAAATGTTGCACCAAAATAATGTTTCAAATTAGAGAATGTGTTTTTCGGAAACATGTGATTGCTGGGAGATTAACTGCTCATAAAACCAGGCACTGAACTGCAAGTAGCCAACAAGTAATCAAACAACAATATAGGTTGCATGTCCCTACCCTAAGATGCAACCCATAGAACTATACTAGCGGCCGGCGTACCGGACCTCTGTTGCCATGGTAATGATAAACGATAAACAACACAGTTTAGATTGTGGAATGGCCACCAAAACTATTTGGTTAGGTTTAGAAAAAGGTTGCGGTTTGGATTAAAATAAGTGCTTCCTCAAGGATAGAGGACCTTCATCATCATGGTTACAATAATAACACGTGGTTAAGTTTGCGGTATGGTCACGGATAAAAGAAACAACGTTGACTACCGGTTTCACATGGGAAATGCCAAAGTCCTGTGTTTTGTTGCACCATTCCTTCGACCACCCCAACCTCCAACTTTGTTGCTCTATGTAATACGTCACCTGATTTCCTACTACCACTGAGCCAGTTAGAGGTTGCCTAACAATAAAACATAACTATGGGTTGTAAAAGCTGCTGCACAGACAACCTATGACTCTTTTTTTCTGTTTTACAGGAGGACAGTCTCAAAGTAGCATATACTGTGGGAAGCGTGGGGGCATGAAAGGATCAGCACAATGAAGAGAAATTTTTAGCTGAAAAATTAAGTGGAAGCACTGAAAGAACTTTAGCTGCGCTGCTAGGAGTTGATGTCTCATTTAAACTACGTGCACTTAGGGGTTATGGAGTTTAAGTGTAATTAGTGACAAGGTTTACTGCTGAAAATAAGCAGTGAAAGCAGCTGAAGTGTTTTCAAATGGAGCTGCAATGTACTATTAAACAAAAGTCTGTATCCGTCAGATTGTGTTAGCTTAAGAGGAGGTGAGATATTTTGGTGTTTTTGGTGTAGTGGCTGAAATGGTTTACTTAAACGTTTGTGTTCATAATTTAACTTTCCCCACTGTGGGACTAATAAAGGATTATTTTATTTTATCTCTTATCACATGGATGCACAGGAGCCCCAAAGCAGTTTTCTTGTACACAATCCTTTGAAAAAGAGCAGCAGGGAAGCGGTGAATCCATTTTTTTGAGCTTCATAAGTCCTATTAAATGACTCATTGTATTGTCAGAATTTGATTCACTCTGTCTGATATAATTTGGAAATCCTAGAAAATTTGTTTATTTCATCCCAATTGTGTGTACAATGTGCCAACAGTATGCTATATCAGGCTTTTCTGTTAGCTGAAGTTTTTTCATGCCATCAACAATATAGAATCTGAAGTGTCACCAAAATACAATTAATATTTAAATAAGTTAAGACACGAGAATGCTACAACATACTCTAAGTACTTTTCTGTCCTGTAAAAGAACTGTACTCTATCCTTTCTGTGGTTAATGTGTGGTCTGGACTGCTGTAGATAGGTTATCTGTGTGGCTACAGTACTGTGTTAACCTTGGCTATGAAGGTCGCGGCACTTTGCTAAGTGCAACGTCCCTTGAAAGCCCCTTCCCATATGTTGATGTACGACAGGCTTATTTTAAGTGATGTTTTGCTCTGTTGAGACTGCTGGAGCACACACTACGGTTGTTGTGTCAAGATGGATTTTTTTTTTCCCTTCTTGACATATCTGATGAACAGGCTGCCCTCAAAGTTTGTAGCCCAAGGGGCTTCCCAGTAGCATCTGTCGAAATGGGCCATTTTAACGACAGTGTGTGATATTATTAAAGTCCTAAATCAAATTTTTTTTTGAAAAAAAATATTCTTTTTAGATAAGCTGTGATTTGAAAAATAGATACTTCTTTATTAAGATAAAATAAGATACCCCTGTGTTTCACCTGTGTTTTGTCAGTGCAGGCCTAATAACTGATGCAGGAACTATGAGTCTCATGTGTCTTATTGAACAAAACATCTGCAATGGGAAGTGGCCACCTGAATGCGCCAGTGATATGTTTGCACAGAAATCCCCCTTTCCTCTATAAAAGTCTCTTCTTGGGGGGAGGTGTATACCCTAGATTATATAACGTAAATGTCAGTATCTGTTCTGCTCTTTTATTTTCTTATATCTGCTCTCACCTTCACACAATGTTCTTTTTGATCAGAACAATGAAAATGCAGTTTTCCAGGGAAATTAATGATATCACATAATAATTTTTGAATACTGAATGTTGAAATTCTATTTAAAGTGAAATGATAACTCAGTGCAATTCAGTCATAAACATCTCTCTGAGAATCTGTAATGTGTGTCATTTTTATCTGCCTGATGTAATTTTCCATGAGGAGGTTCAGGGACTACTCCATATTGACAAGCATTATCCACTACCTATTGAAAAAACCAACACAACATTAAAAGTACATTATTTTTAAACCAACTCCCATCGTGGAAACACTGAAAAACTAAAAATGCATTTCAATTCTATGTAAATAAAATGAGTTGTATTTGAGGGGAAAATACACACCCATGGTGAAAATAATGAAACATTTTAAAAGTCAAATTTCATGCCTTATGGAGAGGATGTGTTGTTGGAATACAGCTTCCACTTTACCACCCTCTGTTTCAGCCTATGCTTTGAGAAACAACACATGCTGCTTTGTGACATGCAAGTTTTTATAAAGTCAATGTGTCTGCTGAAAAGTTAGATTTATGTGCAGTTTATGGAAAGAAATGGGAACTTAACTGTTGTTTTCTTTCTCACAAGCCTATGTTGCGTAAGCCAGCAACTAAAGCATTATTTCTGTCTCATGCATACATGCATTACAATACTTTGTGAACATGATTTTAAATAAATTGTTAGCACAGCACACATAGCAGGATTTATTATTGCAGAACTTTTTGAGGTATCTGTCCTGTGGATAAATAAAATTCACCTTTCATTCGTCCAAGGACACAAAAGTTACTCGTACAGGTAAAAATGACAATGACAGTAATTTACTTTTTTCAGTCTTTTTGCGATTGCAGAATTTAGACAAACTAAGAGTTGAAAGGATCCCAACTGTGTCAGCACAAAGAGTGGGACCCAAAAGTCTGAGACCACTTTGCTGTTCAAGTGAAATTGCTTAGGTCTCAGAAAGACTTGCTAACGTTACATACTTAAGTCATGTACTGACACCTGAGGCACTTTCATTTGCTGATGATGACTCTGAGATGCAGTGGAATGTTATGTTATTACTTCATCACACGTGACAGTCACTGCTCTGAATGTGCTTCTTGATCTGCTTTGATCTGCAAGCACCAGGCAACCCTTGATTGTTCATTTGTTAATATCAACAAAACAGATCGTGCATATTAAACATGCACATTTGTCGAAAGTAACCCTCACATTGTCATCCATGATCTTTTTTTTCTACTGGAGTCACTAAGGCTATGTTTCTAAAACTATACAGTGAATAACAGCAGCACCATTCACAGTACAGACAAGGTCATATTGAGTAAAACATTTCTGATATGCTTGTTCTTGGTATCACCTACATGGCGGAGCATTTCTCTCCTGCTTTCCTCATTGAACTCATGCTCACTGTAGGCAATGTAGCTTACATTAAATCATATTTTTTCAAGGGAAAACTGAAATGTGTGTCTGCTGGGTTGCACAACTGAAAAATGTGAGAAATTTCATCTGTTCAAGATATGATACAGTCCTGATCAGTATGCTAAAGCCAGCTGTAAAGAGAACTTTGGCAAGTCAGTTCAGTTTTAAAGTTGGACTGAACTTCATTTCAAGTCTTCACTGAGTATCTTCAGTCATTATGACAGTCATTATCGCCACGTGATTGTATTTCCGTTTCATTTCCTGTTCTGCTCACCCTCCCACAGTAATATTGAGTTTTAGACTGTGAAATGAAGACATAAATGCTGTTACAGACTTGTCTGCATTATCTGTGACCCTTTTAAAATGGCTGCTTGGGAAAATAGAAAGATGTAGATCATTAACTTTTGATTCAGTTCAATATTTTCCCAATGTCATCAGTTATGTAATGTGCAAGAGAATATTTTATAGAAATGTATCATCTGTATTCTTATATTATTTTTTAACAGCTTCCCAGTATATGCTCTTCGTCAAACAAAAAAGGAGATGCCACTATTGTTCCCAATGTACACAAAATAACATTAAAGTTCCTAAGAGGCACAAGCCCTTTTTACACTGTCAAGTTCTGAAATTAGGAATTTTTTTTTCTGTACAGAAAAAATGCACAGTGAAGTGCACGGCTCATTTCATGTGGTGATGACAGTCCCTGACAGGACAGTGACACAGACTGCTGAAATTTTAAATGTCATTGGGTTTGTGAACTATAAGTGTAACTATACTTCCTTTGTGTGCGGGTCATCTGTTTTGTACAATTTTGTGTCTGAAAGTGTTAGAATCAGTTTGAATTTGTGTTCTGTGTTCTGATTTACTAATGACCACCAACTCAGGTGCATGTTTTGTGTTAGTGTTGTATGACCTGTAGCATTCAATGCCACTGACCACTCTGGTCTTATAAATTAAAACAATGGGTGAGTAACATATCATAGCAATGTGACAACACACAACTGTCATTTAAATCTCTTGATATTATTGATGGCATTATAACAAATTACTTGTGTGTCGGTTTTGGTGTGGACAGAAAAACTTATTTTGTCTTTTTTGCAGGTGAACATCTTCGTGTATGTCCTCAGGGAAACACATGTTGCACCCAGGAAATGGAGGACAAATTTGGCCAACAAAGTAAACAGGACTTTGAGAACCTGGTTGATGAAATGAGTCATGTATTGAGAAGCACATTTGTTTCCAGACATAAGAGATTTGATGGTAAGTCTGAAGTCTTTTTTTCTCAATTTAATGCTTTAAGCTGATTAATTTTACAATTTTGTGTTCTTTTTTATTTGATTCTTTAAATGGTCAGTCACAGTAGTCCAAATTGCTACAAGAATGAAACTCAACAGATTGAGACTGCATTTGTTAATTTGAAAAGATTCACCATTTGTATGTTAGTCGCTGTCCTCCCTCGAGAGGAGATGAAATGTGAAAATCTCATTAATATGCCGTGGAGTGGAGAACCCTCTTGTTGGATTAGACAAACATGGCTTCTTGCACAGCAGACTGACAGCCCAAACAGTAGTACAGAGCCAAACCCTGCATTATTAAGGCCACTGGCTGGTGGGTTTGTACCGTGTGTGATCTCGTCTTAGCCCCATGGTGACTCTCCTCTTGACCACCACACATCCAGCGAGGATCTGCCATGGGAGATGATGGACTCATTACTGAACCAAGCTCACACTTAACTCTCCATCTATCCCTCCCGGTAGTCTTCTCGATGGAGCTGGCTACTTATAGTTACAGTATAATGAGAAATAATAGTCCCTCCAGAACTCGACATCAGACTACATGGGGAGCACCAGCTTCTCACTGTGGACAGTAGTGAAGGGTGGTGGAGGATAAAGTTATCAAGGATTGCCACCTGTCAGCATTGTCTAACAATATATTAGGAGTGCATCATAAAACTCTTGAGTGCGTTATCACCCAGAAACCTTTAAATGATTACTATGTCTGAATTCTTTTTGTCTCCAGGTGAATAGCAGGACAAAAACTTAGCTTAACTGTTATCATTATTACTTTTTTGTCCTTGGCATATACTGGGCATGTAACAAACCCATTTAAAACTTCAGATCAGATATGTTTTCTTCTGTAGCTGATAAATGTTGAAGAATAAACAAAGCTGTTTGTAACTATCAAACATTGGCAACCTTTACCAGAATAATAGGTAATACATCTGTGCCAGAATAAGAAAGCTTTATTTATTAATAGTCTCTCCAAAATAGAGACAGGACGCAGTTCTAAGTGGAAGAGCAGCAACCAAAAAAGCAGAATAAAGCACTGCGGCTGACAGAATTTTGCATTTGATAAAAAGATTAAGCTAATTCATTCTGCAGTATGTGGAACTCATTCACTGCGATTAATACATAATGTTGTCTGTTGCCTGTGACATGCATGGTTTGCATATCCAGTCGCATAAAAACAGGGCGTCTGCTTTCATGTAGGAGCACATGCACACAAACAACATAATTCCAAGTTAATTTTGGGTGTTATTAGCAAATCAAGCATCTTATAGTTGTACTGTTGCTGACATTTTTCTGCTCTGTGTTATAAATCTATTTGCTTGCTTGTCATCCTTTGGAATTTAAATTGCAAAACAACAAGTCGCTGAAATTGGAGGAGTCTACGGGCGATGAATCTTGAACCGTCTCTGAATTCAAAACTGGCACAGAGCAGTAATTGTACTACCAGTGTGAGAGCTGGGATGATTGAACTGATGGTACTCGACAGCTGTTTGTGTTCAGGGCTTTCACAGGTGCACGAGCAACAGAAGGCAATCAGAATAGAAGCACAAAAGTGACAATACTGACACAAGCAACATATTTTAACAGATGTCTACCTAAAGTAAAAGCTTGTGCTGTTTTTTGTTCTTTTTTTGTAATGGTTGTGGTTCAGCAGTGTCAGGGAACCATAGCAACTTTCATATATATATATAACCTCACTCCCTTAGTAATTCTAATCTTAAAGCGTGATCTCAAAGCATAGATTTCCATATTGGGCTATCTAAGTATATCCAGTGTCACTGCCAAATAATGTTTGACTGATTAATAGGGCAATCTAATACTCAACAGGCAATCTCTTGTCTATGTTCATCCATTTCATACTATTGAACATATTGCAAACAAATGCTATTGAATTACAGTATATAATTCTCAGATGATTGCACACTGCCCAGAAACTCAATGTCACAAAGCTTATGTGATGTCTGTCTGTTTTTTTTGTTTTGTTTTTTTTTCCAGGAATATACACTTATTTAGCCCGCATGTGATTCCTGGAAGCACGCATAAATAAATAAGTGTTATTTTGATCAGCCGCTGTCAGGATAGTGAATGTCATAAGGAGGACTCCGGTGAGAGAGGAAATGGGGTTTGTCCAGTAGCACTTAGATGCATGACTCCAGCCACCCTTCTTCCCTCTTGGGGTTTGCTGCCACTTTCCATAATTTCATCAGCGTCAGAAGCAGAGGCTATATGCAGGTTTTCAGCTTCACAGCCCTTTTGCTGTCTGGAGACGCTGTGTCTGCTGAGGGACCTGACTGACCACCCACTCGGGAAATATGAGATATTGATTGCTGGATTTGAATTTCACCCTTATCTTCATTTGTCATTAATTGAGTCTGAGTGTTTGAAGTTTGAAGCTGTGTGGGTATTAGTTTTGAGCAAAGAGATTTAACAAAAAAACACAAAACGGCCTATGTTTAAGTATTGCAGGATATTATCTATTAAATATATATTTAATCTGTATTTTTTTCTTGTAAATGATTGTGTTGGCTTTTATTGTGAGCCAGAACACATGCAGTAGTTTATACATGCAAACAATACATTGCTGCTGATCATTTAGATGCTCTTTACCATCCATTTAGCACCTGGCTCAGTAGTCCCACCTACACAGAGTCAGTGTATGTGTATATTTTCTTCTCTTTATGCAGAGCTTGTGATGAGTGTTGCTGTAGCTGACAGTAGCTGGCTAGCCCACGCATACCTGACACCGCCGCCTATGTGTCACAGTGCAAGGGCACAGTCGAGACTGTGCCAAGACCATCTGAGCAGAGATACAGGAATATCTACAACAGCTCGGTTATACCATACAGCTGTGTGAATCTAAGAAAGAAAACAGCATCTTCTGAAAAAAAACAGTGTCAGACATGCTGCCGCATTTTCTGCTGTGTATTAGTAAATGTGCTAATTTATTTATCAAATAGCATGTCTGGGTATTCTCAATCTCTTCACCATAATCACCATATCCTGAAACCGTTTCAGGAAAAAATTGTTCAGAGAAATTAGATAAAACCTTGGCTGGCACAGAGAATTCATTTCTACCGTGCTTATTAAAGACTAAATCAGGGGTCTTAATTGCTAATCAATTGTTGGCCCTCCTGACCATGAATACCACAGTGGTGGGGAGGCAGACAGAATATTAATGTCGTCCACCCTCCAAAATTGATCTTTCTTGCAGTTACTGACTCACACGCCATTGTATATTTGGTAGGTTGTTGAATTTTGTATAAAATTCTCTCCTCCCATAGCAGCTATTGTTGAGGTGCCCTTGAGCAAAGCACTTAATCCACGTTGACTCCAAAGAAGCTGTTAACCATAGAACACCGTAGTGTGCTGGCCTGCTACCAGGTGTGGATGTGTGTGACTAGATGAATGTAGAGCTAGACAGTGCTGAAAAGGGCATGCTTGCTCAGCAAAACACGTTCTGTAGTGGAGAAGTCCTATTAGACCAAATAGAGTGTGTAGGATTCAGGTAGAAATTCAACAGTCATGTCCTGTATTTCTCCACATTGTATGATTTCTACATGGAAATATCTGAGGGCAATGTGATTTTGGAAATACAGATGATTTCACTTTAACTCTTCTGTTGCTTTTTCACAGGAAATGTGTGTGGACAGAATGTCCAAAATCACAGTTAACATTCATATATACTCTGTATATATATATCCTGTTTTTCTTTTCCTTGTGGTTAAGGATATGGTAACTTTAAAATCGAAGGAAAGGGAATCCAATAAGGTTAGATGAGATTAATTTTCGTTAGACGCCTTTTTTTTATATCACCAGCATACCACTTACTTTTTATTGACAGCTGTGCATTAGCAATTGTCATTGAAAGCCTGTGCTTTTAACTGTCACACAATTGGAAAGTCGCTGGAATTAACACAAGAAAATAGAGACATAAAAGGTCAGCATGTCATGTACTCTACAGTTTCATAGCACTCAGAAAAGCTCTCGGTTAACCACCCTTTCCCGTCAGACCAATCAATGGGCCAGCTTATGATTGACATGAAGAATTCAAAGCGCTCCCTTTGGCAGCAAAATTGCCAGTTTAGCGTGTACAGACATGAGAGCTCAAAGAAGCTGCAAACCTAGACGTGTGCTTTATCTTATGCAGCTTCAACAATCACAAATTACAGAGAGGGGGTCCCTCTGGGATGGGCTGTAGTTCTGCTGAAGAAGACACTGAGAAGCTCTGCGAGAGATAACGGGCTGTTTACTCTGCTGCACGAGAGCCAACAAACCATGTCAAGTTTGCCTTTTACACAGCTTCAATAGTAAATCACACATAGTTCTGACAATGTGTGGCATATGGGAACGTGTTTTACAAATCACCAGAAAAAAATCATTAACTTTCTTTGACTTTATTTAGCTCTTTTCATTGTTTTCATGTGAGGCCTTGAAAAACTGCATTTTAAAAAACAATCAATCAAAAATAGGCCATTGCCTATAATTTAGATATATATTTTATATGTTGACAGTATTTACTCAAATGAAGAAGAGTGAATTGTGGTGGAAAACCAACCTTTTTTTATCCTCCTACTTTGAGGCTAGTCAGAGTTCAGGCGATTTTGCAGTAATTAATTCTGCAGACCGCTTCCCATGAGGGTCTTCACAGTAGATGTCATCCCATCCACAGCTGCCTCTGCTGGTTATGTTAATAAGACCAATTTAAGTTGACTGCAATTGTCTCTTTTGTCTCTAAAAGCTGTGGTCTGCATCTAAACTAAAAACACGCACCTTGCCAGTAACACTGCCAAATTGGAGATTCCAAACATGAATGACGTATGTTGGACATGTTGGAGAGCATCCATCAGTAGGTTTCTGTGAGAGTAAGCAGCTATGGAAGCGTGGAGACAGACTTTCTCTTCATCACAGGGGGAAAGGCTCTCTGTATCCTCTGCATAGCTCTGTGTGCACAGTGAGGAACAGGAGCCAAACTGAGTTTTATCAGCAAACGTAATGAACTCTCTGCAACTTGGGTGTATTAGAATCACTGACTGCCCAGTGTTTCAGCATCATTATCCTCTGTTTGCAACTCTTGCAGCCTTTCAGCTAGACAGACATCTTAATTACCAAGATGTGTTAAGGATTTATGTAAGCGTTCCTGTTCATTTTTAGCCTCTGACATTTCACAAGATTTTCTATTGTAGAAAATGATCCCTCTCATGAATTTTCTCCAATTAGATTGTTTTTTTTTTTTTTAGCTAAAACTTGCAGTGAAATTATATTGAGGCCATCCATAATTTAATTATTAAATGTAATCACTCCAGAACAGATCTTAGAATTATATTAATTATCCTGTCCACATTAGTAATAAATTTGCTGTAATTACATTGGTTATATTCAATTAACATCTCAGCTGACACCTTTGACTGCTTTTTCCCCCCTAAAATGCTCCTTGAATCTCACCACCAACTGTTTTCATCACCAAAAACAAGGCATTGAAGCACAAATCATGCCTGTAGCTTTGCATATTTAAATACCTGCTCACTGTCATCTTCCATTCACTGTGTAGTCTCGAGAATCTTCAAAATGACCACACCACAAGCCCTTCATGCAACACGTTCTAACGGATGAAAAAAGCCGAGTCATTTTAACATTATGTGAGCACATAGTTTGTATTTTACTTTCTGTTTGAGTGCAACATACAACAAATTAGATGTGATCTGGTGTGTTGTCATGGTCAGTCATGCCATTTCGTTTCTCTGCCTCTGTAATATGTAATTTCACCTGCATTGCTGAGCACTAATGACCACTTCAAATCCATTACAGTTTTGCCAGGGCCATTCTGATGAGTGACTGTAATGGCTCAGAGGTGCCAGATGGATCTCTTAGTGGATATGTGTTCTTGTCTATGTCACGTGACCTGGCTATCATAAACTGTTCCACAGATGCTAATTCAGGACGAGACTGACCTATAACAACTGTAGTTAATTATGATGGGAGCAGAGGAGGAAGTCGGGTGACGTAGAATAAAGGGCAGCAAAGCCCACTTTAGGAGGATTTAAGGAAAAATTTAAGGATGAGGCGACAAATAACAGGACTTTTACACAGAGGGCCACTGTTCATTCCTGTCACTGCTAATGAAACGGATGGTATTTCACCTATTCTTGACTGTTACATCACCTTACTGCATGTGTAATATTGTTTCCATGATAAGAAAGGTCCATACGCTCCTTTGTTTCATATCCAAGGGTAGGGACAAACAACCTATATAGCCGTTTAGGTTTGAGGACTAGCTGTTAAGAACATTTTTTTTAGATATGCATACAAGGATTAAAGTAACTGTAAAATGCATTTACTAGTCTGCAAAAAACAGTATTAGTAACAGGTTTGTGAAGGTACTATGGAACAGTGCACTTACATAGACAACACAGCTCATTAACTTTAATTATCGCTGCCTTCTTAATGTTTTACTCCTGGCTTTGTCTAGACACTCACTCCACTAGCCCATTTCACAGAGAAACTACAGACTTTAAAGCTACATTTAATAATTTTCTTGTGAACAATGAATTAAATGAATATGTGTAAGGTGAAAGTTGTGGCTCTTTGTGACTTATCTAGCAAACTTTTTAAAAGAACCTGATTTTCAGGAGTTTGCCTCGACCAAAACAGCACTAAATGGAGTATTGGATTTAAATTCAATGGTGTCCAGAAATTACAGCTCCAAACAAATGCCACTCTGTCGGATGGATGTGTAAATTGGTAATTGTTTGCAAACACGTTTGCTGTATCAGCCATATAAGTTAACTGTATTTACAGCTCTTTCCACTACCTTAAAGTGGCCAAAAAATCAATGAATGTTGCTTCAACACTTTAGATTGAACATATGGCCCTGTAAAACTGAATTAGGAATACAAAAAACTTTCTGCATCCTCCTCTGCCCTTTTTTTGGAGTCTCCTCTCTCTGACTAGTTTTAACACTGACTATTTCACTTTGCCGTTAAATGTGCAGAGATTTGAAGCCCAGCTCAGTGTTAATCTTGGTCCTTGAAAGCCACCACTATCCTTATGAGCAGCATATGATCAGAAATGTCATCATCTCATATCTGCCGCTTATGAATTATCGAGGTCATGAGGCAAACAACAAGTGGTGCCTGAAAGGAAATTGCAGGATGGCTGCAAATGCTACATGCAAACTGTATTGTGAACTTATAAAAATATTGAAGGATAATTTATTGCACTTCATCTGACAGCCTTATGCTTCCAGCATATGGTGCAATACTCCAGTCAGAATCTATATGTAGAAAGTCATTCACTAAAATATATCCTCTCTATTAGGAATGTGTTGGGGTATAAAGGTGAGATATGGACAATACAGACTTCATGCACTGCAAACACAGAACTTATTGCTTTTCAGAAATATATGAGGAGGGCTCCTATTGCAATGTCAAAAGCAGTTTACTAGAGATAAAAAAAAAAAAATCAACAAAGCTGTGAAGTCTCTTCAAAATGGAGTCAACATCAGACGCTCAAACTGATATGCTATTTTTGTAATTTGCAGTTGTCGGTGTGTTTCCTGTCAGGATTGCAATCAAGTTGACTACCTTTTTAAGCAGCATTCTACTTTGCAATCAGATACATTTAATGTAATTTTGCCGTATTTCTGTTTTAGTCACAAATGTTCACACTGCATCTAATTGAGGCATAGCTACTGTATGTATGTGCAGAATACTATGAAAGAAAATCTGACGAAAAAACTAATGCTTTTTCATTGATTCTTAATGTAGAATTCTTCCTGGAGCTGCTGGAGAACACGGAGAGGTCCCTGAACGAGATGTTTGTGAGGACTTACGGCAAGCCTTACATGCAGAACTCGGAGGTCTTTGAGAACCTTTTTGCTGAGCTGAAGCGCTATTACACTGGGGGAAATGTCAACCTGGAGGAAATGCTTAATGACTTTTGGTCACGGCTGCTGGAGCGTATGTTCACGCTGCTCAACTCCCAGTACGTCATCACGGAGGACTATCTGGAGTGTATCAGTAAGTACACCGACCAGCTCAAGCCCTTTGGAGACGTGCCCAGGAAGCTCAAGGCTCAGGTTACCCGGGCATTCATCGCAGCACGCACATTTGTCCAGGGGCTCTCAGTTGGCCGGGAGGTGGCCCAGAGAGTGTCTAAGGTAAAAGTTCTCACAATTTTAGTGAAAGTCAAATTTCATTTCATTTCAATTCAAAATATTCAGTGTTTTACCTCAGCTGAAATCAAGACTTGCTCCGTATCAATGGTCTTGTTTGTTGTTTCTGTAGTAACTGCAATTTTCCCCCTGGTTTTTCCACACAAACAAGTTCTTGTCAGATACTTTTCTGTCTAATGTTGGCTCTCGTGACGCATGTCCTCAGAAATTTTGGAGTTCAAGGTGGCTTGTTCAGGTGCTGTCTGGAAAACAGTGTTGAAGGCTGTGTGGATTGCTCAGGAGATATGCCCAGACAATGAAAAAGGCCAAAAAAAATGTTTTCCATCATTGCTGTTTATTGCCCTCATGCCTAATATTTGTTCACCCAACATACAGAATCCATGAATCATGCTGTAGCCTTAGTCTTCTTTTTGATGCAATTTAATCTTAATGCAGCTTCTGCAGTATATCATACTACCCTGGGAGTGTTTGTCGTTTTGATCACGTACAAGTAAGATTAAAGGAAAAGCAAAAGGCTAAGGCTTGGATTTATTCGCAGTCAACAACAACGTTGTTTCTGCAGGCCTTCTTATGGGGTGAGTGAAGCACTACTGATGAGCACTACAATTCAAAGCCCCCGTTTTCTTTTCTGTGTTGATATCAGTCGGATTGGATAATAACACTATTATAAATAATTATAGGCCTGCTGTCTAGTATAGACCCAGAAGCCAATGAAAAATATAGTAGTGAGAAATCCAGAATTCATTTTCTGGTAGTCCAACCACAGTGCACTTGTTGAACTTTAAATATATTCCCTTCACTGTCTGCGTCAGCTCCCATCAGTAGTAGTGGTGAGGCTCATTTAGAAGCAGTCACAGAGGATGTGTTGTTAGTATGCGTTTACTGAGTTACACCCTGCGTTTCTTACAGGCCTGCATGTCCCAGCCTCACCTCTTGACATTTCAGTGGGACCTGAGATCCAGGTCATGTGTGTGGGACTGCAGCCCTTTGATCCCCCATGGTATAAACGCATCATAAGAGATTGGGTTTAAGCATAATGGAATAAGACACCCTGCCAGAGGTGTCTGTTGCACAGTGTCTCTAAGTTGTGACATCCGTGCTTATTGCTACTGGGATTTATATTGAATTAAAGTGGATGATGTAGTGCTTTATTTCCTTTTGCAGCTTAAGAGACAAAATACTAAATCCAGCAGGGCTTTAAGGAAGCAGAACCTCATGGATGGAGTCATCATCTCACAAACAAAGCTCAAACTTACTTAGCAGTACATCTACCCCTTTGTTTCTCTGAAGTGAAAAAAAATTGTAATTCTTTGTCTGATTTTGATTTTTAGAATATTGGAAATTATACATGGGTAACTGAGAAAAAATTTGGAACTGTCTTGTAATAAAAAAAAAAAACACAGCCACAGTTTGTGTGCGCAAGCAGGTCATTACGACCCATCGTTAACATTTTATCGTTAGGTGACGTCCATCTTGGAAATTATAATGGGAACAGAGGAGGAGTATAGTGCATAGTAGTATTATAGTATAGTACAACAGTCTTCGGTTAGGAACAGAGGTTAAGAATGGGTTGACAAAACACAGGACTTTCACATGGGAGATGGTGGTTTGTTTCCTTTGTGAGACCAATTACCTAATGTTGTTTGCTTTATCATGACTATTCCCTATTGACTATTTATTTAAACTCAATGATCTTTTCCCTTAATTGGACCAAGTAGTTTTTGTTCTGTTTTTATTTATTTGTTTTTCTTAGGAAATGAGACATTAGTTGTTTCTACCAAAGGATTTCAGGATGTAGCTGAAGCAGAAAGAAGCATCAAAAATGCTTGGTTCTTCATGGAACACAGAAAAAGTCCATTAGCTGTGACCCAGGAGCTTTCATTTCAAACATCTTGACAAGGCTTCAGAGTGCAAGCATTTGAGTGTTGAGGGTAAGGATGTTGAGTGCTGTATGCTCTTCACAAATGATAAAGTCAATTTTAGTGGTTTACGCAGTTTGCTGTGCAAGTTTGTACTTGCTATCTCAAATGTCACTGGCAAGATGTTTCACTTTTGCTAAAATGTCGTTTTGTCCTGTTTGTTCGGCAGGTGTTTTTCAAATAATACTATGTCTCCTGAATGATAACCCTTTATAGATGGTGCAAATCCCTGCTGCATTAAGTCCTTCTAAATCAATTTGTGTAACCATGCATTTATACAACTAAACCATTGCCATTAAATTATTTACATAATCCTGCATAAGGTGCTTTGCATGTGATAGATGTAGAGAAAAAAAAACACACAGACTCAATTTAAAAGTTTTGATATTTCAGTTGTCACTAAATTTAAACCAAATGCAAGTATGAGAAGGAAGGGAACAGAGATCACTTCATTAACTATCTGCTTCATTTTTTATACATTAATTCAGTCACTACAAAACAATAATATATTTCACTTTGTAGCTGTGCTTTTCAAGGTCTATTGTCTGCAGTTCTTAGCCTTTTGCTTATGTTTTTGTCTTAGAAACCAAACTACTCGCTAAAATTGCATATTAATATGATTTATCAGACTTCATAGCAGCGCAGCAGCTGTCTCTGAAAACACACTTGGGAAGTTTTGTGGCAGTGATATTTATGCTTAATCCTGTCTACTGCAACTTGCAATTTTTTGATGTGTGTTTATAACTTTGTGAATGATGAGGACTTGCCGCCATCTTCAAAACCCCACCTGTCACGTACATCATATCCTTTTTTGTTTGTGAAATCAGGGAAATGAAAAATAGAGAAAGATGAATAACTGAAGAGCAAAATGCTCGACAGCTAATTCCGGCAGAAGAGTGGGCAAATAAATATTTATATTTATTTCTTCCTGACATTTAAATACAGGGCAAATTGTCTGACGATGATCATACACACAGTGATTGACGACGACTGCGTGCAATGAATGTCATTTGGTCAACAGGAAATCTCTCTCTTGCTCTCTCTCTCTCTCTCAGAGTCTTGTGTCATTTCTGAAAGTGCAAATACAAATCTTTGACGAAACAATTTTTTAAATAATAAACTGACAATAGTATTCTGACAAAACTTTGCAAAAGTTTTCAGACTGTATTGGAGAAATAGTCTCTTCTCTTGACAACTCACTATTAAATTGCTAAGAGCATCAAATGTCATTTGTTCAGACTAAAATGGCCACATTTAGAACTTCCATGTATTTATCAAATGACAGCATATGATTAAAATGATAATTCATTTAAAAGGAGCATTCCAGATCCTAATGGCTGCCGTCACACTGTGTGTCCTTACAGGTAAGCAGCACTCCAGCATGTATGAAAGCATTGACAAAGATGCTGTACTGCCCGTTTTGTCAGGGCATGCCAGCGGTGAAACCCTGTAAGAACTACTGCCTGAATGTCATGAAGGGCTGCCTGGCCAATCAAGCTGACCTGGATCCAGAGTGGAACCAATACATTGGTGAGTCCTTTTTGCGTTTTCCAGTATGTTACTATCTGGGTGCAAGGCTGTTAATGGTGAATGAATATGGTGAATATGGGAAAAGAGGCACAGAAAGTTACATCATAAAAGCACCGCAGACTGCATGAGTTACACTCAACAGGGAGACATTTATAGGCTCAAATTTCACCTTCACCATTACCTCACAGATACCACTGTTTTGCTGCTTTACTCAGTTTTGTGATTTAATAGTAGAGTGAATCCAGCGAGTAATATGAATTGCTTCAAATCTGTACCACTAATAGTGTGACTTAAATAATCTTTTAAGATGCATGTTTTAGACCAATAAAATTACAACAATGAACTCAAGGCAATGTAAATCATAAGCTGAATACTGCAGACTGGGGTGGTGGTTTGGTGAGATTATGCTCATGAAAGAGTAAATACCTTAGTGTTCAGACACAAATGCTTTTGGCACTTTGAGGCTTATGTTTTATGGGTGTAAAGAAAGGTCATATTAATTTGAATCTATTTAAATACTACTGGATTTATATTATTGAGATATTTTTTACTTTATAAAAACTGTTTGAATTTACATTATTTGATGACATGATATCCCTCTCTGAAATTTTGACATGGTTAAATTTCACTCTTAGGTATTCAGTTGTTATATGATTCAAATAATTATGGTCATTCTTCATTTACACATGGTATTTGGTGTTTCTTTGGGTCTCGGCACGATGAATGTCTATGTGTCTATAGTGAAGCATTTCACAAATTAAAAAAAAAAACTTTATTGTTATGATGAATAAAATGCAAAAAGGCAGTAAAAGTTTAAAAAAAATAATAACTGGGATTACATAAATCAATGAGATTGAGAATGAGATTCAATTTTAAAACAGGTTACAGTTAAGGCTTGCAGTTTTCATTTACACACACTGGGCCCTCAGGTGCATTTATTTGTTGTTCTTCCATCAATATTCTCCTGCATGAAAAGAATTTATTCATGGGACTGTACTCTCCTGCTGGGCTAAATGGGGACTTGTAATAGGGCAGAAGTGCACCACGGGGAGTGTCAAGTTTTGTGGGAAGTTCAATAGGAACTTGTTCAGCTCAGAGACAAGGAAACAAACATGAATGTAATATTAATATATTTATTTAATATTTCATAGAATGTGATACACAGATGATTCCTGCTGTCAGTTAGATAAGCTCATCCTGTAGCGTTGAACAAGAGCAGTCACAGTGAAAACGTGACTAGACTGCTGTGAGAAATAGAAGAAGTTTCACACTAGTCTGCTGCTGCAAAAAAGAGAAATTCTTCCACTTCAAATTGAAATTGTACAATAAAGAAAATGTAATCTAGACATTTTAAGAAACAAGTTGGTATGTATTAAAAATACAATAAAATAAAAATGATAACTTCTGATACTATGGCCCTGCATTAATTGTTTTTTTTAATCTCTTGGTATATGCTAAATATGCATATGATTAAAACCACATTTTAGCAGTTATATTTCAAAATCCTTCTTCTCTTCCATTAAAATGTTGAATGACTGTGATATCAGACAACCTCTCTCCCACACTTCTGGGTAAAACAACAAAACCAAAAGAGTAGCTAGCAGATTGATGTCATCGGTCAGACGTGTGTATAGATCTAAGTTAGTAAACGCCTTACATTTGTGTTTCTGATAAAGGTGGTGAGGATTCTCCAGAGATGACACATTTTCTTGAGCAGCCAATTCATCCGTGAAAGATACTGTGTACCTTGTTTCACTGCATCACCTATCAAAAGTTCATATCATAAATTACAGATGCTCAAACTAACTTCAGTAGGAAATTAAAAGAGGGAAAAAGTACTATGTTCAGTGTTTTAGCAAACAAGTACCAGTTAACACATCATGCACATTCAGTGCAACATAGACATCACATCACCCGTGTGTGTCTGATGAATGTCTTTCTAATACCCACTCCACTTTAGCTCCTATGTGGTGCTCCATCTCCTCAGAAAACATTTATTGTCCTGCTTGATGTTCGTCATCTTTGGCCAATCGGCCATTGTACGTTGGGCATATAGTGTACAACAAGCTTGTATAATCTTGTGACCTTGATACAGCTGCACAAAGATTTGTGCCAGTCTTTATGAGAGCCTCTGGGACGATATGGACCAGCGAACCAAAACAATGAGCAGCTCAAAGCAGCTGTAAATAGCTTCATGGTGGAGTGTTGTTTCTCAGTGGGATCTGAAGGACCACCAATGCATTTTACATTATAAAGAGTCAATTGATTCCTTTTTACACAAAGTATCTACTGCTGAAGCTCAAAAGATGCGACTGATTCCTATAGACTGTAAACGATAGTAAGGATTTCATCAGCTTCAACAGAGATGTCTAAAAGAGAGAGTCCATAATGAAAAATAAAGGGGAATTTATTTCTTACATATAACAAACTTCCCATTCCTTTTATAATTTTTGCAGTGGAATTATTTAATGTCAGTCAGATCATATTGATCTCTAGTCAACTCGGTTTTTGGTGGTAATTTATTTGGTCAGGGGTTGCTTTGCTTGTTCTGCCAAAAAATAGAACAGTTTACTAAAATTATATAAACACAACAGTGCATATACTTCACATCCCTGCATGATGTCTGTTTATTTCCGTGACCAGACATAGCATGTCAAGCAGAGAAGACTGCTTGAATCATGGGCCTTTTCTGCTGATACATGCCGTGGAAATGAGGATCTGTTTCACATATTATCCATGGTGGCCTGATCGGTTCTATGTGTTCAGCAAGAACAGGGCAGAGCAGCTGCAGTGCGGCAGGGGAAACGACAGGACTGATAGATGCCAGCTACTGTTATGTAGGGGAACAAAAAGCAGGGTTGGAGTGCAGTGTGAACCTTAATGAACTTTACCCACCCCTCCATACCTTAAAGTTCATATATCTTGCTGTGTGATTTCATGCACCTTTTGTTTTGTTACTCTTGGTCATTTCGTCTTCCAATAATTATGTATTAATATAAAAGAAAGATTTGTATTATTATAAAATTCCAGGAGCATATGCTCCCATAAATGTTATATATAGGAAGATTTTTAATGATCAGTTGAAAAATGTACATAATAAGAGACATTTTGGGTAAAATTGGAGTTTTGGGGAAATGTTGAGCCTCGGTGGAGGTCTGTGCTCTCAGTGCTTTCTTGTGTGCATTCTATGTGAATAATATCTGTTTTCTCAGTGACAAACAATGCACTCAGTATTTTACAGTATACATGTACAGTACTTTTTACATTTTGTTTTTATTTACCAAATAATTGGGAGAAATTTTCTTGTTAACCTGTTAATTACAGTTTCAACAGACCAAGAGCCATATTAATCCTACATGTGAGTCCATTTCTAAGTTTGTCTGTATATACTGCAGTATTGCAGTATCTTCGTTCATCTCCTGTATTATCAAAGCCACTTGTCTTGTCCTGCAGACAATCAAGAGTCTTTTTTTTTTTTACGTTGTCAACATGCTTTTGGACTGCATGAAAATACATATGCAGATACAGATAGGACATACAAACTCAAGCCCTGAGTGTCTCTATTAATATTTTACAATACACTGAATGTGAGTGACAGTAAAAAAGAGATTGTTGCTTGCTTATACAAACTAACCAATTGTCTTTCAGTCCAGATGCAAACACAATTTGTCCACTATCAGTGAATCAAATTTCCACATGGCTCCTCTTGAATTTGACAACTTTGCATTCTTATCATTAATCCTGGAGCAATGCTCATTCAGTCTTTATCAGAACTCTTGTCGATTAGATTATTGTTCCTTGATGTAGATTAAATGCCAGTTCTATATCTTTTGGCGCTGACATTTCATGCTCATTACAGGATGAAAGATTTTCAATTAGCTTAAGGTCTAACCACAAAAAAGGTATTGACTTGGCTCTGGGTGTTAAATTGTCAGGAACACTATTCCATGTTTGGCAGAGACAGACAGATTAGTGTAATGTGAATGCCATATACATAAGTAGCCGTGTATGGTAATATGAATCATACTGTACAAATGCATTGTTATTTCTCAGAAATGGTTGTTGTCCTATTGTCTTCATTTACACATAGCAGATAAAATGGTTTGTATCAGCTTTCTTAAAAAGAGTGAGCTTTGGCTTGAGAAGAAACACCCGAGAGTCCTGCAGAGTCGATACAGACTCAGAGCAAGGATATTCATCTTGATTCCCGTGGCATCCATTCAGACCAACATCATATACCTGCTCCACTGACCAGAGAAGACAAGATATTGGGCAGGTGAAAACTAATCCAACCAAAGAGTGCGAAATCCTCTAAATCTGGAGGCTGTGCCCCTGATAGCAATGATTTTTTTTTTCCTCCACAACACCTTCTCACTGCACGATTCCACCTGCAGGAAACAACACCCCTCTGATTAAATAAATTCCTACTTGTGACAGAACCTGAACAAAAAGTACGCACCAGTTCACATTAACTAAGCCCTCACGTTCACTTATTCATTATATGAGTGTGAAACGAAAAAGGGACTCGTGGCACTGCCAGAGGCAAACTGAAACAGATGGGTGTATGAAGAGCAGCTGCACTGATATATTTTCCACAGAAATGTGAAATGCTTCAAAAATGTCTCTGAATTTATGTGCCAGGTTTTGTGTACTGCACTTTTTGTGTCAGAAGAAAAATAATAATGGTTCAAGAGTCTCTCAGTTTGGATGTTTTTGCTTTGATGTTCCACTTTCTCTGCAATTATTTGTTGTTGAAGCCAGTGTGGAAAAATGATGGAAAAAACTACCATTTTAAATCACATCATTCTTCTGTATATGTGTATTCATGTGACAAACACTGCACATATTCATCTTGATGAGATCTTGCGAGTCTGCAGTACTAACAACCTCAGATCAAATGGCCATGCCTTGTATGCTTGCACGACAACCAAAGTATGGCGAGCATTTGAGAAAGTGCTTTTCCTGAAACTGGTGTAGCTTTATTTCCAGAGTGTCATCTATTGAAAAACTTTTGCTTATGAGTGAGTAAATATTTGTTCATGCAGCAGTTAAGTATGAGTATAATCTAACATAAACATAAGCTGTATAGAGCCAAAATGTTACACTGTAATCTGTTTCTTTCTTGCTTAATGTCGCACTGAATAAATCAAATCTGAATAAACCATACAGTGGATTAAATGGGCTCTGCTGAGTAGCCAGTCTCTAATCCATTTGTTCCCACTGGAGAGCAAATCCTCACTGACCTCTCCCCATTCTGTTCCTAATCACAAGACTTGCTCAGCGCGTTAATTAAGGAAACAGATGCTAATTACAGCATTTTAAAGCAGTATGTCGAATTCAGCCTTGTGGTAAATCCATTACAAATAACAGAATTTGATTTAGTATTTATTAATTTGTAATAAATGCTTTTTTATACGCTGCTTATGCATTGCAAAAACCAGTCCAGTGTGCAATTTGAAGAGATTAAGATTGGAGTTACATTTTAACTGCATGAATTATCTTTAACAATGGAGCTACTGATGTCCAGCCGTCAGTCTTTTCAACACACCTGTGAACTCTACACTTCACATAATCAGTACCCACACAACAAATCCTTGGGGATATATAGAGCATTAAGCTCTGCATAAATCACTGGATATGTGGTTCAAGATGATCTATTTGACAGTGTTTACTTGTCTGTCTGTTGTTTAAAAACCTCCTCTGGTTAGGTATTCTTTTTGTTGAGAAATGCTCTGAAGTAGACTGTTTTTAGCCATTTTTTTATATCATTCATCAAGTTGTCTGCACAAATCGATGTCTTCTTCCTCTCAGGTAATTTGAATATCAGTCACATGCCACGGTGATGAATATTATCCTCTGCAGATTTCACCCCAAAAATTTAGTGTGTGTGTGTGTGTGTGTGTGTGTGCTGACAAGTAGTTGACACCTTTGATGGAAGTTTTCCTCATGCACCTTCACAGTGAGACTTAAAGTAATTTTTAAGTGAACTGGTGCCACAGCTTTATTTGCAATCTTGTTGGATTGGTGTTTATAGGCTGTTACTATTCTCTCTCCGGAGAGACATTTCACCACACTGGAAGTGATCTGCATTGATTCTATCTGTCCATTTCTTTTTAATTAGGTGATTTGTTTCACTTGGTAACCAGAGCCAGCCACAACCTCAGTGTTTACGAACATTCTAGCTAGCAACATATCCTTTCCTTTGTGAAAAAAATCCTCATGAATAAAATATTGAGTTGAAATGAAGCCTTCCCTAACACACTCTGAGTGGACAGCCCATGGCTAAAAGTCAGACCGCACATAGATTGAAATATTTTCTGCTCGTGAGAATCCTAAACGGTTTTGAATTTGTGCTTTTAATAGCATTAATTCAACCACTGACACACTGTATCTCTTACACTCTTTATCATAATTAAATCAATCTGATACTGCAGTCATATCAACAGAGTGACACATGTTAAACATCATACAACCAGTGACCTCCTTCAAAGTAGAGTAGAATGTGGTCCAGACAGTACTTGGCTTTTGTTAACAAGCATTTCTATTAAGCACAGGAATTCAAATCAGTGTTATTTTTTATATAAATTTAAACCACTCTGCAACTGATCTGACAATGGGAGAGAGAGAGAGAGACAGATGGGACATAAGTGGGCAGTTGAAAGAGATCAAGTGCAGCGAAAGACCTAAAACTTACCTCGCTTCAAAGCTTATGTAATTTAATTGCATATGTTGCAGACCTGAGTCTCTGTGAATGACAGCCACAGATTAACCTGTGACAGCTGTCGCCTCTGAAATCATCACTGGTGGAGGAAGTATTCATTCCTTTAGTTAAATAAAGAGCACTAATACCACACTTGAAAATACCCCCATAATCAGCAAAGTGTACTTCAGTGCAAATGCCCCTGTGAGCCTTACAGTATATTATTACAATATTATTTCTGACATTTTATTGCATAAATAGCATTTTACATTTCCAGCTAGTGATGACAGGTTGTTCTAACTGAACACCATGAATAAATCGTCAGTTTCTTTGAAAATATGGACCCAATGCCAATTTTCATAATCTTCCAGTGACAACATTACATCTGTAGGTGCAGCATTTCAAATCTGGGGCATTTTCCCCCTTTAATGTTGACAGATCATGATCATGGAAATGCTTATTTACAGGTGTGCAGAACTATTGTCTAACACACTGTCACCAGTTGTTATATTTTTCTATAGATTTCTTGATAAGCTTTACGTGTTTTGCAGAATAACATCTGAGAGGGAGGACAGAATGCCTTCCATCTAATATTTGTCCATCATATTGTTCAATCAGAGCTACAGTGAAAACTGAGAAATGTTAACTCACAAGCAATCACCTGTCATCTAAAGGAATAATTTGTTATTGAATATGTTGACTCCTCATATTTCTGGCCACCATTGTCTTCACCTTCTGTTGGGTCCAATCTATGGTGTAATTGATTAATGTCAAGTAAACCTGCAAACTGCTGATCTGATCTGTCCTATTTGTGTTTTAACTTCCTATATGTGGTCTGAATTTTCACCAAGAGGATAGGTACATTTGAACAGCAATGATTTAGAACAGTGGTGCCTAAAAGCCATTTCACCCTCACCTCTGGAGTTAAATGGATTTATAATGGTTGTTTGCACTGTCTGATCTTTGCTGCTTTTTTCACCACCCATGGGCAAAAGGTTGAGTAAATACAAACCTCCACTGTAAAGAAAAAAAATCCCCTTCTCCCAACACTCACACATACTTTGTAATCCAAGATCTACTGGTGTTACTCAAAAAGCTGGCAAAGGAACAAATAAAATGACTACACAATTTTTTTAGAATTAGCGCAAAACCCATTTTGACCTTAAAAGTTTCTTAAAAGTAAATTACTTTAACATAACCAGTCTCCCTCTGGTTTTTACATGATTTTGTGAGTTGCCGTAATGATTGTCCACATTTCTATGGTTGTGAAACAACACCTTACTACAGGAAATACACTGTAAAAGACCTGGGATCAGTACCTTTTCATTGTCCCCACTTTTTGCCTGGCAACCTGTCCTCTTAATCTGTAATCACTCATATAATGCAAAATTGTCATTTTCATGATTTGGCTTCTGTATAGAATAAACAAATGAAATAAAACATGAATTAGTGAAATCTAGTATTGCTGGCAGGCAGATTTTATTATTGGTGAACAGAGCCTGTTCATTCCACTTCACAATCTTGCTAACATAGCCAGTAAATACACAGATATGAATGGCATTAATTTTCTCATTTAAATCTCCATTAGAAGTATGAATGCATTAAATCTATTCTCAAAAATGACAAATTATTCTTTTAAGATCAGCAGAAGCAAGTGTCAGGCTGCTACAGTCCAAGGTAATCATACCATTTCAGGGTCCTTATCCTGGCAATTGTGTTTAATTTATTGTTGCCACATCTCAGCAAGAAATAGTGTAGAATAGTGGACTTTTGGAAGCCTCTCACTTAATGTGGTAACTGATGAATTATTAAGATGACTTGGAAAAATGGGAAGAACTAATTAGATTTCGAACATTGAAATTATCCTCCTCATAAGTTTTTAACTTAAATCATTTCAACAAAATAAAATTAAAAAAAAAACGTTTGCAGTCTAAAATTAATGTTCCCAGCTGTGAGAAAACTATAAACTTAAAAAGTGTGGCCTAAGGAGACTACATTACATTATTTAACTTCACACAGGAGAGCCAGCCTGTATAACCTGTCAATGTGATCTATTTTAAGAAGTTAAAAAAAATATTGTTAGAACATACTACTTCTCCTTGATGAGGCATCATGGCCAAACACTGTGTCCTCACTCTGTTTAACATGAAAAAGTATCTGTAGCAAAAACATTAATTTCCATTTTGTTTTATAGTTCTTTGCTTGCTTCATCATTCACAGTTACATGAAGATGTGGTTGAGTGGATCTAATTACAGATTCACTTCCCACCTGGGCAATTACCAATCTGCAGAGAGAGAGAAATTTTGTGAAGAGAAGGAGAAATTATTCTCTGTGGTTTATGAGCAACAACGCCTCTCACTCTCTTTGTTTGGAGTCACTGGGCTGTTGGGCCTGTCATATTTAAGCACATCTGTGCTCGCTAACATGTGGCTTTTAAAAAGTGCAAACAAGGATGCTGCCTGGTGCTGTGTTGGGGGTGGGGGTTGGTTCTTCAAATTCCATGACATACCCAACTCCATTAGTGACACAATCCACTTGTCAGTAATTCATTATTGGATTGTGCTGCTTAGTTTCATCAGCACTGCAGTACAGAATCAGTGTTACTCCGGTAGGGTTTTTGCATGAGGAGCTATGCTTACTGTTTAGTGTTCTGAATTCCCTCCACTGCAGCTGTGTACAGTTACAGTGGAAAGACAATTATGATGAATGTGTGGTGCTCCATTTTCAAACAGCAGCTAAATGACAACATAGTCATTCTAACATCCTAATGTTTCTTAGGTAGGTCTTAGGTAGCCTAATGATTACGATCTTTCTTTTTATTGTTTGCATGCTAAGATTTGCTCATTAGAACAAAATACAAAGTAGAGGCTAGTGGTAATCTCATTAGGTTACCACTAGCCTCACCAAAGTGAGCCTACTGCTGAGAGGGGGTTCAATGTGTGTATAGCAAATTTCATGGAAATCCATCCAACAGGTGTTGAAACATTTCAATCACACTTTCTGATAACACCAGGGGAAAATTCAGATTACTGGAATCATAGGATAGATCATTTGGAAAACTTTAGCGTCAAACAGCCCAATCCAGATGTCGAGATATTTAACTTTAAAGTGAAAGAGCTAAAATATGGATAGACACTGTATGGTTACATAAAGCCATTAAACGCACAAGACACACATGCACAAACACACATGAATGCACGCACACACAATTTTTACTCAAACTAAAATATCAGCACTAACCAAGGATGAAAAATAAAGTAAATTTTGCTGATAAACGCATACATCAAGTATGCATTCAGTATTCAGGGATGTCTTCTTTAAGTACTAAACATAGGAATCTAATAATGGTAACAAATATACAAAGGCCATTAAACAAATATATCTTTCAATACTGAAATGAAATAACAGAAAGTTTATTGAAACAGTTGTAGAAGACTACATCTCCTTAAAACTAACATTTGTCTGTGCGTATGTGGTCAAATGTATATCTATATGTGTGTCTTTGCACATAAGTGCATACGCTTTTTCAGTACCAAGTGTGACCAAATGAAAACAAGTATTTTTTCCCTTTCCATTTCTATAGTGTTTCATACAGCACCATTAGCTGGTTGACTGAACCACAGATGAGCTATGCTTTATGGAATCCAAATTACACCAGAGCCATTTTTCATCCCGTGGAGCTCTTCACAGGCAAAGAGCCATAGACGGTCTTGTTCACTTACCTTATTTGTCCTTGTCTGCTAGAGGCTTGCCACTGGCTGACATAGCCTGATTTTAAGTGGACATCAATCTCGATAAAGAGGCAGAGCCCAGAGTAACAGTCTTCATCTGTTTTTTTCTGTTTTTTACTCTTCATAAAGACCACACAAATAAGCATGTTTCATATCAAAAACTGAAATCCTAACCTCTACCATGAAACAAAATATTTGAATGCTGTGGTTTCACGGCATGGGTATCATTTGTTTTACATGTCTGTATCTAGTAAGGCAGAATCTCGGTTTATTTTTTAAATAAAAAAGAAAAAGAAAAAAGAAGAAACTCTGGTCGGAATACGACAAGATGTGTCTATTTGCATGGCTGTGTTGTGATGATAACAAGGTTTCCTCCGGCTGGCCAGTGACCTATCTTAGTGCTACAAAAGTGATGCAGGGGAAAATTTGCAGCCCAGGCCACAGTGGACAGGGCTTCATGCACTCTTCATAAATGAGGGTCATTAATTCTCCATGCAGGTAGATTTTCTCTCATACAATGCGGCAGCCCCCCACCCCCTCCAAGACAGAACTGTACCCTTGCCTACCCTGACTCAACCCACCACTCATTCTCCTGTCCCTTTTGTCTCTCTGCCTGCTTTCCCTCAGTTAGGTATGAGGACAAAGTTCCCAGCTCCCTCTGTTTGTCAAGCCCATCTGATAAGTTTCAGTTAAGTCCCCATTGCTGGGAAAGATTGCCAATGCCTCTGATGCTGGAAGCACCCTTCTTTTTTCTTATTTTGCAATATGAGTTGTTCCCACTTGGCTCACTTGACCCACATTTTCAATATTTGCACTTGACAGTTTTTGAGCCTATGCTTAAATTTAGATTTTTTGTGTTTGTATGTTATATGTTTTGATAATGCATGTTTATTCTAAAGTAAGCAGACACACCTGAGGCCACTGGATGAATTTATATCATAATCAGATAAAACACTTAGCTGCATGGTAATGCCACAGAAGTAGTTTTCGAGGACTGCAAGACAAAAAGAAAATATTTAGACTTTATTTTCAGTTTGGTATCAAGAAAAAAAACCCGTTATGACCACTGATCAGCATCAGTGCTGGTTTAAAAATTGCATGGATGTACAGTAGTTTCAACCTAGAAAATGCCACTTTTTTAAACAAACTACAGTGGGATTGCTGTCTTTTGCAATAGCTAAAGCTACATTGAGTTCCTGCTTTGAATCTGTATGAAGAAGCAATTAAAGGTGTATGAAGAGTAGGTGTCTAATCAAATTATTTGAATCAGCTGTGTCACTCAGAGGTTGCGATGGCAATGCACAGCCCGCAGTTCTAATAGTAGAAGATTAACTGCAATAGGTCAAAAAATACTTTGTCTCAAAGATTGTAGCCTGTATTACTGATATTTTGAAAAATTAAATGAAATTAAATGACTGACATTTTACGTTATATGATGAATGATGAATATAATGTTTATTTCCCCATATTTGTGATTTTGCTCAAGACACAGACAGTTTATTTTACATTAGAATAAAAAAATGTCCTAAAAATGCCTCAAAATATCAAAAAATAGTGTTGCCTAAATACGCAATAGGATAAATGGCATTAAAAAAGCCAAAAGATTCATTTTGTAGCATATCATCAAAATACAAAAAAACATCATTCTAAACTATGTAATTTTTCTGTAAAAAATTTCAAAAAAAATTTTGTCCTAAAACTGCCTCAAAAGAGCAAAGGATAGTATTTCATACACTCCCAATAGGATAAAAGGTGTCAATAATGCCAAAAAAGTCATTTTATAGCATATCATCAAACTGGAAAAAAACGTCATACTATACTATGTCGTTTTTTGGCAAAAAATGTCAAAAAAAAATTTTGTCCTAAAAATGCCTCAAAACAACAAAGGATAGTATTTCATACACTCCCAATAGGATAAAAGGTGTCAATAATGCCAAAAAAATTCATTTTATAGCATATCATCAAAATCCAAAAAACGTCATACTATACTAT